>CM039681.1:38186937-38526937 GCA_022537955.1 Schmidtea mediterranea
CGTTAGTATATCAAACTATAGACGTTATTTTATTAATTTTCTAAACAATTTTTTTTACTCGGACTTGAAAGAATTTTAAATGAACCCCATGTTCCTATAAAATCTTTATATTTAATGTCTGGTGTGGCATATGGCGCAGATAAAAAAGTTGATGCCATTAAATCTATGGCGGTAAATATTTTTTCATTTCTCATGGCAACTTTCATTATGTTGCAATGATGAGATGCAAATCTTGGATAAAAAGTGCCTAATAGAAATATTAAATTAAAAACCTATATAAAGTAACTATGATATAAAATATCTAATCAATTCTAAACAAATAAACCTATATACATAATAATTTGCATGCTACTGCAAACTATTTAATAAAATATCTAAAATTCTAATATATAAAACCTTAAATACAATAATATTTGCATGCTCACTGCAAACTATTAAAATAATTCTAATAAATAAAACCTTAATAACAAATAATATTGCATGTCACTGCAACTATTAAATAAAATATCTATTAAAATTAATTTCCTATATTAATCATATATTATATTCAATTACGTAAGATCTATAATAAAAATGTTATATATATCAAAAACTATTGTTAACTATATTTGTTTATAATTTATTATGTTAATATATGTTTAGTAATAATACTATTTTTAAAATATATATTAATTTAATGATATTTGAGATTATTAAAATAATACTTTAGAATTTCATCAATTTAAATATATTTATCATAAAAACTTTTGAAATAAATTAATACTTATTCATAAATTTCTATTATAATTATTATAAATATCTGATATTGATGTATATTTTAATAATACTTCAATATCCATTTAACTTAATTTCGATAAATAAAAATAAATAAAAACTAACATTTATCTCCTGATTCCACGAAATCATCATCCTCTCATAGAAGAGAGGTCCTCCTATCTCCCAGTAAACGAGTGGATCTCCAAAACGGTGGCTATTATTGTCATCCCCAGAAATGGGGCATCTCCAAAAAACGGTGACATTAATGAATGTCAGTCTGGCATTTCCAAATCAACTAAAATGCTTTTAAAATATATAATAAAATAAATTAAAATTTACCATCTTCGATATATCCTCTTCGCTATCGCAGATAACAATTGTATCTTCGATTAAAATAACCTTCTAAATAATTTTAAAAAAACCATATATAAAATTAAATTACCCATCTTTCGATAATATCCTTTCGCTATCCGCTGATTAACAATTGTATCTTCGGATTAAAACTAACTTCTAAAATAATTATAATAACCATATATAAAATTACAATCCATCTTCGATTTATAACACATTTTGACGATCTAAACTGATCTGTATTTCTGTTAAAGTATACCAATCTAGAAAAATATATAATAAAATTAAAAATAAATTAAAATCCTTACATTTTCTCGACACAATTGGCGTAAATTTCTTGAGTTCTCCATTTTAAATTTTTGAAATTCCCGCAGTAAAATTGATAATTTGACAAATTCTACATTTGTCAATGTTTAAAAGAGAATAATATTTTCAGGATTTAGCCAAATCACATTTAGCAATACACACATATAGGTGAGAGATTTTTAACATGTTTTCTTGTAAAACAATGCAGTCTTACACTGTGACTGCATGCGTTCTTTGTAAAATCACATTACATACTTTGTGTATGTGTATTTTGAAATCACATACATAACTTTTGTTTGTATGTGTTTTCTTTATTCAGATTTTGTGTATGCATGCACTTTATTTTTTACATGTTGGATGATCACGCACTTATCTTGCACTGTTATTTGTGATCACGTACTATCATAGCACTGTCTTGATGATGCTATATCTAATTAAAACACATAATAATATTTTATAATAATCAATAATAAATAAATTAATATAATAATATAAAATATAAAATAATTAATAAAATTAAATAATAATATTAAAAGATAATAATAATATATATTAATATAAAATATAAAAGATTATAATAATAATAATATTAATAATAATTAATATAAAAATATTAATACATAAAAATAATATTAATAATAACTAATATAAAAATATTAATAATATAATAAAATAATAATAATAATAATTATATAATAAATAATAATTATATTATAAATAATATATATAAAAAATAATAATAATAAGAATAATAGAATAATTAAAAATAATAATATTTTATAAAAGAATAATAAAAATAATTAATATAAATTAATAGGTAAACACAACAATAAACCTTAATACCATTTATTAATCATCAAATCCTTGGATATAAACCCAAGCTAAACAATGGTGACCACATGTTAAGGTCCATGGTTTGATACATATATTTAGACAATAGGTTTACCCATTGTTTGCAGTTTCGAAACATTAAGCCGGATAATAGAAACCACATGGATCAATACAAATATCTTGCTAGGCTTCATATATATTGCTATACCAATGTTCTCCACCGAGATGAGATGATCTGAAGTATTGACGATTATGGCTTGATTATTACGTAATATGAATTTTATCAAGAGGAAAAAACCTAAAAATCATTGTCCTATATTTGTTTTTCCAAATTCGATAGACCTGAACAGAACTACATCCATAATATTAATAATCATTTAAAAAAACTTACTCCATGACAAAACTATCTTAAATTATCTTATACATTCTATACCAACTTTCAACAAACATGTTCGTCAAACCACAATTTTGAACTCTGTTCAAACCAACACTGTTCTGTTTGCGTATTTACTTCATTTTCAAACACTCCATATATTACCACATGTACCGGTTCAGTTGAGGCTTTAGCAACTTATATCTAATCGTAAATACCATTTTGAGGTAATTGACCTGTTAAATCGAATCGGGTGCCAAAACAAATGTGAAGAGTGGTATTGCTAAAATCTTCAAGAGTTATATCCACAATTAGGTTTACCAATACCCATATTTTCTAACTATACTTCTGCATATATGTAGCCACACATAATTATCATTTTCGAAATCTTGGTATATGTTTCTCTATAATCACTATTTTCGATAAAGTTAGCGATGTTACACCAAAGTTTTTGAAAATTGAGCTCGATGAAGTATGATCCATTATATGAGATTCACTTTGAAATGTACCAATATAAAGTGGGCATTCTTCTATCTCCAATATTTGTTCCTTATAGAAAGAGCGAACCCTTAGCAATAGCAATGAACAATTTCCTTTGTTTTCCAATGGATATTGCATGCTTAGAATTTAAGCCCCAATTGATGACCGGTAATACAGAGGCTCAACCGAACTCTTCTTACCATAATTTTGCATCAACTATTGAAGAATTGGTGTTGTGGTGCACTTGTAGTGATAATGCCGAATCAGATCTTTTCAATCTATGTGCTACATTAACACCTGGAGTAAATATTTCGTTGATCCATAAAATCGGTGTAATGATGAGAATGTAAATAATTCGATCCTTTAATCCACTTTTTCCTATCATCACTCACTACATAAACCATAGGATTAACATGTAATTTTTAGTATCACTATTGTAATTTTATAATAGTTTCTATTTAGGCTTTGTGAATATATGTACTGTATACCACCTCAATCTTGATTATTAAACCGACAACTGCATCTTTAAAAGGTTGAACAAAGAAATGTTTGGTATTACATCACTAGTTCACCAACGGTTTTTCTATTTATTACAACTTTGATCTTGAACAGTTAACAATGTATCATCAATTCTAAATATTCATTGAACCATTATATAAAATTTCATATCGGTTTTTACTATCCATTAAATAGAATCATCGGAATACGTCTTCAAATGCCCCATTTCAATTACTGCTTGGGGCAGACGGTCTATCAAATAAGCACAATTCAGTTTACCAACAAATCATTTTGAAATATAGTTCCATGTTCCTTTCATTCGTTTGTTTATATGTTTTGATGTCTTTTACGTTTTTGAGCTGGCGCTTCGGGTTTTGAAACATTACCTGCAACACTAGGTGAACTTTCCCTAACTCGGATAATGCATTGATTTCAAGATGGCAATATTTTCTGCTCTTCATTATACATCTTTAGCAGTTTCTACACAAAACTACCCAAGGCGTTTTAGAATAGGGAGTGCAATCTACAATTGTTCTCAACCAACCTGATCCATACTGTTACCAAAAAATATGGTAATTCGCCACCACTTTTGGCTACCACTATACATACTTAATAATATCGTTATTGGCCATCTAATTTACGAAAAAATGTATGTCAATGGTTTTTGTATCTTTACTAAATTCAATAAATTTACCGCTACATCACGAATATTTATTTTCTATAATTGTTTATACATGTGTTGATTACCGGTAAGTACATGGGATTATCGATATTTATATTACAACTTCATCCTGGTCATGTTTATCACCCAAACAGATTTCAAAAGAGGAAACCAAAGGAATCACCAACAATTTAGATCGATGATGTAGTTATTGAACATTTGCCTATGAAGTTTTATTATTTTGTTTGCGTACACCAAAAGCACTTGGTCCTTATACTGTTGCTTCATTCTAATCCCAATGTATTAGCCAAATTTTTATCCAAATGTATTTCACAAATGTTATTATTCAGACTGATTACATAATCCATCTTTAACAAATTCAATAGTTTTAAATATTATGTAAAACAATTGAATGAAATATATTTATTGTAATTCTTCAAGTGTTTTCATATATAAAATCATTTATAAATGTAAAGTTTCTTAACTTTCATAATATTGATAGTGATATTTGATGTTAATTCACATTGTTACACTTTTCTCATCAAATGTTTTGGAATCGTATTAGGTATTCAGTTCCAGGAACAACAATGCTAAGCTTATCACTACCCATTCGCGTGGCATCCTCAATACTTCACTTCATTGTAAATGGGCTAAAATCACAACTTAACATTTCAATCCATCTTTGAAAACATGCCACAATTTTCATCTAAAATCTGTTCGGATATATGACAATATCGTTTTTCTTCCCCCATTCAAAATTATTGATGAGAAAATACCACTAAGGTTTTGGTACCGTTTCTTGTAACCGATTTTACAATGACTATAAAATGGAATGTATCTGTACACAATTAAAGTCTGCAAGCAACTTTCCCAATTTCCATGTTAATAAATGGGATTTTGAAGATCAACCATAAATTTTACTTGCTTTGATTTTCTCGGATGGATTAGTGGGCCAACTATTACTCGAAAATTGTATAGAAACTATTTTACTAGTCTTTTGATGATATCATGAGGGTTTTGATAATCCATGCCATTTGACATGTATGTTTTCCTTACCCACCATTTTAGTTTTCATATTTTCTGAATTTCTGACACTGCTAAGGTTTGGAAATAACTTGTAATCCTGTTCATAGATTTCCCTATGTATTAAATTGTTATCACTATCTTTAATAACATACATTACAGGACTCTGTTTAGTATTAATTTTAGTATTTGAAATACCTCATCACTCAATTTACTATCGAAATTTTTGATGAAGTGAAGCAGATATTTTACTAATTCTAACGTATCACCAACTTTTATATTTTGGTTTTTAATAGCAACTGTTCTTAGATCGTACTGATTTAGCTAATGTTTCGAGCTGATATCTACGGGTCCTCAAACCATTTCAGACCTCGATTGTGATGAATTATTATAACTAAACAGTATTTCGGTAATACATCATCCATATTTTTTACCTTGATGCACGAAATATTCTTCAATCTTCCCTTCAATGTCCGGTTTAAATCTTTCAACATTGAGCGGCTTTGTATTGAGAATTTAGAGAATATGATTTATTTTGGGATATCCAAGGATTTTGCTTAACTTTACTACTTGTAAAATCTTGCCTATAATATATTAATAAAATAATATTAATATTAATAATTATAATAATAGATAATACATATATAATAATAATAATAATAACCTAAATTGTTTTTGCCAAATTGTCTGGATTGCTCATTTTTTAAACATTGAGTTAATTTGCTTTAGATATTTCCTCTGCCAGATTTGTCTTGTTGGTTACACGCGAGCAAACGACTGAAAACATCAATACACGTTAAAAATATATTTATAACCCTTGTTAATTTTCTAATACGGTTATCATCTCAATTCAATCCATTTCCTAAATCATTAATACCGAATGTTTTATAAGCTCCTCGTTGGAAATCTTTTCCGCATTGGGTTTGTTTAAACTTTAGCAAGCTGATTTGAACAACCACTTTTGCGTTTTCCTTTTTCGACTTTGGATCTTTTCTTTACTTGCCACCACCGAAACCTGCTTTCGTCTTCTGGGTTCGTCCAAAATCTTCTCCATTACACATTGATTTAATTTTAATTTTAACATTAGGTAATGTTGCCCTCTTTATTGTGGATAATAATGATAATCTAATGGTAACATTGCTCCCAATAAAACACCTTGTTGTTTATATATGATTATTTCTCATTGTTTACTATTTTTATATTTACTAGTGATAACCCAAGCTTACGATGTTTATTCAGTACTAGTTTTTTTAGAATTACTGATTTTAATTTTACCTCTGACTACTTTTAATAGAATTTGAGTAATCACGACAAACAAAAGTCGGAAATGATGTAAAATAGACATTTCTTCATACTTGAGGCCTTTAACAATGCATTAAAATATGGGAAAATCCTATGATTTTTTACAATTAACTTTTTTCTTTCTTTTTTAATAATGTTTTCGAAATTAGATTCATTGCAGGGTAATTCTCAATTTATTAGTTTTTTAGATTGTTATATACTCGTTTTTGGTGTATGGAACACTATTCTTTAATGTATTTTATTACTTTGTCTAAGTTTTCGGAATATTTTAAGCCTGGATTTCATAAACATTTTTACATGTTAAAGTTTTCAACTTTGTTTATATACCATGGCACCTTCTTTATTGAAAATATCGGTTTTTACCCTTAAATCGTCATTGCCATTGTTGTGTGAAATCAAGAAATATATATCCATGTGGTGATTTTGTAGCATCTTGAAATGCACTGATGAGAAAATTACGATTATTAGGGTATGCTGTCGAGCAAGAAAATCATAACTGTTGCATCTCTAGGATTCTTGAATAACTAAATTGGACATTTAAATTCCTTGTTCGATGGGCGCACCCTGATGAAATAGATTTTGAGTAATAAAGATCACAGTAACACCAACGTGTCTACTGATTTTTGTGAATAAATTATTAAAATCCTTTTCTTTATTAGCTTCCTGATACAAATCATCAATAATGATGACATCACCTTTCCTTAATCGACTTGACCAGTTTTTATCGAAACCCTTTACTTTTTCATGTTTTTCAATTTACAGAATTATCTTGAGTTAATCCATGTTCTTCATCTGCACCCTTATGCCAATAATCTTGTTGAATTTTGTTTGAAATAAATTAGATTTCAGTAATTTACACACAAACATAGTTTTACCACTACCACTTGGGCCAACGATTTGATATACCGCATCATTTCTTAATTCCATTATTAATTTGTATAATTATAGGTTTTTGTTTATATTATATGATTTAATGAACTCTTCCTAAAAATTATATATATATAGCTTAATATTTCTTTATTGTTTAATTATGTTATCAAATATAAATTATAAAGGAACTTTCGATGTATCAAAAATGACGTTTCCAATGGTAAACCCAGCAAATTGTAGATAGGAGTGGAAATACCCTATAATATTTTTCAAATCCGGTAAATGCAGAATCATGGGATGTAAGAAACCTTTAGATGTCAATAAATTACAATATAGAATAAAGGATCTTAAAATACAGTCAATTACAGTTACCATGGATATAGGACAATCTATCAATCTATACAACATGTCAACAAAATGTATTTGTATGTTCGAACCAGAATTATTTCCTGCACTGAGGCTTTTAAAATACAAACCCAATGTGTGTTAACGTGTTTGCTAGTGGCAAAATAGTTATATTAGGGTGTGCGAATCTAGAGTACAAAAATTGTTTGTGATATACAAAATGAAATCACCGGATTGGTCGATATCTGATTGACCAATGATTGATTAAAACAACTTGCTTATTCATTTATTTCATTTTTAAATGGAAAATACTTCAAGCACAAAATTAGCAAAAAGAGATCGAAAATTATGGTAAATTTATTATTATTATTTATTAATATTAATATCTTTGTTTCCAGATAAATATCAGGCCGTATTACTGGAAAGGTTATTCTTCTCTATCCTCAACTCAGAGCAATAGTCAAAGTCCAGCCTGAATCAGTAATTCCAGATTTGGTCTATACAACCACCAACATATGGATTTTTAACATAATTGATCAAGCTCTATGGGATATTAAGCTTGACAGAAGACCAAAGGAGATGGAACCCGAATACCCTTGTATTCTGGGTTGTAGCTGCTGCGATTTTCGATACCAGCGCTATGTGGAATGGTGCCTGGCAAAATCAGTTAGAAATTCTTCGAAATACCAACTTTTTCGAAAATAAATGTTTTGAATTTTATTTTTTGTTTTGTTTTGTTTTGTTAGTGTTGGTAATAATAGTTTTATTTTTATTGTTTTGTTTTGTTAGTGTTGGTAATAATAGTTTTATTTTTATTGTTTTGTTTTGTTAGTGTTGGTAATAATAGTTTTATTTTTATTGTTTTGGTAATAATAATAATAATAATCGTAATTTTATTAGTATAGTAATAATAATAGTAATATTAATATTAATAATAAAAAATAATAATAATAATAATAATAATAATAATAATAATAATAATAATAATACATTTTATATAGATGATATGTGTAAAATCATAAAACTCAACTAGTTAATTTACATACAGTCACGCACTTAACATGCAATTATCATGCACTTATCATGCATGATTCTGATTGGTTAATCAGTATCTGTCCAGGGTATAAAAGTGCGTCACCACCTTATAAAGATCATAAATCAAATATGACCAAGAAAATAAGCGTCCAACCAGTTCAGATGTTCCACAATTATAAAATGTATTTTTTAAAGGAGCCTATCAATATGCAATTGGCAAATCCAGTCAAACTCAATAAAACGCAATTTCAATCTCTTGCTGGTACTCTCTCAATGTTAGATATCAAGGATATTGATAATACGTTCAAAAAGATCAATTCCAATTTAAAATGCAATGAAAATGCGTTCTTCACGAGTCAATATACCAGATATTATGATGCATTTACAGAAATAGGATTCAAAGAACAGGAAAACTGGTATATACAATAACAATCCAAGGATATAAAGCAGATCAAACGATGTGCTTTCTCCAATCTGGAAAATTGTTACTGCTAGACTTTCACAGTTATTTTAATGTATAGTGTTTAATAAATGTATTAATGTTTCTTTGTTATTCTATAAACAAAATTATAAGTAGTTTTAAAATAGTGTTAAAATGATGTCTGAAAAAGGTAAAATATAAAATATAAATAATTAATTAATTTTGGTTTAGAATATTTAATAAACTTTTTGTTTGATAAACTTGAAGAAATAACGGTGTAAAAATTAGAGATATGTTGACTCTAGTTGAAGCATTGAGTAAAGAATCGGATTGCGAATCTGAATGTCAGAGTGATTCTGGATGTCAGAGTGATGAAATTGTTAATGATGGAGATACTGAAATTATTAATGATTCTGAAGAAATTATTAATGTTGAAGAAGCTACCGAAAAAGATGAGCCTACCGAATTTAAGAATTGTATTGATCATGTTATAGAAAATATTATGATAGAATCTTGTGGTGATGAAGAATGTACATGTAATAATCAATAAATCCTTAAAATATAGTTTTTTATTAATAAAAATAACAAAGAAATATTTATTAAAATCTATGATAAACCTTATTACATAAATATAAAACAGATACTCCAGTGAATAGTTTAATAAAATTTGCAATTCTCGATATAAATATCAGAGCGTTTGGCTTCTGCGGCAACTTGAATAATCGTTGTCCATCCACCGTTTGATTCTACCCACGGATCAATTTTTGTTTCTATCACCTAAATAATAATAAATTAATAACAATATAAAGTAATATACCTCTATAGACCATTGGAAATAATTTTCATAGTCGGATCCAGATTTTAATATCATGTGTTTCATATACATTAATCCTACTATTATTCGCATCCATTTATTATTTTCATCGAACATGTAACTAAATATTGATTGGAATGCCTTCTTTCTCTCCAATGGTGGCAAATTGAGAATTTTTCATAATCGAATGGGATGTCTTCAACGATTTTCTCGGTACGGTTTACCATAAATTTCATGTTTTTAATGATTTCATCTTCTTCTCTATTATTAGAGACCAGCTCATTCAACAAAGTTATAAAAAATTTAGTTTCTGGCATTTTATAAAAATATATGAAAGTGTAAGCTTATTATACTATATTCGGCCAATCAGAATCATGTAATACTAAGAAAATATGTAAAAATATATAATGGAAATGGCAATGATGATTTGTTGGCACTGTTAACTTCTTTCAAGCTGTTGCCGCCACTGTTAATTGGGTGTTGTTGTAATTTCATTATACGATTGAACTGATCAGTTGTTTTATTAGAATAAAATTTATACTATATTGAACTTGATTCATCATTTTCATTAAGTTTATGATTTTCTTTCAATTCTAATATTGATTTTATTAATTCATTTTTGATAGTACCAATGGTCTTATTTAAATATATAATATCATCATATAATTCGTTTTTAGCTCTTTTTAAAGTCTCATATGTATGTTCAAATCGGAATTCTAAATTACTCATTCTTTCAGATAATCTTTTGACTGGAGTTTTCAAATATCTAGGCCTATCTATCATATACAAAATATCCATCAATACAGCGGTATCTGGACATACACATCTTGTTGAATTTTTACCTTGAACGGTTACAACAATTGAGTTGGCCATATTAAAAACTAATAATAATAATAAAATTTCTTTAATCATTTTTAAATCTATATAAATTAATATTTATTGTTTATAGCTAAAGATGTGTGTGTGTGTGTCTCTAAATTAGTATAAAAGTAATTGTTATTTCAATTTTTATCATTAAAATGATTGTACCGAGCACAGTTCAAGCTATGAATGAAATAAAACATTATGGTAATTTATTATTGCTATTATTATTATTACTTGTTTTTTAGATGATTATTTTAAAGTTATTAAAGAACGTCTGGAATTCTATTATCCAGAAATACATGGAATCATGGATAAGCCAGCATCAATAATTCCAGACTTGATATTCAATCATACATCAATATGGATATTTACTGTAATAGATGAGTTCCTATGGGATATCGAACAAAACAATTTGTCAAAAGATATGGAACCCGAATACCCTTGTGGTGATGGATGTCATTGCTGCGCTGCCAGATATCGGAAGTATGTGGAATGGGCTTTGAATAAAGCTCTTCGACAATACTACTATAGTAGAATTATCTCTTTATAATAAATTTGTTGTATATGTCGTGGTTTTCATTATATAGTAATAATGTTAATAATAATAATAATAATAAAAATAATAATAATAATAATAATAATAATATTAATAATAATAATAATAATAATATTAATAATATTAATAATAATAATAATAAAATAATTGACTTGATTAAAACAAACAATTTAATTTAATAATAATAAAATAAATGTACAAAATATATACTACTTATTTTTATAAGTAGTAAATTTAAATTTAAAAATGTTTAAAAATAATATGACCTTGACCTACCTTTGAATGACCTTGACCTACTTTTGAATGACCTTGAAAATTTTTGATGAGTCATCCAATGACCTTGACCTACTTTTGAATGACCTTGAAAATTTTTGATGAGTCATCCAATGACCTTGACCTACTTTTGAATGACCTTGAAAATTTTTGATGAGTCATCCAATGACCTTGAATGAGTCATGGTCTTTGTTTAAATGACCTTGAAAAAATATGATGAGTCATCCAATGACCTTGAATGAGTCATGTTCTTTGTTTAAATTACCTTGAAAAATATGATGAGTCATCCAATGACCTTGAATGAGTCATGGTCTTTGTTTAAATGACCTTGAAAAAATATGATGTGTCATCCAATGACCTTGAATGAGTCATGGTCTTTGTTTAAATGACCTTGGAAAAATATGATGAGTCACCCAATGACCTTGAATGAGTCATGGTCTTTGTTTAAATGACCTTGAATGAGTCATTGTCTTTGTCTTAAAAATTTTTTGTACTTTTCGTCTTGTTTGGCGTCGATAGCTTCCCATAATGTTTGAATTGTTTTACCCATTATTTCTCTCTCTCTAATTGTCGCATTACTGGTTATAAATTTTATTGCACTTGCTTGTCTGGATTTCAGTGCATAGTGTAGTACATTATTTTCTCCATTACCTTTTTCTTTGAACGATGATCCTGTTTTTAATAGTTCCCTTAGAACTGTTGTAGAAGCATCTGCTGCAACTGCGAACATTAATGGTGTTTGTCCCTCTTCGTTTGGTATATTTGAGGCGTGTCCGCATTTTTGCATGAGTTGGATTATGTCGATTATTCTTTGAGTGTTTCTGTGTTGTACTGCAATATGTAAAGGTACGTTCCCTTCTACATCTGCCATAGTGAAGATCATGGGTATACTCTCTTTAATGCGGTCCATTTCTGGTGGACTTCTAGCTCCTTTAGCATAATCCATTGCGATTTTTCCCGCTTTGTTTACTATTCTCATCCATCCTTTCCCTTCGACCCATTCTGGCATTATTTCTCTGATGGCTTTCACTATTATATCCATCTTGTCTACGTTATCTTGGGTCACGTTTAGAGTTATTTTTGCTTCATCTGGTTTAGGTTCCTTTACGGTATTATTTGATGTCGCTTCTATTTTCCGACTCATCGTTAGTCCGTTTATACTCAGTTGTTGAGTTTGTGATCTAGTTTGCATACCTCGATTTTCTGGTTCTCTTGTTATTGTTCTTGGTATTGCTTTACATCTGCTCACGTTTACGTAAATAGGCCTGGTGAGTGGGTTATTGACCAATTTAACTCGAGCATTGTTCTCGTTTACATACATTATCTCATAAGGTCCTTTGCCACTTCTTTGTAATTTTTTGGCTACTCCTGGGGATAATTTCTGGCGTTGCAATTATTACCCAGTCTCCAACCTGAAAGTTATGCTCACGTACGTCTCTCTTTTTTATCATGCAATTCTTTATAGCTCTCTTGATTAAATCTAATATTCATGCCTGCTGTTTTCCAGATCTCTTGCATTCGCTCTTTGAATCCCGTTACATAGTCATCAATTTCCATGTACTGTGATATCGGCGGTTGATATTCTAAGTCTATCGGCATGTTGCATTCTCTGCCGTACATTAATTTGAATGGACTCATTTTTGTTGCTGAATGTATTGACATTCTATAAGCCATAAGGCATAGATTTATATATCTATCCCAATCCTTTTGGTGTCTGCTTACATAATTTGACATCATTTCTATTAATATTCCATTGAATCGTTCGGTTTGACCATTTGTTTGCGGGTGGTATGGTGATGTTCTCAACTTCGCAATTCTGAAGTAATTCGTTACTTCCTCTATTATTTCGCTCATGAAGTTGGTTCCTTGATCGGTCAGGATCTGTTTGGGTGTTCCATATCTACAGCATATTTCTTCTACTAGGATTCTCGCTATTGTTCTGGCTTTTTGGTCTGGTATTGCGAATGCTTCCGGGAATTTTGATAAATAGTCTGTCACTACTAATATATAGCTATTTCCGTCGTTGGTTTCTGGTAGTGGTCCTACTACATCCATTGCGATCATCGTCATTGGTTCTGGTGGAATTGGCATTGGCTTTAACGGTGCTTTCAATTTGCTTCCTGTGCTTTTTCTGGTTGCACATATTAGACAATTCTTTATCCATCCTTTTACGTCCTCTCCGATATTTGGCCAATAATATTTTTGGCGTAATCTTGCTTCCGTCTTTTTAGCTGACATGTGTCCTCCAAGTTTTCTATCGTGGTATTGCATCAATAACTCCTTTCGTCTACTTTCTGGTAAGCACATAAGTCGTTTCTCGCCATCCATTACTAATAACCATCCCTTTTCCATGGTATACCGATGTCTATGTTTTTCCATATGCTCTTTTAATTTACTGTTGTTGTCGAAGATTTTCATATCATTAGTTTCCATAAATTCGATTATTGTTTTTAATTCCTCGTCTTCCTTCTGCTCATTTCTCAATTTTGTGAAGTCGATATCTTCTGCGATGATCATGCATATTCGTCTTACATCCTGATCCATTAGTTCCTCAAATACAAATCTTGACATACAGTCTGCGTTAGCGTTGGCTTTTCCTGATTTGAATTTGATATACGGTGAGTATTCTTGCAATTGCATTGCCCATCTCATTAGTCTACTCGAGGCTTCTTTGTGTTGGCCTAGCCATACCAATGGTTGATGGTCTGTTGTGATATATATCTCGTGACCCCATAACAAATATTTGAAGTGTTTAATAGCTTGAATTATTGCTAACGCCTCTCTTTCAGTCACAGAGTAATTCTTTTCATGTTTCTTGAATGTTCGACTGTAATATCCAATTACTCGTTCTCTTTTCTCGTCATCCCATTGTCCTAGGACTGCTCCAGATGCATATCCGCTTGCGTCTGTCGCAAACAAAAATGGTTTCTTGAAATCTGGGTGTACGAGTATGGGTGCTGATATTAGTTTGTCTCTGAGTGTTTCAAAGGCTGTTTGTTGTTCCTTTTCCCATATAAACGGGGTATCTTTTTTGGTTAGTTCTTGTATTGGTTTCGCAATAGTTGCGTAACTCTTGATGAACTTTCGATAATATCCACATAAGCCTAAGAATTCTTGCACTTGCGTGACTGTCTTTGGTGCAGGGCAATTCTTTATCTTTTCGATGTTTCTTGGATCTGGTTCTTTGCCTTTTGCCGACACAATATGTCCTAAGAAGGTAACTTTTTCCTTTGCCCAATCACATTTTGATGGTTTCAATTTTAATTTCCATTGTCTCAGTCGAACGAATACATTACGGATGTCTTTTAAATGTTGCTCGAAGGTACTAGAATAAATTAATAAATCATCAATATATACCATACACTGTTTGATGCCATGAGTTACAAAGTTCATGCATCTCTGGAATGAAGCTGGTGCGTTAGTTAATCCGAAAGGCATTTTCTTGAATTGATATAGATCTTTTCCGATTGTAAAAGCAGTTTTCTCTCTGTCTTCCTCTTTGACTTTTATTTGCCAATAACCACTTTTTAGATCCAATGATGTAAAATAAGCTGCTCCGTGTAACGTTTGTAACATCTCATTTATATCTGGTAGCGGGTATGTGTCTCGTTTTGTTACTGCGTTGAGTCGTCGATAGTCTATACAGAACCGTTGTGTTCCGTCTTTTTTCTTTACCATGACCACTGGGAATTGCCATGGC
This sequence comes from Schmidtea mediterranea, assembly GCA_022537955.1. Classification (NCBI taxonomy): domain Eukaryota; kingdom Metazoa; phylum Platyhelminthes; order Tricladida; family Dugesiidae; genus Schmidtea; species Schmidtea mediterranea. Next base: position 38,202,397 of record CM039681.1, read on the forward strand.
GAGCAACTTGGTTCGATTACTCCTGCGTCTAACATCTTTTGAACTTCTTTTTCTGCTACTGATTTTTGAGCTTCTGCCAATCGATATGGCCGTAGTGTTATTGGGGTATCATCTGTTAATGGTATCGTGTGTTGCGTCACATCGCTTGTACCGAGGTCTAAGTCAGATGCTGCAAATATATCTTTAAATTCCATTAGCAGTTTTTGTAATTGTTCTTTCTCGTTTTCGTTTAACAGCTGACTGTCGATTGTCCATAATTCCTCCTCCATTCCTTCAGTTTTTGTTATCGGAAGTTCAATATCCATCATTGGTGTTAGTTTTCCCAATCTTTCGTTTTCGTAAATGACTTTATCTTCTTCATCGAAACTTGTAATGTTGATTGGAATTTCACTGTTGTCGTTTACATACACTATCTCTCTGGCTAATGGCAGTTCTTTCTTTTTCTCAAATTTGTGATTAGGCTCAAAAATCATTTCTCCTCTGGTTTCCTCATTCACTTTCACATAGCAAATCATTTGTGTGCGCCCTGGTACTACTATTTTCTCTGAGCATCTCACTTCTGATTTCAACATACATATTCGTCCGGTTTTATCTCTCAGCTCCATCGATCCTAGATCTATTATTATCTCTTTTAGTAATTCTGGCATAAGATCTGTTCCAATTATACAGTCTGCGCTCAATCTCCTGATAACTGCTAAATACGTATTGAATCCAGGTTTTATTTCTTTGTTGTACAATATTTGGATTTTCTGCCATATTTCTATTGTCGTTTCTTCGTTTTCGCTTTTATTTAATGTTACTACATTTATTCCGTTTGGCCATATTAGAGCATCCGCGAGGTGTATGTCTCGCTTTATTTTCCTTCCTTGGTAATATAGAGGCTTATTCTTGTAGCTGGGTCCTAGCTTTTTCACTACCCAATCATACAACTCGTTTGTGCTTTCGCCTCTTGTTGCTATTATCTGTCTTGGTATCTCTGGAAAATCAATAATTACTTGATACTCTTCTCTATCATATTCTTTTAGATTCTCTTGGTACTTTCTTATCATATCTTTCCATGATGCCGTAAATGTACCATTATCTTGTTGATATCCTTTCGCAATTAATTTCATTATTATGCTGTATGCGGTTGTATCTTTGAGGTTTAAGAACATCTGATTTTGACCTACTTCTTCCACAATCTCGTTAATTTCTTTTAATATCTCGGTTTCATCTTCTCTTGGTACACTCGTTTCCATTTCCTCTAATTCGGATTTTGATTCATCTTTATTCGGTTTATTTTCCTCGCATGACTGAAATATTTCTCCGCCCAGACTGCTTATTTCACTTTCATCTTCATCTGTTTGATCGTCTGGTATTCGTCTCAACATATTAATATGTGGTTGTTCCTCCTCTTTCATTATCTTTGTTGGTCCTTTTGTTTGGAACCATATCTCTTTTATTCTGTTCTCGATTTGAGCTTCGCTCCACGTGGGATTTTCTTTTCTGACTCTTGTCTCTATTTTTTGTAGCAGTATCCTCTGGATTCGATTTTTTGTTATTATTGGTTCTAATATCTTTTTTCTTTCTTGTGACGTTGATGCTTCCTGCTCGTCTTCTTGTAGTTTTAATTCTGGTTCTTTCGTTTCTTGCGATAGCACTTTCTTTGCCAGCACCTCTATTCTTTGATCTAGTGCTTGTTCTTGCTCCAAATGTTTTAACGCTCCGTCTATTTTTAATATTAGTGCCTTCTTTCTTAGTTCCGCTTTCTCTTGTTTCAGGATTGCTTCTTTTTCTTTCAATTGATCTTCCTCTTGTTCTAGAGCTTCCTCTTGCTTTATTTTCTCGAGTGTACTTTCTATCTTTTGTGTCATGATTTCATTTTCGAGTTCGTCTAGCTCGTACGCTAATGTTTCCTCGTTTTGATCCTCCGTTATCATTATTTCTGCTCGTTCGATCTCTTGGGCTTCCGGTTTCTCCGGTGTCGTCTCTTTTAATTGTCGACGTCTCTGTTTTTCCTCCTCTGCAAATTCTTTGATGGCCTCTATTTTCTCCATCGTATTTAATTCGATTGTTTTCTCATTATCAGTTATCATATTTCCTCCCCCTTCGTTCTCAACACACTGCTCCGCAGTGTGAATTTCATCTGGAATTTCCATTCTCATCATATTAATTCTTTTCGGGGTTTTATTTCGATTTTCCCATCTTTGCTGGATTTCCTGAGCTTCCTCTGTTTGTAGTCTTTGCCATTCAGCTTGCTGTTGCTCCTGATATTCTCTAGTTCTCAGCTCTTGAATCTCTTCATTGCTTCTCATTACGTTGATTCGTTGTTGTTGTATATTGGTGGGCATCTGTTGCATCATCTCTTTTAATTCCATGGGCATTCGTTGTAGTGTTTCCCGTAGCATGTCTATTTCTTGCATCACGTTAATTTGTGGATTTCTCATAGGATTATTATTTGGTCTTGGTTGATTTGACTCTCCTCTTATGTTGCATCGCCTTGCGAGGTGTCCTTGTTGACCACAATTGTAACATGCTTTGCTATTAAGTTGTTGGCATATTCTCTCAGTGTGCCCTCGTCTACCACATCTCTGACAGTTGTAATTTCGGAAACAATTTTCTGATCGATGTCCCATTTTTTGACATGTGGCGCATTTTTCATTTGCATTTGGATTGTTCCTGAAATTATTATTATAACTTACTTGGTTATTACCTTTATCTTCCGGATTTCTCGTTGCTGGTGGCTTGAACATCTGCTGCGCTCTTGGTATGAATTGATTCATAGCTGGATTGATATTGTTGTTTTGATTGTTGGCATTGACTGTTGGCGTTGTTGGTTCCGTGGCCAAGACTGCCACTTGGTATCCCAGTCCCAGATGGGCTTCACATCTATTTGCGATTGCTACTGCTTTATCTAGTGTCTCTGGTGCCAAGCATCCAAGGTTGGCTCGTATGTCTTCTCTTTTGATTCCTCTTATGAAGACGTCTACCATTTTATCTTCGGGCAAATCTGCTTCTCCGAAGGCTTCTTTACACAATTTCTTTAATTCACATGCGTACACTGCATTTGATTCATTTCGTCTTTGTTTTCGATGTAGGAAGTCCAATATCTTCCTATTTCCCTTTTTCTCTATTCCGAATATTTTTACTAAGAACTCTTTAATCTCTGTCTTGGTCTTTCCAAATAACAAAGCTTCAATCCCGGCTGAGCCCCCAAATTTGTACTTGGTGGGCTAGTCGTTTATTTCTTTGACTTTTCTCCTTATCGTAGTCAAGTTGTTCGTTTTCCATCAGTCGTTCTCATCTCTCCGGGGTTCGGTAAAATGTCGTCCCGACATTTTCTATTTAAAAAGATAGTTATGCTTTATGTCCCTTGTCGTTTGTTGTGTACAAAAATCATTCTATCCCGGCTGAGCCCCCCAAATTTGTATGGTGGGTTACAGGGTTTCGCATCTTGCTTAACTGTATGGTTGCCCTAGTAACGCCATACAAAATAATGCTAGCTGCCACTTGGCACCCGTTGCTAGGCAACGTTGGTAATGTGTTCAAGTGGTGGACTGCCCGCAAAAAGTGAGTGTTATTGCTAATACTATAATTGCTCGGACAATCCTCGGGTTCACGAGCTGTCGATAGAAGACTTGAAGGTGGAGTGATAGTTGTAAGTGTTCCGATTAACACCTGTGCATGCTTATTATGAGAAATGATTTAACTACCACGAATTTATTGAAATCAACACATGTAGGGATTCAATGTGAGTTAATGAGGTGGGTTGGCTGCTCGACGTCGAGCACGCTCTTTGCGTCCTGGCCGACGATTTATGGGCTGATTAGTAGGCTGATCTGTTAGCTGAGGGTTTTTCGGCACCATCTGGGACGGGGCGAACACGAGCGGGTATGTTACCGCTTCCCCCCTCCCGACAAACTGCTAGAGTGACTTCTAACCCTCGTATTTGCGTACGCAGGCTCTGGTTGAGCTGCCGCTCCTCGGTCCAGCCTTTCTGTGTTGCGGTCAGACGGTGGTACAGTGTCTTTACTTTCCCCGGTTCCTTCCAGGTTGCTTTAATCTGTTGGATTTCGCGGTTCAATTGAATAACTTGGGCAAGTAATTCCTCATTTGCTTGTCTTGCGTGGTCTAATTCGGTCTGTAAAATTCTTAGGGAGGACATCACTGTAATTAAATAGATCATTTCAATTTATGATTGGTCAGGTTAAGTAATCATTGATTTCATTAAACAAATCATGAATTAATTCCAGTTACATGAGAAGAAAAACGCAAATTTCTAATTATTTTAATCAGTTTCTACATTAAGTTGTCCCTGTTATTTCATTTGTCCGGGCAATACCTCTCTAGGCTTCTCTTGAGGGCTTCCACGGTATATGGTCGCCTGGTGTCTCGAACTGGGCGAGGTGGATAGGCGACTGCGATCCGCCCGGCAAGGATGTCCTCCATCACGTTTGCGAGATACATCCTTGCCTTGACTACTTGCAAGTCCACCCGCTCCTGCACCTGCTCCCATTGGGTGAGGAGGTCCTGTGCGTTGGAATATATCTCGGCAGCTGGATACTGTTGCCTATCGGGTCCATAAGGGTCGTTATTCAGGCCCAGCGCCCTTCGAGTGGTAGGATACGGCCACTGTTGCTGGATTTCATCGAAAATTTTTGCCCTTTGTGGTGCCCTTTGCTCGTCGGTTGCTTGATTAGTGGTTCGTTCGATCGGCATGTCCTATTCAAAAATGAATCATCATGGTCGGATACTCGCGTGTGAGGATTAAAGATCAATTTATTAATTGTCCGCTTAATTTTAATAATCTTAAATGGGATAGTGTATTTATCAAGGGCTAGGTCGTATTACCTTTAAATTCTTCTATACTTTGCAGTTGAAATGAAACAGGCATTTGTCTGTGAATTTATTAGGTAGCTTATTTTGCTTAGAAGTTCGTTTTTTGGAAAAACCTATTAATGGCAGGTTTAATTTACACGGACATCTTGTAATCGGTTAGGACTATTGTAAGGATACGTGTGTTTATTTATTTACGCTACGTCGAATCGATAAATGAATCTTGTAATGTCGATTTGGTGATTCAACATTTTCATACGAACGGCGATGGTCAATTCAGGTAGTCCATATCCGGTGTTTGGCTTATTGGGATTTTAACAACAGGATGTATCGATTTGCGGCGATAGTCGAATTCAGTCAGCCTGTATCCGGTGTTTAGCTTATTGAGATTTTAACTACAGGATGTATCGATTTGATCTTAACTAAATTCACCGGATTCGATTTCACAATTGGGTTAAATTGTTTTAGTAAGTTAACATTCTAGCCGTTTAAATCTATCAATGTGTTTTAGAGAGAATTACTGGACGCTATCGCAGATCTCAAGATGGATGCTATCAAATATATGTGGGCTCTTATCCTATTGGATTTTTATTCAGTATTTTACGGAATGACCAAACTACATTGTGGAATTTATATTTATTTCTTTACCGCCGGTAAGCCTTACTTTCAGCTGATAAAATGTTTACGTTACTTTACGATTATTCACTTTATGTATCATCAATATAATTTCTGATTGTTTCTTTATTTTATTTGGTTTGATTGTGTCGATTGATCTATTTTAGCAATCACCTATTCGATTCTAACTATAATCGCTTCTTATTTGGTCTATGAGTTTACATTAATTGCGAAAACTTTTGTCTCTAACCAATAGAGTCTATTTCTTTTGCTCGAGGAATCGTTTTAATCCAAATTAAGGGATCACTCTATGGATGAATTACCGTGAGTTTTTATCAATAGTAGCTTTAACTGAATTCAAGGATTATATATTGATTTTTTCACTCGGACTACTGATTTTGCTTTAAAATTTATTTCGATAAATTACTCTAAGTAATGGGCTACAGTAGTTTAATAAATTAGGTAAATGTTTTACTCAATGGGTCGAAGCTTTACTTCCCCTTTTCTCAGAGATTTATCTGACCTTTAGCCAAGAATTTTCTACCTTTGCTGTACTTAATCTAATGTCAATCATTGATCTAATTAGGGTTATTCAACGGATCATTTATTCCTTTTCTCGATAATTACTTAAGGTCCTTATAATAAATTATATTCATTTGACTAAGAATTACATATTATTACTTTAATTTTATAAAAACGAATTGTAGTAATTTAATTAATGGTTTACCTACTCTTACCCAATAACGAATTGGTTCAATTTAATCAATGATGTATTCGTAATCAGTTTACTTTTACTCCATTATTTAATTTAATCAATGAGATATTTGTAATAAATTTGTTTTTTAATCAACAATATAATTCGATCAAGTTATTGAGTTGTTAATTTAATGATTTTTATAGTTTTATTTCGAAATATAAATTCAATTTGGTACACCAATGATTAAATTAATTCAAATTATTAATTCAGGTTAGCTATATCAACGAATTCAGTTTAATTTATCCCCGTACCCTTTCCCTTTAATAGATCCTAAGCGCATATTGTGTTCATATTATATTTATTGAGTGTCCACTGGACTACTCGGTGTGATGATTTTAAGCCGTGTGTAAGGTAAATTTAGGTCGATTTTTCAGAATTGAGAAACGAGGAAGCAGCCAGAGACTTCTTCCTTATTTCTCGCTTCAGCTATAGGGATGAATATTGACGTTACGACCGCTGCGTTGCGCACGCTGAGTCTTCACGGGTACATATCATTGGCGATTTTCCACGCACTTACATGCATCTGTACTATGTAGATTTTACTATCTTGCGTTATGTGTCGGCTGTGGGCCGGAAAAATTTCGACATTTTAATTTATAAAAAACATATAAAACAATTTATGTAAATAATATTTATTAATGATAAATGACAATAACATAATTACCCTTTTCACCATTCCAAAATTTGTAAAAATTAACATAAAATAACATAAATACCGCTCTCCCCACGCCGACGCCGAGCAGAGCTCCATTGAGATGCAGGGAACGTGACGTGGAAAGAGGGTTCCACCATAAATATTTCTCACCTAAAAAATCGAAATTGACTTGGAGATAGTTTTTAAAATAATTTTCAAAACGATTGAAAAGTAAATTTTAAAGTGGTTAGTTCGAAAATGGTTTTAAACAATTTTCAAAATGGTTAAGTTAAATGTGAAAATGGATCAGTATTTATACCTATTTTTCTCGCGTGTGAAATTTGATGCAGTAAAACAAAATTCGACCTTGTTATTTTCTAGCAAATTCTATTATTTATTTTTATTATTTTTTGATTTATTTTTATAATTTTTTATTTATAATTTTTTATTGAATTATTGCTAATTCAAATTTTTCAATTTAACTTTCACTTTAATGAACTTTAATTGATTTTTTCAATTTCGTCGAATTTGTTGTGTTTTCTTGTTGTATTTGTGTAGGTATCGTGCGGATCTTGGTGCGTTTTGTTAATATTTTAATTTATTTTTATGTTTATTGATTTATATTTAATTCTCTTATTTTCTCATATTTGATATGGTTTAATTGATGTTTCAATGGGTTTATTTAAATTGCATGTTGTATTTACGTGTATGTTTCTGATCCATTTAAACATTCTTCAAGGCCGTTTACGTTCTGGCCCAACATGTGATATCTCTACAGTGAAACAACAATCACTCAATGTATCCTAAATTCAGTTTTATTTCACATCATTATTTATAAAAGAATTAAAATTAAATTAATTAGTTGCTTAAAGTTAATGAAAAATGGATAAATTTATTTTTAAAATTATTTCCATTACATAAAAAAATATTATGTTAAAACTATTACTAAATATTAAATATAGAATACTTTTAATGCACTGATCCGTAATAGAATTGAAAAATTTAAATTATTTTAATGGCTCTATCATTCACAGCTCGTCTTTTTATAAACAACAGAGTTTTACGAACGTAAAGATTTTAATCTTTTTTAAAATAATTATTAACTTATTTTAGGGAAAGAATTTTGCAAAGTTTACCTAAATGTAATGTTTATGAGTCAGCTAAAAAGTACGTAAATGCTGTTAAGAAAATTAACTTAGAAAACACATTAACGGGATCTTCAGAATTGGTACAATTTCCATTTAAAAGTTTTTATAAGTTTCCTGTTGATTGCTTAAAGACAATGATCGAAGAATCATTAAATATTTTGAAAGAGAAAGGTATAAATAATATCATTATCAAATATTTAAAGTGTATATAGGCAAAGCTAAAAACATAATTGTTTATAATCAAATGATGTTCTCTCTTTGGTCAAATAAAATTGAGTTTGATGTCGATTTATTTTTACACGATATCGTAGAGAACAAACTGAGAATCAATTCTGTTATTTTAGTTTTTTATATTTATGATATTATTTATCTGTAGGAAACGTTCGATATGATTATCAAATGTTATTCCAGGGAAAAGCGAATTGATGATATAGAGTAAGTTAAATGAAAAAAATATTACTGATTACGCAATGCTTATAAATGTTTCATAATATTTAAACCAAATTTAAAACCGCCATTTTTATTTTGGTGATAACTATTGATAGACGGCATTTTTTATTGAGTGATTTGAATTTATTGATCCAAACAAAATAAGCTGTATAGCGAGTGCACATCGATTTATCCACATTTGTTTTAAGATATATTTTAGGGAAGTGCTTAAAAAAATGGAGAAAGAAAACATTCAATTGCTGAGAAAGACTTTACCTGATGTCGTTTACGCTTACACTGTAACAGGGTAAATTATTTATATTTCGTATTTGAAAATGATGCTTCCAACTATGCAGTCAAGAAGAAAAGGGTAAGGAGTTTATGAAAGCCAATCAAGTCGATGAGGACATGTTGTCAATAAAGGTCGCTAAAATGCGCGCTTACGCTGCTATCGGTGACACGACAAAATTATTTCAATTAATAAACAGCCTCCCCGAAATTAACAAAGGATTCATCCTAAGCGATCTGTATAGGATAATGAGTAAAACTAATGCGTCAGATTTTTCATTGGATGCGGTAAACTTCTATCAATTTTTATTGGCGTTGTTGAGGGGAATCTGGAAATAAGAAGCGGATTTAACTGTATTATTGATTTCCAGTTGATCGGGATGATGAAAGAAGACGTGCTTGTCGAAACGATCAAGTTAATGAATTTCGAAAAATTCTACAATAAAGGGTTGCGCATACTCGAGCAGAACATTGAGAATATCAGCGATAAGCTGATTTATCGCTCCTTGATGACATTTGATACTCCGACTTGCGTAAGTGGAGAATAAATTGATTATTGATTATCAATATTTTCACTTAGCCGCCACATATTTACAAAAACGTTTTGGATTTAACACTGTCTCATATTTTTCGAGTGCGCACGAACTCCAACGTTTTCACCTTTATGAGTTTCGGTAATTTTCTCTCTTGCTATTAGTAACCGTAACTAACGTCCTGTATTGTCTAGATGACGCGCTCTCATACTCACTTAAGGCCAGCTCGGCGGCCACTAACCGTATACTCAGTTTTTCGCTTCTCAATAAAGCCGTCGAAACGAAATCCTTCGACAATATTCACGAAGCACTGAAATTCGGCCAGACCGCGCTGACGCAACGGATGTGGCATTATATGATCCAGACCGTTCTGATAGACAAAACGCTCATAACGAAGCTCGTCAAGGACTCCACCGAGCTCATGAGCATCTTTGTAATTGCGATTTTTGAATTTTGCTGTGAATATTCTACAGACCCACTCGCAATACGGCCTGCTACCGGACGTGATCCTGTACCACATTTGTAGCGGCGATTTCAGTGAGGTCACGCGGTTGGAAGCCAGTTTCCCAGATCAGGTCTTTCACCGCTATGCGACCGGTTTGAACTACTTGGTACACAGATTGGTTACTGTGCTTGGCGTCAAGAACTTCCCCCAGGTCAAGCAGGAGATCAGCAAGTTTTTCACCCCTGCGTTTGTCAACAAGCTGTTTTCAATGACATTTGTAAAGCTGTTGGTTAATGATTCTGAATGCGATGCATCATTTGAAGATGATCTCAAATCGATAAAGGTTCTCTTTGATGTATTTTGTGCCTTTATCGATTTTCCATTTCCAGGAATTGCAAGTGAAATTCATGCCGGATAACATATCGTATTTGTGCAGAACTTGCCCAAGTCGTGCTGAGGTTAGTTGCTATTGGTTACGAGTCTGGTTGTGTTTTTTTGTGTGCGATGCTTGTCGATGATTGTGTTAATTGATTTGTTTCGCAGGTTTTCAATTCGTTTCCCACGGTGGAGTTGTCGCGACCTCATGACGCGTCTTATACCAAAGATAATATAGAGAAAGAACACGAGGAATTCGATAATGAAACAAAAGAGTTTTAATGTTGGAAAATATAAAATTGTCTATTTGTGAGATTTCTTCTGTTTCCCTTATTTTATAGGAGAGATTCATCGCTTTTAAACTAATGTTTCATAAATCAATAAATAATAATTCGTTTGTTTTAATTAATCGTTAACTTTGTTCTCAATTTTTGATTTACAATTCAATTATAATTAGTATCTTCGTTGTTACTCCAATTTAATCAATAAAAAGTAATATTATTTATCTATAAGGATTTAAGTTATAATTGGCTAAGTTGGTTACTTTGATAAGCATTTTATGTTATTTGAAAGGAAATAGTTGTAACATAATTGTGAAATTTTTTGATTCGTTGCTTATTCAACTTGTGGTTTCTACTGTAGTTAGAATCGATAAAAATCGAAGTTACCAGTTATTTAGAATGAAATGTTTTCAAATTATTTTATAAATATTCAACTTAGTAAAGTTTTGTATTCGTAAATACTGTTTGATAGATATTTTGGACATAGCGAAACATCAAAATATTAGAAAATTGAGCCGGGTCAGCTTTCCGAAAATTAACATTGAAATTATGAAAAATTAATTAAAAACGGTTTGTAGTTTGAAAAATCTTATTAAATATTTTCACTAGGCTGCTTGATGGTATATAGACGTGTGGGATACAGATCCAATGTAAAATCCTCGACTTTCAAGATTTTAAGGTCGATTGTAAAGGAATTTTCAACTCAGGATTATTTTGTGGTAGCCCCTCCCTTTTTTAAAAAATTTTAATTTTGTTTAAACGATAAAAATGCTTGAAATTTAATACTTGTTTTAACGGGTAGATTACGCAATACAATTTTTGGAATATTCATAGTTTTAAACGACTTAAACTATGTTCATTCAGACCATATATAGGCAGAATTTTATAATCTACAATATGACATCATTAAAATTAACAACTTGACAATCATTACACGTTATTTACCACTTTTATCCAACTTTTACATATTCACACATTTTTTCAAAAATTAAAATTATTTACATTTTATACCCATAATCTAATGGTGGGTGATGGGTGTTGTGGTCTAGTATTTCAGATTTTATGGTGCTTTTTCGTTTCAAACCGTGTTTAAACAATGATTTTTAATCCGTATAAAATTGAGTCATGTGATTTTTATTGTCATTATAAAATTTAAGGTACGGGTCAGAGGTTTGGGTCTGGCATACAGAACATATATAATAATTATTCACTTGATAACATCGATTCATTTTATTGTGGCAGTTGTCATCATGGCTTGTAGATTGACAATATTTCGGATAAAGATTACCTGAAACATGAAAAAGTTAAATAATACTGATTGTAATAACTAAAAACTCACATTTAACATTCACAGCAGAGATTTTTTCAAGTTCGTCATAATTTGTTTCATAAAATAATCTAAATTTAAAATAATTAATAATTTAAATAAAAGTAAAAAAATTACCATTTTTATATTCATTTCTTTCATTACTCGATCTTGAATATTAAAATTATCTAATAGTTAATAATTTAAAAATCATTAAAAATTATCAAAAGATTACTTGTATCATATTTATCAATATGCAAAATGTCATGAAGGGTTGTCCTCGCTGACGATACTAAAAAAGGTTAATAGTTAGTTATATTATACATACACTTACATTTGATAACTATACTACTTTTCGATTCTCCGAATTGTCTGAGATGATGCCCGTGTTGTTGTAAAAATATTGACCATCTACCAGATGTTATGGTGAGACATTCTGAACACGCATAACCAGGGAAACCAACATCATTTATCTTGAAGTATGATGATGTAACAAGCTCGCAGCATCCATATTTAAATATAATTTACCGAACAAAAGTAACTGGAGTGGATCCAATTTATTTATTACTGATAAAGGAGTGTGAAATATATCATTATACAGCAGTAACTATTTTACAATCCTTGATGAATTGTCATAAAAACAATGATTGTAATGTTCGAATTCGCTGTAAATGGTGTGAAAATTGTTTAAATGGATTTCGTAAGTCAAAATCCTTTGTAAAACACCAAGATTTATGTAAGAAAAATCAGTTGGGTACTACGCTATATACATTACCGAAAGATAAAAATAAATATTTGGAGTTCAACAACTGGTCAAAAACGATAACACCTCCTTTCGTTATCTATGCAGATTTTGAATCTATTTTACCAAAAGATGACATTTATTTTAAAAAACATTTGCCAATTTCTGCTCGACTCTTATTAATCAACAACTTCACAGGAATGACAAGTTACCATCATTTCATTGGTCAAAACTGCGTTTATGAATTTTTGAAGAAGGTTTCAGATATAGGAACAAACATTGTGCTACCATATTATAAAGAAAATTGGAAAAAGCTAATGTTACCACTTACTTTTGACGAAGAATATTCATTTGATAATTGTGAATATTGTTATTTGTGTAACAAGAACATAATAGATAAGGTTAGAGACCATGAACATTTTACAGGAAAATATATTGGTTCAGAATGTAAAAGTTGTAATGTTAATAGGAGCATCAAAGAATTATTACCTGTAGTTTTTCATAATTTACGTGGAAATGACCTACATCATATCTTTAAGTATAGAATAAATCAATTTCCCATTTGGAACTTATCATGTATTCAAATTAGTAGTGAAAAGTTCTTATCCTTTATGGTATATGTTGGTAAGCTTAGAATACGTTTCATCGACTCTTACCAGTTTGTTAATGACTCATTAGCTAGGGGTGTGAAAACTTTGACTAGTTTACCATTAACAAAATCTGTTTTTACTGGTACTATTGTTAATGAAAAAGGTAATTTTCCGTACAACTTTGCCACTAGTTTAGAGGTCCTTGAAAATACTTATGAACTGCTTCCAATCTGGGAAGGAGTGAGTGAAGTTGAATATGAGAAAGCTCAATTAATTTGGATTGAAACTAAATGTGTAAATTGACTTGACTATATGATGATATAATTGAAACTCAATTGCTTTTTTTTAGCTGACTTTTTTCAACAATTTCGGGCGAAATCTATAGCTCATAATAGTTTAGAGCCTTCAAATTACTTTGGTATTCCTGGAATGTCTTGGAGTTCTGCGTTAATAATTTTAGATAAACCCATTGAACTATTGCAAGACATGAAAATTTATAATTTATATGAGGGTGATATTCGTGGAGGTCTTACTTTTGTTAATAAACATTTTGTAAAAACTGATGAAACCACTGAGTTACTTTATAAAGATATTAATAATTTATACGGTTGGGCTTTAAGTCAACCTTTACCTTGTGGCAAATTCAGTTAGATACTTGATGGTTTTGATTCAATATTGTCTGATTGTTTTTCTTTAAATCTTGAATCTTTGTCGTATAGGTACACTCTTGAAGTAAATCTTGAAATTCCTTCTGATCTTTACGATAAGTCAGAAAACTTTCCTATTGCTGCTGAGAAAATGAAACCTAAGGGATCTAAGGTTGAAAAATTGTCATTGACTCATTACCCAAAACAGAATTATGTGATTCATTGGCGTTTACTAAAATTATACTTGTCTCTTGGTGTTAAGGTTACTCATATGAATCGAGCTGTAAGATTCAAACAGTCTCCTAATTTTAAAAACTACATTGATACCAACACATAGTTAAGAGCAGAAAGTACAAACACGCTAGATAAAAATTATTATAAGATCCTAAATAATAGTTTGAATGGTAAAACCGTCGAAAACCTGAAAAAAAGAATGAATTTAAGATTATGTAATACAGAAAAGAAGATGATTACTTATGCTTCTAAACCAACTTTTTAAAGAAGTATCAAAATGGCTGATTATCTAATTGCTGCTTTGTTAAATTCTGACTCGGCATGCTTAGATCAATTGAGTTATATAGGACAATCGGTACTTGATTTGTCCAAACTTCGAATGTACGAGCTACAGTATACAGATTTGAAAAAGTATGGACATCAATTTAATTGTGAGATTAATATTTTTGCTGGAGATCTGACTCTTTCTTTCTCGAAATCAAAAATTGTAAACTTGATATCATTTTGTCTGAAATGGTTAAGGATAATCTTTTGGACATCTCTAATTATCCGTCTAATCACCCACTTTACACTAAAAAACTCGATTCGGTCATAGGTAAACTCAAGGATGAAAGCAAGCGAGAAGGTTATGACGAATGGGTATTCCTTAGAACCAAATGCTATAGTTTACTAGAAAAATCAAAATGCCTAAAAGCTAAGGGAGTCACATTGAAGGACACAACGTTAACTTATAAACCTTATAAGGACTGCAACGAGAAAAATTTTACGTTAGCCGGACCGGGATCTGCCTAATCGAGAGCTATTACGAAACTCTAAGTATATATATGATTTTAAATGGACCTCGAATATAAATAAAGAATATATATGCATATAAAATTAGTTAAAAGCAAGCATAGACATTATAAGCAACTGTATTAGGATAGGCATATAAATTTACATTAACGTAGAAATAAAACTAAAAATTAATAAAAACTTCCTTACTTCCAAGAATCGTCAAGTTGCAAAGGAAATTTGTAAAATTATAACGAGTTTCAAAATTGTAAAAGTTGCAATTGTAAAGTGATTAAGTTAAAATAATGAAATTGGTCACTGCTTATATACTATTTTTGTGTCTGTGTGCGACCAATGAGCGATTTTTCGCGATTTTTGGGGTTTTTTAATTATTTTATAAATTTCAAATTATTTTTATTATTTTTTATGCATTTTTCTCTATTTTTTGATATATGAATACTTTATGTTTGAATTTTATTTTTATTATTATTTTCTTATAATATTATTTTTTAACCCAAATATTTTGTTTTCTGGTCGCCTCTTCTGCCTGTGTTTTTTCTAAACCTTATTTTGCAAGGTTTTGGCAGTTTATTTCTTTTCTCATATGTTTCTGTCTGCTGCTGTAGGCTTTTTATGATTTTTAATTAATTATTTGTTTTTATTTAATTTTTGTTATATTTTTAATTTGTTTTGATTAATGTGTTTTCAATTTAATTTTGGTATCTTCTTGCGGTGCGTGCGTATGTACAGTGACCATTTCCATCATTTTTATTTTTGTTTTAATTTGTTCCTATTTTTTGTTTTAATTTTTGCTCTGAGCCCAACAAATGTAAGCCTGACATATGGTCATTATATGATTGAGATTGACAATGAATAAAGATAATAATTTTCCACATAATTATCCAACAGAACATCCAACAGCACATATAACAGCCTATTAAACAGATCATCCAACAGCTCAGCCAACTGTTCATTGAATTAATAAATGTATACCTACATACATTCTTGTTCTTATTCATTATTTTTTAATTTTTTTGTGTTTACAATATATTTTAGTTTGTTTTTTTTGTTAGGGAGTACCAAAAAATGCGCCAGGTGGGACACATCTACCTACTTATTCGCCCTTCGACCAACTGGCAACTTATTTTGTTGTCAGTTGCTTTTATAGTTTTTGGATTCTCATTAATCTGGGTTACTGCTGGAAAAACAATTTTCCATTTCGGACAATTTATTGCCCGTTTCACTAATGCCGGGAAACAGATTAAGCTGACGTTCAGCTCGGCGGCCATTGATTAATGGGTTCGTCGGTAAATAATTAATTAATTTGTTTTTGGGCTCCCGACCCTTTAATATACTTTATCTCAGTCTAATAGTATTTTATTCGTCTTCGCATTTAAATTTGCAACAGGTTAACCAATAATATTCGTTATAATAATAATAATAATAATAATAATAATGATAATGACGATAACAACAATACTGATAACAATAATATTAATAATAACCAAATTGGGAGAAATTTTTAATTAATTATTTTTTCGATTTACTTTAAAATTTATTTATTAAAATTTCTCTTTAATAGAGATTTTCTTTTAAATTTGTTTTTGTTTTAATTTTTATTTTAATTCATTTAACCTGTTAGGTATTAAAAATTATAATATTTTAATAAAATTTATTGATTTATTTTTTTTCTTTACAACTAGAACAATAATAATAATAATAATAATAATAACCATGATATTAATAATAATACCAATTATGATTACATATAGTAATAATTTTAGTTATAATATTTGGAATTAGCTATATTTTTTGCTATTCATTTGTTTAATTAATTATGATGTCCGAACAACCTCTGAGACTGTCCAGGGCACCCAAGCTCCGGTTTTCAGAGGTTGGTTGTACCTCATGCGATAATTATAATAATAGCAATGAATATCCATTTTATTATTAAAATACAGAGTTAGCTTAATATCTTCCGTATGGATTCTAGTTTTTGCATCTTTAATTGTTTTCTTTGATAGATATACACCTTTATAATTTGTTTCATATACTATTTGACCACATTTGTTTCTGATGTCTTTTCTAATAAATCGCATTCCATCACTAGTTGAAGTTGACATTAACACTATAGGTATCTTTCTTGTCCTAGACGGAGTCACTCTCACTTTTCTGTTGTCTCTGGTATTTAAATTCAATCGATCGGATCTTTCTCTGAATTGTTCACAAACTAATTATTTAAAAATAATTGTTTTCAAATACGCCAAATTACATACATTTGTTTTTACGTCATACACTAGAATTGACTCACCTGTCTGACAGCTAGACTACTTCATATTACAAAATGGATGCGTTTGCAATTTTCCTGTGTCATCATCAAACATACCTTGGAATTCTCTCAATACCGGTAAATACTCTTCCACTGCGACTATTTTATCAATAATTCTACAATTCAATTTATGCGGTTCACCTTCACAATCACCATCTGCCTTTAAAGCTCATTTAACTACAATTGTTTCTCTAATCAGATGATTTAACTTTGCTTTTAATTTAATTTCAGAACTGATTTTCAATTCACCTGTTTGGAATGTCATTATACAATTTTCCGGAATTACCTCAACCGGTTTCGGAATGGCCTGCATTTTTAATAATGACGCATGGCTCCATTTTCACAATA
Organism: Schmidtea mediterranea; assembly: GCA_022537955.1. Taxonomy (NCBI): domain Eukaryota; kingdom Metazoa; phylum Platyhelminthes; order Tricladida; family Dugesiidae; genus Schmidtea; species Schmidtea mediterranea. The sequence continues at coordinate 38,219,684 of CM039681.1, forward strand.
AAATATAAATATTGTCCTTTTTACCAGACATTCCCGAACATTTGCTCGTCTCAGATCTGATTCCTGATACACATGATATTTAACGTCATTAACTTTTAAATTAATCGGATACACCTCCGAACAATCAGCCATGTCTACTACTGAATAAATTGTCCCATTTCAGTTTGCGAACAGTCATATGCTACCAACGAAGCGGTTTGGGTTAACACCCCACATAAAATAATAAACATAAACATTACCCATGGAAATATCATTCTTTTTCTCATTTCAGTATTCACTTTTCTATTCAGCCTTCTCCGCTGAGGACTATACATCTCTTCCCTCTCTTTTTCCATTTGAGATGACGATACTATATTTCCCCCAACCTCCATTATCTTTAATCCAGTTTCTAAAACTTTTATTCAATATCTGAGCGGCTTTATTTATCAAATTTTCTATTTCATCTGGTTTCATATAAACATGCGTTCCCACTTCCAAAACAAAAAATGTCAACCCGTTTACTACCGATTCTCTGTTTATTCCAAATTTAATTAACTTTTCAATCACTTTCACCATATCTGACACCAATCATCTGACACCATATTTTTGTACTACTTCTAAAAGTCGACCTCTCAAAATTTCACTAATTTTTTTTAAATAATCTTTTATTTCTGCTTCAAATTCGAACGTTGGATACAATATTTTCATTAAGCCCTTTAGATTTCTCCTGGTAATGTCAATCTCATTTTCCTTTATGACTAATTTTACCCAATTTACTTTAATTTTGTTTAAACGTTTGCCTTTTTCTACTTCATTTTCATTAACTCTATCAACCTCTCTCACTTTTAATTCGTCTACAACCTGGAGTTTCTCTATTTCTACTTCATTTTCAACTTCACTTTTACTTATTTCCAATTTATTTCTAACTTCATCAACAATCCTTGATTCATCGTTTTCGCTAACTACACTTAATTCCTTTATTTTAACGACCTCAATACCTTCTAATTCGTCTAACCTTTTTACCGCTCTTATCTCATCAATTTCTGTTTCCTTGTGTTCCTTATCTTTAACTGCCTTTTTCTCTTCGTCCCTCTCATTTTCCATATACCGACTATTTATACTTGTGCTAAATTTCTTTGACGCGATTATATGATTCACGAAGTTCGCTCTTGTACTTAAATATCCGTCCTCATCTAGTTCATGGGGCATACATTCGCAATCAAATAAATATTCTTCATCATCGAGTTCCTCTCCTTTATATTTTAATATTATAATTCCATCACTACCCATAACTTCAACAGCTTGTTTTCTCTATTTCAAAACTTTTTCACGCCAATGTTCTAGAGTATACTCGATTTCTCTATAATTTTCAAATTCTAGTGCAATTTCCATCGGTTCAATTTCTACTCTTGCCTCTCTGAGCTCGTGGCCCATTTTTCGTAACATCTTTTTCAACTTTTCACTACATCTGTTTTTATCATATAAGTATGATCGTATACAATCAACAATTTTTATTTAATTTTCTACCTTGAATTCAGAATTATTAATAACACCTATTTCTTCATTAATCTTATCTTCATCACCTATTAACAACGCACCTGTAAAATCATTTATAATTCTTCTTGCATTGTCTTCCATATCTTCTGACACGCTAGTTATAATCATCATTTTAAACTCATTTTTAACATCTGGAATTAAACCACATTCAACTAAAAATTCATCATCTTTTAAATATCTCCTTTTAAATTCTAACTCAATCATTGTCCCTTTTATTTCTTGTTGCAATTCTTGTTTTAAATCTTTTACTCTACAATATGCTGCACAACGTACACACTTTTTAACTTCATTGTGTTTATCTGAAATATCCACAAAAATAAAATCTAACCATTCTTTTGCTCGAATTTCTCTACCAATTTTTACAATCAAAACTTCAATCTCGTCCTTCACCGGTGGATCCAGTTCATACCAATCGGCGCACAATTTAATCACTGTTTTAAGTTTTCTGATACTCAACGACATCTCTTATAGCTCTTGCATTCCCTGCATCAATTTTGGAGTGTTAATATCTCTGTTTTCCAACAACCTTTCTATACTCATGATCAACATTGCAGCTTTTTTCATTTTCTAAATTAAATTTGCTAATGTCGAAATTTGAGTCTGAAGATGAGCTTGAAAGCCATATGATATCCGAAACAGCTATAGATTCTCCAGGAACGGAAAGCGACAGTAATTCAATAAAAGATAATTTTCGACTCATATTTCTCAGCTCATTTTCCATCTTCTCTTTATAATCGTCATCTTGGACATAGGTCATATTGCTCATTGATGAAGTATCACCTTGAAATCGAATAGACTTTTTTAGAATTGTTTTTTGAAATCTTTCATCATTTTTTGAGCACGATCTTGCCATATACACATAACTTTTATACAAATAGCATTGCACTTAACCGTTTAGGTTTACTTTATCTCTTTGTGGCAATGGAGATGTTGATGGAGATCTAGATTTTGATGGACAATTTCTCAAAATATGCCCTTTTCTTCCACAATTGCAGATTGTCAGTTCCTAGTTGGATATTGTAGCTCGGCTTTCGGTAGTTCCGCTCATTATCGCCTTTCACCCAATCTGGCCTCACCAATTTTGGACTTTTCTGGGTGCTATCTTTGTACCAACACTGGCATAATATCCCATCTTTCGTCAAATATCGCATTGAATTTTCTTTCCATTGTTGGAACTCTGGACATTAACTATTGATCTATTGAAGTCAAATTTATTTCTGAACTTTGACGATGGACTGATAGTTCTTTGAAATTGGTCGTTTTTCACTGGCGTTAATGATCTGTCTCGTCTTTCAGAAATCACTGCAAAAGATTGCGCTTTCTTTTCGGTGCTCTTTAGATTTAATTCGATTCGCATTGGCTTTTTCACTAATTCATCGAAAATATTGAAATCTACGTAGGATAGAGCTTTTCGGATTTCCTTGTCAACGTCCATTAGAAATTGGTCTTGTAGCAACTCTCTGATTTGTTTTACAGTATCTGGTTGTTCCTGTTTGACTTCAAACGCTATATCTGCAAGTGTTGTTAAGTAATGTGCAAATTCACTTACCGATTCGTCTGATCTTTGAACTCTGTTGTAAATTTTTTGTCTCATTATGCGCTTTATATCGCCACCGATTAATTTATTTGTAAGTTCATCTTTTAACTTTGACCTGTCATTTCCAATGCTCCTTTTGTCCAACTGTCTCTAGTGCTGCCCCTTTGAGATAAAGTGGCAATCGCTGTACTATCACCGCCGGTGCATACATGTAATATTCTCCCATGAAGTCAGCGAATTCTAAAGGATCTCCTCCGTACTGGTTTACTGGTAACTTTTGACAACTTGCATAATCATTTGTATCTCTGACGGTCGCTGCTGATGTTGAAACTATTGGTGCTGTAGTTGTCGACGTAGTTGAATTATTGGTGCTCCTAGTAATCTATATTCGTTGATAGTAGGTAGTTAGGGCCTTTTGCACACACACACCATTACATAATAAAAATAGGGGGGGTTTACGACGGATTAAATTAATATTTATATTTTAATGTAAATTTTTGTATTTTAATTTTTTATGTAATTATTATTTTAAGTTAAATTTTTTTTTTAAGATAAATTTTAAAATAGAGTTTTAACTATAATTTTATCATTGAATTTTTATATATGATTCTTAAAGATGAAATTTTAACATAATTTTTAAATAGAATTTTTAACATGATTTTTAAGTTAAATTTTTAGTATAATTTTACAATGAGTTTTTTATACATTTTGATAACCAACAAATTTTCAAAGAAATTGAGTGTTAACAAAATAATAATATTAATAATAATAATAATAATAATAATAATAATAATAATAATAATAATAATAATAATAATAATAATAATAATAATAATAATAATAATAATAATAATAATAATAATAATAATAATAATAATAATAATAATAATAATAATAATTCAACCAATTAAAAACTTTATAAAAACTTTATAAAAAACTAATTCTCAACACATAAACACATAAAATAAACACATAAATAGATCAAAATTTATTTAAATTACATCATCACAAATCTGCTTATAAGCTCTTCTTAGCTCAGCCAACAAAATATGTACAACTTCTTTCTTCTTGCTGTCCCTGCAGCATCTTTGAGGGATCTGCACAAACAATGCAGTCATCTAAACATTTCAAACCAGTTCCTTGAACTGATTCTTAGTGCATCCGTACAATTTCTTCGATGTTGATTCCTGTTATTTGATAGATCTGTGTAGCCAAATATTCAGGAGCACAATACGAAAGCTTGTTTTTCATATTCGGAAAGAGTTTTTCCATCTTCATCAGAATTGGTTCGATCATGTAATAATGTTTCTGGTTTTCGAAAGCAAAAACAATCAACAAAACATTCAAGAAAGATTAATAAATTATTTTTATTTAATAAAATTTAATTGTTATTTAATATTTATTACAACTTATTAATTCAAAATCTATTATCCACTGAATAATAAAATGATACACATAAAAATCAACAAAAAAACACATAAAAAATAAAGACAAAAATAAGATCATTTTTCAACTACAAAATTTATTAATAAAAATCTTCTTCATCATCGTCGGAGAACTGAACATCGTCTAGGTCTATGAGTTCTTCCTCAATAATAGTTTGCAGAATTTCATTAGCTGCAATTTCTCCGACAATTTCTTCATCAGCAGCAATTTCTCCAACAATTTCTTCATCAGCTGCAATTTCGCCGACAATTTCTTCATAAGTAATAAATTATCCAGATATATTAATATGCTCATACGCAAAACTTTTATTTTTACCCACCCAAACCCTTTTATCGTCCCTATTTGTAAGTGCTACTTTACTATTTTTAAAACTATAAAGATGATGATTTTTTGTTCCTATTCTAAATTGTGTTACCGAAAAGACTGAGTTTTTCTCATAACACACTTTATAAGATTTATGAGTTAGCTCAGTATCCTTTAATTATACACCCTTAGCTTTTATACAAGAAGATTTATCTAACAAACTGTAGCATTTAGGTCGAAGGAAAACCCATTCGTCATAACCTTCTCCCTTATTTAGTCCTTAAATTTTCCAATGACCGAATCGAGTTTTTTAGAATAAAGCGGATGAGTAGATGGGTAATTAGATGTATCCAAAAGATTATCATTAACCATTTCAAACAAAAGAATATCTAGTTTACAATTTTTAATCTCCAAGAAGAAAGAGTCTATCGCCAGCAACTATATTAATCTCACAATCAACTTGTCGTAAATATTTTTCCAAGTCCTTATACTGAAGCTCATACATTCTAAGTTTCTACAAGTCCAAACACTGATTGTCCTATATAACTTGGTTGATCTAAACATATTGAATCCGGATTTAACAATGCAGCTATAAGATCATTGTCAATTTTTATCGATTTTATAAAGGTAGGTTTCGAAGTATAAGTCACAAGTTTTTTATCTGTTGTGTAAAGACGCAAATTCATTCTCTTTTTTAGATTTTCAACAGTTTTTCCATATAAACTGTTATTTAACAACTTATAATAATTTTTATCTAATGTATTTGTACTTTTAGCTCGAAGTTCTGTGTTTATGCCGATATACTTTTTAAAAATAGTAGACGGTTTGAATCTTACTGCATTATTAACATGTGCGACTTTAACCCCAAGAGACAAGTATAATTTTAATAATCGCCAATGAATTACATAGGTATCTTTAGGATAATGAGTCAGAAACAACTTTTTTAACTTTTGAACCCTCAGGTTTCATTTTCACAGCAGCAATAGGAAAATCATCTAACTTATCATGAAGTTCAGAAGGAATCTCAAGATCAACTTCAAGAGTATACCTATATGACAAAGATTCAAGATTCAAAGTCAAACAATCAGATATTATTGTATCAAATCCGTCAAATATCCAATTCACCACAAGGTAAAGGTTGACTTAAAGCCCAACCATATAAATTATTAATATCAATATAAAGTAAATCAGTGTTTTCGTCAGTTTTAACATAGTGTTTATTAACAAAAGTAAGACCACCTCTAATACCTTCCTCATAATAGCTAAACATTTCATTTTCAGTAATTAATTCTATAGGATCATCCAACGACATTCAAGCAGAAGACCAAGACATACCGGGAATCCCAAAATAATTTAAAGGTTCTAATCTATTGTGTGCCATCAATTTCGCTCGAAATTGTTAAAAAAGTCAGCCAAAAGAAAACAATCTAGTTTCAGATAAACTTTCATGTAATCAAGTAAAGTTCTACAGTTAGTTTCATCCCAAATTATCTGAGCTTTTTCATATTCAACCTCAGTGACACCTTTCCAAATCGGTGGTAACTCATAAGTATCGTGAAGAACATCTAAACTAGTTGCAAAGTTTTACGGAAAGATCCCCTTTTCATCAACTATAGTTCCCTTAAAAACAGTTCGAGTTAAAGGTAAAGTTGTCAAGGTTTTAACCGCTTTCGCTAAAGAATCGTTTACAAATTGATATGAATCAACAAATCTCACGCTAATTTTTCCCAAGTGGGCAATTAATGAAATTAATTTGTCAGTTGTTACTGGAATACATCCTAAAGCCCAATTTTTAAATTTACTAATCCATATTTTAGTATGTGGTGCATATCATTTCCCTTTAAGTTATGGAAAACAATTGGTAATACTTTGTTTATTTTTCTATTAATATTACAGTCATTACAAGCAGCACCCGAGTATTCCCCAGTAAAATGATCATGATCCCTCACTGGATCAACAATGTCTTTAAAACAAAGATAAAATTTTATACAAGTATCAAATAAAATCTGTTGTAGGTTTGTTAATTCCTTAATTGTTTGACTTCCCATTTTAAAATAATACGGTAATACTGTATATTTTGCTATTTTTTCTACTGATTTTAAAAACTGTTCAACGCAATCTTCACCTATAAATTATTTATGTATTGTACTTCCATCAAAATTATTTATTAATAAAAGTCCTGCCGAAATGGGTAAATGTATTTGATGGTGATAATATTGTCCTTTGGCAAAACAGATTCGAAATCTGCATATATCACATATGGTGGGGTTACAGTTTTGGACCAATCAGTGAATTTAATAAACTTTTTTCTGGGAAAGTATATAAAATTGTACCTAATTGATTTCTCATACATAATATCTCATGTTTGTCGAATGCTTTCTTATATCTAAATCCGTTCAGACATCTATGACACCATAATGATCGAATTCTTTCTATTGTGATATTTTTATTTCGACAATTCAATAACCTATTGAGTGATGTTATTCCTACATAATGATAATGTTCTCTTTTATTTAATAGTAATAAATTAATAATTGTTCCTTCTGTAACTTTGGACCTATGAATTATGTTTAAAAACGGATGTTTTAAAACAAAGTCGTTGTGGTCGGGTTTTGATGTTTCGTCATAACTAAATATATTAATTATTAGTTCTTCGTTATTTGATTCAAATTTCCTAATACAATTTAATTTCATGGGCATATCATTTGGGTCATAATTTAATTCATTTAGATACTTAGTATAACTATAACTATCTTTTCTATGTCCACTAACAATCTCATCTTTTTTAATTATAGACAATATGCTATAAATAAAACATAATTTATCGCTATTTTTCACATTTATTAAACACTGTTTGTTAGCCAATTGTTTTGGTGTTTTTATGTAACTTCTACCATTCAACCTACTGATATTACTTATTTTGTTACTATAAAGTAAATTTCAGTTATTTTTCTAATAACCCAACTACTCCCTAACTCTGTTATTGAAGCAATCTTTTCATTGATCTTTTGTATGCCTTAATCAAAGAATGATTGGGTAAGTGGTCTTGCGCTGTTACTAATGTTATTTAATTTTATCTCTCCGTCTTTCTCGAATTCAATTTCTATTCCAAATTGAATTTTCACATATCTTAGTTCCTTTATTGTCTCTCTTAACTTGTGAATTAACTAAACAGGAAAAACAATTTCCTTAATGTTTAAGTTGGTAGTATCTATACTAATTATTTGATGAGTACCTTATAAGTCACTTTGAATTATCGGTAAATTTTCTCATATTTGTATATTATTATTATTTTGCCACATGTTTTTAACCTCTTTCACCGCTTTAACCCATGAATCTATCGATCCGATATCTTCCACCGCTTCCACCACTTCGTCCGCTTCCACCGCTTTGTCCGCTTCCACCGCTTCCAATGCTTCATTCCATGAATCCAACGATCCGATATCTTCATTTAGGTCATCCAAAATACTATTTATAGGATCTGTTGTAGGTTTGCTAATGGGTTCGCTTATAGGATTACTTAATGGGGTAATTTGGGTGTTGCTTAATTTAATATTTTTAATTGATTCTGGGATTTCAATAGTTGCAGGTCTTTTAAATAGTTTAATTTTTTTAACATGAAATTGACGCAAATGATTTTTATGATGATTTTAAAAGTCTAAATATGGAATGGGTTGAGAATTTATGCATATAGGGCATATAAAGTAAATGGAATTATAGTATTTTTGACCATAATACTCTTCCATTTTTTTGTGACATTTTTTATTATGATCCTTTAATTGACAATAGTGAGGGCATAATTTACCTAGTAATAAAATTATTTAATTTTTTATTAAATTATTTGTTAAAATAAATGCAAAAGAAGTATGCGACCAATCAAAATCGATTATTTACTTAAAATAATTTTGTATGAAAAAAAGCAAGAATGTCTAGAGTATATGAACTACTCTTAGAAGAAAATAGTACAGCTGTTATTGGGATGAAATTTAAGCCTTCTGTTCAATACCTTCAATACAGTATGAACTATTTAAATTTCCCTATTACATATACATTCAAAGTAATATTTATTTTAATTTAATTTGATTAATTATTTTTTAGGAATCGGTTAATTTAAAAGCTTATGATTACAATATTATGATTGGAAGTATTGAAGAGGAAGATCGAAAAAATATTTCAGATATTCTCCATTTGATAAATAACGATATGGTTTTTAATGAAAAATTTTCATTTATTAACTGTGAAAGCCAATTGAAAGAACAAGTACAGGATAATAAAAAATATAAAATTCAGATAATTATTAAAGGAGTCAAGATTAACAAATCTATTATCAAACCTATTTGGAAAATCCAAAATGTTGTTGAATAAATTTTTATCTTTTTTAAAAGTTGAGTTTTGTTGAGTTTTATAATTTGTAACTAACAGTAAACTAAAACTTTAACAGTAAACTAAACATGTCATTTAAAAAACCAAGAGTTTACCTCGAGTATCTATAATTAATATAAAAATTTTTTGTTCTCTTGTATAATAATATCAAGTGATTGGTCTTCACATAAAAATATAAAAAATCAAGGGGTCTGCCCTTATTTTAGATTAAAAAAGTATATATTATTATAAAAAAAATCAAGGGGCGTCAGTCCTTCTTTTCTTATTATATATATATATATATGTGTGTGTGTGTGTTTTAAAAAATATAAAAATCAAGGGTCTGCTCTTATTTTCGATAAAAAAATATTATATAATAATAAAAAACAATTAAAAATACATTTTCGTTCATTATTTTCATCGCCCACTTCACAATCTGAGATTGGTAAATTTCTTTCTAAATCTATAAATATATTAAATTTATTGATAAATTAAAATTATTACTTGATTCGCTATTTGTCAGTATTGGTTGATAATCTTCTGCATAGGTTTCTTGATTATTTTGAATATAACCTATAAGTAAAATAAAAACTGATTTAATAAATATGAAAATCTTACTTGAATTTGAATTTTGATAATTATTTCCTTCATTGAATCCACTTTGCTGATAATAAAATTGTGGATTATTTGTATCTAAAAATTAATAAATCAATTTATTTAAAAATTTAAGTCTAACTTGGTTCATTCCCAGCCATATATTGATTTCCTCCATTGAATTGAGGATAATTTTGTTGATAATATTGGAGATTATTTGTATCTAAAAATTAATAAATCAATTTATTTAAAAATTAAAGTATAACTTGGTTCATTCCCAGCCATATATTGATTTCCTCCATTGAATTGAGGATAATTTTGTTGATAATATTGGAGATTATTTGTATCTAAAATTTAATAAATCAATTTATTTAAAAATTAAAGTATAACTTGGTTCATTCCCAGCCATATATTGATTTCCTCCATTGAATTGAGGATAACTTTGCTGATAATAAAATTGTGGATTATTTGTATCTAAAAATTTTTAAATCAATTTATTAAAAAATTAACTTAAATTGTAATTTTGTGAATAATATCCTCCATATCTTTGTGGATAAATATATTCTTTAACATTTTGGGGATACATTCCATCATTTTGATAATTTAATAAATTATCTAAATTATAAAGTAAATTTGATTTAATATAAAATTTAAATTACTTGTTCCATATCCTTATTGTTGTTATTATTCATTTTTGTTATCTAAATAAATTACATAATAATAAAAATTTTTAAAAAGTACACTTACAAATTAAACTGTTTGGTAAATTATGACAAATTGTAAAAATGTTCATCATTATATTCAAATGTGTGTATTTATTTTTTTCGACCAATCAAAATCAACATACCAACACACACACACACATTTATATCAATCAACACATATTACCAATCAACATGTACACAAAATCACCTTAGGAAATAAACACAATGGTAGAATAAAGATTTATTTAGAGAACATTGATTTTAGTCAAGCTAAACAATGTTGGCCACAAGTTTTTGTCAACGGATTCTGATATCGAATTCGATTGTATTCAATCGGCATCAACATTGATTCTAGTTTTGATATCAATAACGAAGGATAATAAAATCCTATCGGATCAAATACATATATTTTACCTGGTTTCACGTAAATCGCGAGCCAATGTTCTCCACCGAGATTAGCTGATTGAGTATTTACAATCAAAGCTTTGTTGATATTGATATATGGAATTTTGTTCAATAGTAAAACACCAATAAAATTTATCCCAATTAGTTTTTTAGCGATAGTTTGTATCTGAATAGAATTAAAATGAATTAAATTAAATAAATATTAAATTACTTACTTAATTTTTAACTATAACTAATAATACTTTGGTTTATAATTTGTTCAACAATGTTTTTCAAACAAAATCAATCAAACAAGTACTGTACGGCTTGATGTGATTTGAATTTCTTTTTCAAAAACTCCGTATACAAGTACTGATACAGATTCGGTTAATGGATTTTCAAATTTTATATCCAATCGGAAATTTACACATTGAGGTAACTGACTATGATTAAGATCAAAATCAGATGCCAATACAAATGTAAAAAATAGATATTTATTTTTAAAGTTTGACAAGGTAATACCAAAATTCATATTTGTATTAAGATAACCCATATTCCTAACAATACTTTGCATATAACTAGAACTATAATTATCATTGGCAAAATCTTGACTATATTTTTCGCGATAATCATTTCCTGTACTTAATGTTAAAGACTTGACATTAGAGTGTTCAAATTATTGAAAATTTTTCTAAATATGATTCTCCATATCTTTTATTCCCTTGGAAAGCAACAAGAATAAAATTTGGTAGTCGTCTATCACCAAATATTTTCTCCTTATAAACGAAGATGGAGGCAATGAAAATAATTTAAGAAAATTGAACAACTTCCTTACTTTTCATTGGATAAATTGCATTTTTATTAGCAAGCCCAATTTGATGACCAGCTAAAACTGACGGTTCAACACGAACTCTTCTAACCATTAACTTTGCATCTAATAATATTATTTGTGGAATTATTTTTGTACATGTTAAATTTCTTTCAGTATTGGATCTTGTTAATTTAATTTGAACACTAACACCAGGTAATAAATATTTTGGTTGATCAAAGAAATCTAATAGAAGTGGGGAACAAACACTGATTGATTTTGATTTCGAAATCCAAATTTTACTTTTTGCATCCTTTTCTTCATATCCGATTCCACCTAAACAAGTATGTTTTGTATCGTGATTGTAATTAATAATAGTTTCAATCAATGCCTGGTGTGCGAATACATCGTTATTTCCTTCAATTTTAGTAGAATCAAAAATTACTTCAACATCTTTAAAAAGAGTTTGGAAAAAGAAATTGTTAGCAGTAACATCTGATTCATTAGATAAATTTTCCCGTTACTATTTACAACTTTCATTTGAATGTAGAGTAATGTATCGTTCAAATCCAAGTATTCGGTTTGAGAGCTATTGATGTAAAATTGAATTGAAGTGTTTCCTGGATCTGTAATTGAATTCACCGGATAAATATCTTCAAATGAACCATTTTCAATCACTGCTTGAGGAGATGGTGGTAAACTAGATCCAATAATGATCTTTTTACTATAAGATTCTTCAATTAATCGCAAAAGTTGTAACTAATTTTATAGTTTCCTTAAATATAATAAAAATATTCATAACTATTATGTAATGTACTCTTTATATATTTAACATAAGAATTGTTATAAAATGGAAAATTATTCTACACAACAGGGAATTAAATTAAAGCAACTTCCCAATCCCCATCCAAGTAAATCTGATTTGGAAATTCTACAATAAACTTTCCAGCTTCATTATTTGGAAATGAAAGTGGACAACTATTACTGGGTAAATTCACGTAAAAATCTTTTTTATTCATTTATTTTTCTAAAATTTAACGATAATTGTGATTTGGTATCTTTGCTAAATTTAATTAATTTCCCACTATAATCTAGAATATTTATTTCAGTGATGTTTATTGTTGAACACGATACTGGAAGGTACATTGGATTCTTCATTTCTAATTGAACAATTTCTTCTTGATCATATTTTTTAATCCAAATAGATTTTAATAGTGGAACTCTAACATCACCAACATTTATTGGTTCAATAATATTTGAATAAATGAACATTTGTTGAGGATGATGTAATAATTTTTGGAATTTTAGTGCCTAGTATATTTATTTCTGTAAAGTTTGAAAATTTTAATCCCAAATATTTAGCTAAATTTGTGTCAAAAGATATATTTGAAATGTCATCTGCAAGTGTTATTTTGACCAATTCATTATTTTGAATTATCAATTCTTTAAAAGGAGAAGGATTAAATGACAACAAATGACCTTGTAATTCTGATAAAGTGTTTATGAATAAATTATCTTCAAAATATTTTTCAAATTTTGATTTTTCTTCATAACTTATAATTATCCCAAATTGTTGCATAACACCATCATCTGTAAATTTTGGTAATTTTATTCGACAATGATCCTCTTCACAAATGATCGATGTAGATTTTAGTCCAAAACTAAACGCATGTTGAATATCGGGGAATTTTACTTTAAATGGAACATGCGGACAGACAATGACCAAATTCTCATATTTTTCAATAAACATGTCAACATCTGGAGTATATTTTGGATTTATTAATTCATATGTATGATTTTGATTATTTATTTTCAAATACTTTATTTCACTACCACTCTTTATCGATTCATATCGTAGACAAGAATTACTATAATACGGAAAAGGATTATACACAAAAGTGAAATCAATCAAAGCAACTTCCCATTCACCATCCAAGTACACAGAATTTACTTGTACATTAAAATTACTAGCCTCGTTATTAGGATAAATAAGTGGACAACTATTACTAGGCAAAATCATATATAACTGGTTTTCTTTTATAATATTTATTTAATCAATTGAGATGAGGATATCCAAGTCGGAGTTTCGTATCCATGCCACTTAACGTAGTATTGTTTATATTTACCAATATTTTTGGATTTTAAAATCTTTTGAATTCTAAATATTGTTGGGATTGGAATGACTTGGAATTCTTGTTCGTAGAATTTTCCGCTGATTTCTTTATTCTCATGATCTGCTATTAAATACATTACAGGATTCTGTTTTGTATCTATTTTCTTTATTTTATATACTTCATCGCTCCAATTGTTGTCAAAATTCTTGATGAACGGAGAAGTACTGATTTTATTAATTCTTACAAGATCACCAACCTTGTATTTTGGCTTATCGATTTTTCTTTCTTTAATGCTTGGTATTTGTTAGTAATGCCAACTTTGTTGTTAGAGCAAACTTTGTCTGTAATGTCAACAGGTCTGAGACCATTTAATCCTTTATGTGGCGAATGTATCCAAATTTTATTACCTTGATGCACAAAGTATTTTTTCAATCTTTCTCTCAAAGTTTGATTAAATCTTTCCACATAAGAAACTTTGAATTGCGAGAATACAGAGTAATGATTGGCTTTGATAACTTCTTTTACTTTGCTATTATAAAATTCTTTACCTAAAATAAATTAAATAAAATAATTAATTAAATTTATTACCCAAATCAGTTTGTAGATTGTGTGAGGTTGTCCGTCTTTAAACAATTTTTAATTGCAATGGCCCATTTTATTAGCAGATTTAGTTTTTGTTGGAATAACTTTTCCATATCTATAAAAAAACATCAATACAAGTTAAAATATATTTGTATCCCTTGTTGATTCTCGAAAAAGGTATCATTTCCATCAAGTCCATTTGCCACAAATCATTGATTCCTCTTGTTTTGTATGGTCAGGTTGGGAATCTTTTCAACATTGGTTTATTTAAACTATATGCTAGTTGGTCCGATAACCAATTTTGAGTCTTTATTTTAGAATTAATCACTCTTTTTGTTAATTTTTCTACACCACCAAAACCATCTAGATCTTTTGGGTTTGTCCATCCATGGATTTTTGGTTAATAGTTCTTTCATTATTACAACAAGATGTTAAAATATTTAAATCAACTTCATCTGGTTTAGAGTGTTGTAAACCCATTAAGATCTTAAGGATGAAATTGCACTAATTGCTGATAAAACTATAGGAATTAATGTACTCAAGAACCCACCATTTTGTTTATACATTATTTTTTTCATTAAACGTATATTTTTAGTGTTTACCAATGATAAAAGGGATCTCTTATGTCTTTGTAATACCACTCTTTTAGATTTACTAATATTGAAATTACCTCGAACTATATTTACAATAACCTCAAACAAATCGTCGATAACAAATGAAAGGAAAGCTTGTAAAATTGCTATTCTTTTATTATTTTGAGCCTTTACCAACGCATTAAAATATTAGACTACGTTCAAATTTCATGTTTACTATTTACAATCAATTATTATTGTTTATAATTTGATCAACTTCTTTTTCTTTAAATTCTTCTTTAAATTCTTTTTTAGAATCTTCTTTACTTTTGATTTGGTTTTACGAATAACTTCTTTGGATTGAATTTCGTTTTTGACAAGTACTTTTTTAAATGACATGATTGATAATCATTTATTGTTTTCAATTTTGTTTATAAAACGTAACCCCTTTTTCATTACAAATATCTGTTCGGATACGTAAATAGTCACTACATTGTTGTGTAAAGTCAAAGAATAAATATCCATGGGGAACACTTGTAGCATCTTGGAATGATTCAATTAAAAATTTTCTATTGTTTGGATAAGCTTGCCTGGCTAAGAAATCGATAATCGTTTGATCGCGAGGATTTTTGAAAATAACTAGGTATTGAAAATTTAAATTACGAGTTCGATGACTTCCTCCTTGATGAAATAAATTTTAAGTTATGAAAATAACAGTAACTTCACAATGTCTACTGATTTTTGTGAAAAAGTTATTGAAATCATTTTCCTTATTTGCTTCTTGATACAAATAATCTATAATTATTACATCGCCTCGACGTAACCTAGACGACCAATTTTTATCAAATCCCTTAACTATTGTCACTTTTAATTTACAAAACTGATTTTGTGTCAATCCATGTTCTTCGTCTGCACCCCTATGACAATATACTTTATTGAATTTTGATTTGAGCATGTTTGACCGCGATAAATTACATACAAATAAGTTTTTCCGCGCCCACTTGGCCCTACAATTTGATATACTGCATCATTTCTTAATTCCATTAAATTAAATTAAATTTAATTTGTTTATAATTTGATAGATAGCTGAAAATGATTAGTAATATTAATTATAGAGGAAGATGTGAAGTAACCGGAATGAAGTTCCCGACCCGAAAACCTCAACATGTAGTGGATAGAAGTAGAAAATGTCCAATCTTAATCTTCAAGAGCGGAAAATGCAGGATAATGGGATGCAAAAGACCATTACAGGAAGGAGATCTCAAATATCAGATTCAAGATTTACAAATTCAATCATTATCTTTGAATATTGACATCGGTTGTCGAATCAACTTGTATGATTTGTCTACCAGAACAGAAAACATTTACGAACCGGAACTGTTTCCAACATTAAGACTTGTCAAGTATAATCCACTTTGTGTGAATGTATTTGCAAGCGGAAAAGTCGTTGTCATGAGGATAAAAACACCGGAATACAACAGTCTAGTATAAGAAATATTTAATTTTATAAAACTTTTAATTAATAATCTTAATACCGACGAAGAAATACTAGATTATTTATTAAGCACTGATTGTGTTTAAATAAATTGAATTCTGACGATTGTAAAAATTAAAAATGATCGACGAGCAAGAAGCATACGTATTCGAAACAATTCTGATGAAGATGGAAGAACTCTTTCCGAATATGAAAAACAAGCTTTCGTATTGTGGTCCTGAATATTTGGCTACAAGGATCTATCAAATGGCAGGAATTTTTTCATGTCTTGTGGATGTCATTCTCTAAAATTAGTTATAAGCGATTGTGCAACATCTTTTACTGAGTCGATATCATTTTTCGGAATTGTCCAACGAATATATATATACTGTTTTCAGTTTCAGTTTCTAGATGGAACATACTGAAAAATCATGTATCCAATTTTACAGTTAAATCCCTTTGTGAAACTCGATGGGGAAGTCGAATTGAATGTTTAAAACCAATACGTACCAAATAGTGGAAATTTACGATGCTTTAGTAACTTTGAGTGAAACAGACTCTTCTGATATTTCCATTAAACATGAAGCTTATACATTATCTGAACAGATAAGTACTTTTTCTTTTTTGGTAATGCTTTTTACCTGGTATAATATTTCATATCGTGTAAATATTGTTAGCAAATCTATGCAATCTGCAACAATGGATATAGCCTCAGTAGTTTCACTTATGATATCATGTACAGAATTTGTGACAGAATATAGGGTAACTGGTTTTGAAAATTCTCTAGTGGATGCAAAAGAATTGGCTGAATCTTTGGAAGCTGAACCAATTTTTATTGAAAAAGAATTACACTGTAAAAAACAATTGTTTGGTTATGAGAGTAGAGATGAGATTGTAATAAGTTCAAAGAACAATTTTAAGAAAAACGTTTTTAATGTAATTTTAGATAATGCCATAGCATCTCTTCAAGAGCGATTTCAACAACTGAATGAATTTAACTATAATTGGAAAATTTTATATAACCTGAAGAAATTACATGCAGACAATGACTTACTTAAGTTTTGCAAAGATTTGCATTTGAAATTAAAAATGGACAAAAATTGCGATATTAATGGCGCAGAATTAGTTTACCAGTTGAAATCTGCATCCACCCTTTTGCCTAAAGATATTCTTGGACCTCTAAATGTCTTGAACTTTATAAAATCTGTTGAGGTCTCGATTTTGGTGTGGTCTCAACTTTGCACTGGTGTTTTCTTATATAAATAAAAAAGACAACTCGAAATATAAATAATTTATTAGCAATAAAATTTACCAAATTTATTATAACAACTTTTCTTTCAAATTCAATATCAACCTTTTCGATAAAAATTTATTCAAATTCAATATCAATCTTTTCGATAAAAGTTTATGCGTGCTATGTAGGTGTTAAAATGTGTGTAAGTGCGTGTTGTGTAAATAAATGCAAAAAGATTTATGTTGAACTTTATCTGTTCGATTTTAAGGTCTTACAAAGATTTCCTTTTTCAGACCGCTTCTTTTTCGGTTAGATTTTAGTGGGCAATTTTACTGAAAATTCTTCAGTATTTATACTGAAAAATGTTTACCTGTAAAAGGGATTTTTATTTACTTAATAAATTTATTTTTGATATGCGCATTTTATTTATTAAGGGATTTATATGTCCAGAAAATTTATTTATTTAGTAATTTATTTCTATGAAATTAAAGTGTTTATTTATTTCCAGACAATTTCATAAAAGATAATAAATTATATAGACAATTTCATAAAAATTAACAAAGTATATAAATTATAAATACTGACATAAAAATAAAAATAAAAATTAACAAGGTTATTACCACATTTAATATAAAATAATAATTGTTATATAAATCACCACATTTGATATAGAATAATAATTGTTCAAAAGATAAAAATTAAATTGTTCAGCTTAATTACACAGTAATTGTTCAGCATATAGAAATAATAGGATTTGTCATATTAATTGTTCAAATAATAGCGATATTGATTTGATTATTTGTTGGGGTTCTGCATCTTTGGGATTGATTTATTTTATTTTATATCCGCTCCTCGGCGTGCACGTTGACCCTATACTTCCCAGGTCCTGGTTTAAAATATTTATTTAGAATGAACGTGGTGATGGGTCTACCCTAATCATTCAACAAATCCAATTGGTTGCAAAATGTGGTTCCAAGTATTTGGATTTCATTAAGACTAATGCTTACCATACCAATTACTGTTGCAAATGGTGAGAGAAGTTTTAGCAAATTGAAGCTAATAAAAAACTATTTACGATCTACTATGAGTGACGAATTATTGAATAACTTAGCGATATTATCCACCGAAAAGGAATTTAGCAACACAATTAGACATAACCGAAATAATTAAGAACTCTCCCGATTTTAAGGCTAGAAAAACTAACTTTTAGTATTGTATTAAGTTTAAAATTGGTTCCTGTTTAATTTTATAAATAAATGATTTGTATTTGGACCTTAATTTCCTTAGTTAATTAATTCTTCTTTTAAAAGGCAAAACGTTGATATTTATTTTTACACATTAGGTTTTATTAATAACTACCAAGTTAGTTACAAATAAAATGCATAATTCATAAAGGGCGCAATTTAAATCCTTGCCCGGGGCGCTGGAATTCCTCGGGCCGGACCTGGTTGTTATAATATAGACCTAGCAGATATCAATAACTAACACACTAAAAATCTCACGAGTTCAGGCTAAAAGAAAGACTTAAATTAATTCATCACAACTTTGATTTTGTAAATTTTCATTATCTAATCACAATGTGAGAAAAATTCAGATCTCTTCGAAAGAAATGAAAACGTTAAAATTTTCTCTAGAATTTAAGGAAGCACACACAATTGCTGCTGAAATGACTGAATATGTGTGTTTCAGTTTCGTTTGTCTACTGTTTTTGTCTCACAGACACACAAACTAATCAACCAATGAGAATCGCTATAATTTTGTACGCTATATTCACATGTAAATTAACTGGAAAGTGAATAGCAGTTACTATTTACAACTTTCATTTGAATGTAGAGTAATGTATCGTTCAAATCCAAGTATTCGGTTTGAGAGCTATTGATGTAAAATTGAATTGAAGTGTTTCCTGGATCTGTAATTGAATTCACCGGATAAATATCTTCAAATGAACCATTTTCAATCACTGCTTGAGGAGATGGTGGTAAACTAGATCCAATAATGATCTTTTTACTATAAGATTCTTCAATTAATCGCAAAAGTTGTAACTAATTTTATAGTTTCCTTAAATATAATAAAAATATTCATAACTATTATGTAATGTACTCTTTATATATTTAACATAAGAATTGTTATAAAATGGAAAATTATTCTACACAACAGGGAATTAAATTAAAGCAACTTCCCAATCCCCATCCAAGTAAATCTGATTTGGAAATTCTACAATAAACTTTCCAGCTTCATTATTTGGAAATGAAAGTGGACAACTATTACTGGGTAAATTCACGTAAAAATCTTTTTATTCATTTATTTTTCTAAAATTTAACGATAATTGTGATTTGGTATCTTTGCTAAATTTAATTAATTTCCCACTATAATCTAGAATATTTATTTCAGTGATGTTTATTGTTGAACACGATACTGGAAGGTACATTGGATTCTTCATTTCTAATTGAACAATTTCTTCTTGATCATATTTTTTAATCCAAATAGATTTTAATAGTGGAACTCTAACATCACCAACATTTATTGGTTCAATAATATTTGAATAAATGAACATTTGTTGAGGATGATGTAATAATTTTTGGAATTTTAGTGCCTAGTATATTTATTTCTGTAAAGTTTGAAAATTTTAATCCCAAATATTTAGCTAAATTTGTGTCAAAAGATATATTTGAAATGTCATCTGCAAGTGTTATTTTGACCAATTCATTATTTTGAATTATCAATTCTTTAAAAGGAGAAGGATTAAATGACAACAAATGACCTTGTAATTCTGATAAAGTGTTTATGAATAAATTATCTTCAAAATATTTTTCAAATTTTGATTTTTCTTCATAACTTATAATTATCCCAAATTGTTGCATAACACCATCATCTGTAAATTTTGGTAATTTTATTCGACAATGATCCTCTTCACAAATGATCGATGTAGATTTTAGTCCAAAACTAAACGCATGTTGAATATCGGGGAATTTTACTTTAAATGGAACATGCGGACAGACAATGACCAAATTCTCATATTTTTCAATAAACATGTCAACATCTGGAGTATATTTTGGATTTATTAATTCATATGTATGATTTTGATTATTTATTTTCAAATACTTTATTTCACTACCACTCTTTATCGATTCATATCGTAGACAAGAATTACTATAATACGGAAAAGGATTATACACAAAAGTGAAATCAATCAAAGCAACTTCCCATTCACCATCCAAGTACACAGAATTTACTTGTACATTAAAATTACTAGCCTCGTTATTAGGATAAATAAGTGGACAACTATTACTAGGCAAAATCATATATAACTGGTTTTCTTTTATAATATTTATTTAATCAATTGAGATGAGGATATCCAAGTCGGAGTTTCGTATCCATGCCACTTAACGTAGTATTGTTTATATTTACCAATATTTTTGGTTTTTAAAATCTTTTGAATTCTAAATATTGTTGGGATTGGAATGACTTGGAATTCTTGTTCGTAGAATTTTCCGCTGATTTCTTTATTCTCATGATCTGCTATTAAATACATTACAGGATTCTGTTTTGTATCTATTTTCTTTATTTTATATACTTCATCGCTCCAATTGTTGTCAAAATTCTTGATGAACGGAGAAGTACTGATTTTACTAATTCTTACAAGATCACCAACCTTGTATTTTGGCTTATCGATTTTTCTTTCTTTAATGCTTGGTATTTGTTAGTAATGCCAACTTTGTTGTTAGAGCAAACTTTGTCTGTAATGTCAACAGGTCTGAGACCATTTAATCCTTTATGTGGCGAATGTATCCAAGTTTTATTACCTTGATGCACAAAGTATTTTTTCAATCTTTCTCTCAAAGTTTGATTAAATCTTTCCACATAAGAAACTTTGAATTGCGAGAATACAGAGTAATGATTGGCTTTGATAACTTCTTTTACTTTGCTATTATAAAATTCTTTACCTAAAATAAATTAAATAAAATAATTAATTAAATTTATTACCCAAATCAGTTTGTAGATTGTGTGAGGTTGTCCGTCTTTAAACAATTTTTTAATTGCAATGGCCCATTTTATTAGCAGATTTAGTTTTTGTTGGAATAACTTTTCCATATCTATAAAAAAACATCAATACAAGTTAAAATATATTTGTATCCCTTGTTGATTCTCGAAAAAGGTATCATTTCCATCAAGTCCATTTGCCACAAATCATTGATTCCTCTTGTTTTGTATGGTCAGGTTGGGAATCTTTTCAACATTGGTTTATTTAAACTATATGCTAGTTGGTCCGATAACCAATTTTGAGTCTTTATTTTAGAATTAATCACTCTTTTTGTTAATTTTTCTACACCACCAAAACCATCTAGATCTTTTGGGTTTGTCCATCCATGGATTTTTGGTTAATAGTTCTTTCATTATTACAACAAGATGTTAAAATATTTAAATCAACTTCATCTGGTTTAGAGTGTTGTAAACCCATTAAGATCTTAAGGATGAAATTGCACTAATTGCTGATAAAACTATAGGAATTAATGTACTCAAGAACCCACCATTTTGTTTATACATTATTTTTTTCATTAAACGTATATTTTTAGTGTTTACCAATGATAAAAGGGATCTCTTATGTCTTTGTAATACCACTCTTTTAGATTTACTAATATTGAAATTACCTCGAACTATATTTACAATAACCTCAAGCAAATCGTCGATAACAAATGAAAGGAAAGCTTGTAAAATTGCTATTCTTTTATTATTTTGAGCCTTTACCAACGCATTAAAATATTAGACTACGTTCAAATTTCATGTTTACTATTTACAATCAATTATTATTGTTTATAATTTGATCAACTTCTTTTTCTTTAAATTCTTCTTTAAATTCTTTTTTAGAATCTTCTTTACTTTTGATTTGGTTTTACGAATAACTTCTTTGGATTGAATTTCGTTTTTGACAAGTACTTTTTTAAATGACATGATTGATAATCATTTATTGTTTTCAATTTTGTTTATAAAACGTAACCCCTTTTTCATTACAAATATCTGTTCGGATACGTAAATAGTCACTACATTGTTGTGTAAAGTCAAAGAATAAATATCCATGGGGAACACTTGTAGCATCTTGGAATGATTCAATTAAAAATTTTCTATTGTTTGGATAAGCTTGCCTGGCTAAGAAATCGATAATCGTTTGATCGCGAGGATTTTTGAAAATAACTAGGTATTGAAAATTTAAATTACGAGTTCGATGACTTCCTCCTTGATGAAATAAATTTTAAGTTATGAAAATAACAGTAACTTCACAATGTCTACTGATTTTTGTGAAAAAGTTATTGAAATCATTTTCCTTATTTGCTTCTTGATACAAATAATCTATAATTATTACATCGCCTCGACGTAACCTAGACGACCAATTTTTATCAAATCCCTTAACTATTGTCACTTTTAATTTACAAAACTGATTTTGTGTCAATCCATGTTCTTCGTCTGCACCCCTATGACAATATACTTTATTGAATTTTGATTTGAGCATGTTTGACCGCGATAAATTACATACAAATAAGTTTTTCCGCGCCCACTTGGCCCTACAATTTGATATACTGCATCATTTCTTAATTCCATTAAATTAAATTAAATTTAATTTGTTTATAATTTGATAGATAGCTGAAAATGATTAGTAATATTAATTATAGAGGAAGATGTGAAGTAACCGGAATGAAGTTCCCGACCCGAAAACCTCAACATGTAGTGGATAGAAGTAGAAAATGTCCAATCTTAATCTTCAAGAGCGGAAAATGCAGGATAATGGGATGCAAAAGACCATTACAGGAAGGAGATCTCAAATATCAGATTCAAGATTTACAAATTCAATCATTATCTTTGAATATTGACATCGGTTGTCGAATCAACTTGTATGATTTGTCTACCAGAACAGAAAACATTTACGAACCGGAACTGTTTCCAGCATTAAGACTTGTCAAGTATAATCCACTTTGTGTGAATGTATTTGCAAGCGGAAAAGTCGTTGTCATGAGGATAAAAACACCGGAATACAACAGTCTAGTATAAGAAATATTTAATTTTATAAAACTTTTAATTAATAATCTTAATACCGACGAAGAAATACTAGATTATTTATTAAGCACTGATTGTGTTTAAATAAATTGAATTCTGACGATTGTAAAAATTAAAAATGATCGACGAGCAAGAAGCATACGTATTCGAAACAATTCTGATGAAGATGGAAGAACTCTTTCCGAATATGAAAAACAAGCTTTCGTATTGTGGTCCTGAATATTTGGCTACAAGGATCTATCAAATGGCAGGAATTTTTTCATGTCTTGTGGATGTCATTCTCTAAAATTAGTTATAAGCGATTGTGCAACATCTTTTACTGAGTCGATATCATTTTTCGGAATTGTCCAACGAATATATATATACTGTTTTCAGTTTCAGTTTCTAGATGGAACATACTGAAAAATCATGTATCCAATTTTACAGTTAAATCCCTTTGTGAAACTCGATGGGGAAGTCGAATTGAATGTTTAAAACCAATACGTACCAAATAGTGGAAATTTACGATGCTTTAGTAACTTTGAGTGAAACAGACTCTTCTGATATTTCCATTAAACATGAAGCTTATACATTATCTGAACAGATAAGTACTTTTTCTTTTTTGGTAATGCTTTTTACCTGGTATAATATTTCATATCGTGTAAATATTGTTAGCAAATCTATGCAATCTGCAACAATGGATATAGCCTCAGTAGTTTCACTTATGATATCATGTACAGAATTTGTGACAGAATATAGGGTAACTGGTTTTGAAAATTCTCTAGTGGATGCAAAAGAATTGGCTGAATCTTTGGAAGCTGAACCAATTTTTATTGAAAAAGAATTACACTGTAAAAAACAATTGTTTGGTTATGAGAGTAGAGATGAGATTGTAATAAGTTCAAAGAACAATTTTAAGAAAAACGTTTTTAATGTAATTTTAGATAATGCCATAGCATCTCTTCAAGAGCGATTTCAACAACTGAATGAATTTAACTATAATTGGAAAATTTTATATAACCTGAAGAAATTACATGCAGACAATGACTTACTTAAGTTTTGCAAAGATTTGCATTTGAAATTAAAAATGGACAAAAATTGCGATATTAATGGCGCAGAATTAGTTTACCAGTTGAAATCTGCATCCACCCTTTTGCCTAAAGATATTCTTGGACCTCTAAATGTCTTGAACTTTATAAAATCTGTTGAGGTCTCGATTTTGGTGTGGTCTCAACTTTGCACTGGTGTTTTCTTATATAAATAAAAAAGACAACTCGAAATATAAATAATTTATTAGCAATAAAATTTACCAAATTTATTATAACAACTTTTCTTTCAAATTCAATATCAACCTTTTCGATAAAAATTTATTCAAATTCAATATCAATCTTTTCGATAAAAGTTTATGCGTGCTATGTAGGTGTTAAAATGTGTGTAAGTGCGTGTTGTGTAAATAAATGCAAAAAGATTTATGTTGAACTTTATCTGTTCGATTTTAAGGTCTTACAAAGATTTCCTTTTTCAGACCGCTTCTTTTTCGGTTAGATTTTAGTGGGCAATTTTACTGAAAATTCTTCAGTATTTATACTGAAAAATGTTTACCTGTAAAAGGGATTTTTATTTACTTAATAAATTTATTTTTGATATGCGCATTTTATTTATTAAGGGATTTATATGTCCAGAAAATTTATTTATTTAGTAATTTATTTCTATGAAATTAAAGTGTTTATTTATTTCCAGACAATTTCATAAAAGATAATAAATTATATAGACAATTTCATAAAAATTAACAAAGTATATAAATTATAAATACTGACATAAAAATAAAAATAAAAATTAACAAGGTTATTACCACATTTAATATAAAATAATAATTGTTATATAAATCACCACATTTGATATAGAATAATAATTGTTCAAAAGATAAAAATTAAATTGTTCAGCTTAATTACACAGTAATTGTTCAGCATATAGAAATAATAGGATTTGTCATATTAATTGTTCAAATAATAGCGATATTGATTTGATTATTTGTTGGGGTTCTGCATCTTTGGGATTGATTTATTTTATTTTATATCCGCTCCTCGGCGTGCACGTTGACCCTATACTTCCCAGGTCCTGGTTTAAAATATTTATTTAGAATGAACGTGGTGATGGGTCTACCCTAATCATTCAACAAATCCAATTGGTTGCAAAATGTGGTTCCAAGTATTTGGATTTCATTAAGACTAATGCTTACCATACCAATTACTGTTGCAAATGGTGAGAGAAGTTTTAGCAAATTGAAGCTAATAAAAAACTATTTACGATCTACTATGAGTGACGAATTATTGAATAACTTAGCGATATTATCCACCGAAAAGGAATTTAGCAACACAATTAGACATAACCGAAATAATTAAGAACTCTCCCGATTTTAAGGCTAGAAAAACTAACTTTTAGTATTGTATTAAGTTTAAAATTGGTTCCTGTTTAATTTTATAAATAAATGATTTGTATTTGGACCTTAATTTCCTTAGTTAATTAATTCTTCTTTTAAAAGGCAAAACGTTGATATTTATTTTTACACATTAGGTTTTATTAATAACTACCAAGTTAGTTACAAATAAAATGCATAATTCATAAAGGGCGCAATTTAAATCCTTGCCCGGGGCGCTGGAATTCCTCGGGCCGGACCTGGTTGTTATAATATAGACCTAGCAGATATCAATAACTAACACACTAAAAATCTCACGAGTTCAGGCTAAAAGAAAGACTTAAATTAATTCATCACAACTTTGATTTTGTAAATTTTCATTATCTAATCACAATGTGAGAAAAATTCAGATCTCTTCGAAAGAAATGAAAACGTTAAAATTTTCTCTAGAATTTAAGGAAGCACACACAATTGCTGCTGAAATGACTGAATATGTGTGTTTCAGTTTCGTTTGTCTACTGTTTTTGTCTCACAGACACACAAACTAATCAACCAATGAGAATCGCTATAATTTTGTACGCTATATTCACATATAAATTAACTGGAAAGTGAATAGCAGTTAAACTCAATAATGAAGATAATTTCCCATTATCAGTTGGTTTCGTTAAAAAAATTATTTGCATTTATAATCGCGATAATTATCGTTTTTGTCTACTATAAAATAAACGAATCCCAAAATCATTACCAAGTGTTGGATTCTCGGATTCCAGATTGGAATTATTATCTCATGGAAGAAATAAATTTTCCCATCGCTTTTGGAATTTCAATTTATCGGGACGCTGAACAATTTGAACATTTATTGAAAGCGATCTATCGACCATTCAATCTCTATTGTATCCATGTCGACTTGAGCAGCGATGCCCGTGTTCATGAAGCTGCCATCAGGCTATCAAAACAATTTCAGAATGTTCTGTTGACAAAAAGGTTTATTGATGTTATCCACAGTGAATTCAGTGTACTGGAAAGTGAAATGTTGTGTATGGAAGCTTTGTATCAATACAAGAAAATCAAATGGAAATATTTTATCAATCTAACAGGTCAAGAATGGCCATTGAAAGTGAATTTAGAATTGATACGGATTCTGAAAGCATTAAATGGCTCAAATTTGATAGAAAAAATCAAGTAATTTATTTCAATTTTTAATAATTGTAATGTTATTATGAATGTATTTAAAGTCAAGACAAAGTTTTGACAGCACAACAAAATACGATAATTTATTCATGTACACTCAAGTGCTTTCGTGCCTGAGTTGAGCAGCCAATCAAATTAGAGATTTATAGATAAGGATTAGAATTACTCTAAGTACGATTATTACATATACAAGTTGTTATTACACTGTCAACCGCATGCATTGCAAAATGCTTACTTAAATGAACTAAATAAAACTTAATCAAACTAATGCAAACATTTTTCTAGCTTGACATAAAGAAAGTAAATTAATTATTGATTATATTTTTTTCAAATTATTTTTCTGGTTTTTTTTATGACTGACAATTTATTTTTAAATAAATGTTTATCAATTAAATTCTATTTATTTACATTATAAATTGATATTTAAATTGATGATCTGCTAGTAAAATCGAATGCACACAGTCGATTCGGCAATTTGCAAGAATTAATATAGATTATTTGCTAGTAATCGGCGCTATTTGCGCATCCATTCCGTTACGTATGCCGATTGTAGTAGAAATTATGCTTACTGGTGACCACTTGACATTATAGACAAGTGAATAATAATTATAGAATAATAATAATGAAAAATCAATGAGCTCATTTATCAGAATCAAATGGAACATTATTATGTAAATAAATCCAATTGGTAGAATGGCGCTTTGATTGGTCAGCTTCCAATTGGATGTCATTATTCATAAGCGGATCTAACGAAAGGATAAAGTTGATTGGATGGTTGATATCAATATTTATCGGGAGGGGGTACTGACGAATAAATCAATTTGGAAATTAAATTAAACGGGAGAGAAATATAAATTCTGACCCATTATTTAGTTTTATATTTGACAAAATTAATGTTGATGCAATATGGCGTCATAAAACTAATTTGCCAATTTTTACGGGTTTTACTGATTCCAATTACCCTTTGCTGCTGTATAAGGTATCTGAATATTTAGAAGATTATATAAAGATAAATATAAAGAGGGAAAATAATCATAATTTTATCTTGTTTTTATAAATCAAAAAAAATTCATGGAGAACATATTTGAAAAATGTAATCCTACGATATGAACCTTACAGCTGTTGAATTATCTTTTTTTAGATTAAATTCTGAAAGAGTTCCGTCAAAGATTGGCCCGCCTCCTGACGGAATCAAATTGTGGAAAGGTGCTGTCCACATTGTTGTTGTGAGGGATTTTGTGAAGCTTGCACTATACAATAAGCGGGCTTTGAATCTTTACGAATTTTTAAAAAACACATATGTTCCAGATGAAACTTATTTTTCCACTCTGAATCACGATCATAGTTTCAAGGCTCCCGGCGGTTATTCAGGTGAGATTTCATTCGATTTCATACCGTTTGCACTTTTTAATAAGTCTGATATGCATACTCGAATTTGTTATTTATATACTTGAACAAACCTTCAATTATTATTTAATAATAAACTTTTGTAACATTTGTCCAAAAAAAAACTCAAAGTCTATTTTTAGGTGATCTAGTCAGAGATCCGATCAACTACCCTTTTATCAATCGATACAAACTCTGGGAAGGCGAGTCGGTTTGTCACGGGAAATTTCTAAGAGGCATCTGTATTTTCTCGATGGTCGATGTTCCGGAAATGATTAATATGAACAATAAGAAATTATTCGCCAACAAATTTGTCATTGGTATCAATGATGAAGTGTTGAAGTACATGGAAAAATGGTTTTATAATCGCAGCCGCATTGTGTATTCCAACGTCAACGTAAATCCTTTTATCAATTTAAAGTATTACTCAAGTCTGTCAGTTGTGAAAAACCATTATTCCTAGAGGAAACCAGAGTGATCCGTTCATATCATAGATGTTGACTATACCAATATCAACTGCAACTAGATCAGTTCATTTATTTTAATCGAAATGATAATAAATTTTTTTAGTAATTTTACAAATTAGTTTTGAATGTATATTTTTTATTTCTATGAATCACTGGGAATTTCGCTGTCGTTTTCCGTAAATTTTCCAATAAATCTTTCCGATTTGTTTTAATTGTTCTTATTTATTTCGAACTTGGTTGTCAACGTGACAATATAACCGCAGATGCAGATACCAAGAGAAATATACCTCACATTAAAATTCTATACAATCGCAACCCTTACTCAATATTCATACATACAAAGTAAACGCTGAAAACAACACGACAGGTAGTGTCTAATAAGACTCGATTCACTTAGTTCTGTTGAAGGGGGGGGGGGAGAATGGGTAAATTCCATGGGCCCGGTGTAATAAGGGGCTCGGACTCCCTATATATTTTCACGGGGCCCTAGCCCGTCCGTCTCGTCGTTTGCCATTTCTATTTATCTACCCTTATTTTGATATTCTAATTAACATAAATAAAACAAATAACAAGTATTGAAAGGGAGGATGGTTAGGAGAAGGAAAAAGTATATAAAAGAAGAAGAGGATTAGGGTGGATGGCTGGGAAAAATCTGGTGTAAATTTATATCTTCAAAATTGTATCAAAAATCAGGAACGCGGAATGGTCACAAATATTACACAGAATTTTGGACGTAATTCTATTTAGGAGAAAGGGGCTTAGTATTTAGAGGAAAAGCACACTTGTTATGTGATCCGGAAAAAGAAAACTTTTTAGGAATTTTAGAGTTATTAAGTCACTATGGTCCAGTATTAATTAAACATTTGGATAATGTCAAACCATCTCAACAATCACATAAGCGATTACAAGTACACTATTTATTACCTGAAAGTCAGAACAAATTTATACAATGCTGTGCAGATAATGCAACAAAAGAAATTTTGAAGGAAATGGAAAAAGCGAAATATTACTCAATTATGGTAGACGCAACTCCAGTTTCAGCTCATGCTTACAGCTTAATGTCGATGAAAAAGTTGAAATTAAGGAACGATTTTTAAAATTTGTCGATTGTAATAAAAAAAATCAGGAGAAGCAATTGCAAATTTAATTTTAAGTACACCGGCGGACCATAAACTTCCAAACAATGATTGCCATGGCCAGGGATATGATTGGTAAATACAAAGGTGTCTAAAGTTTAATCTTAAAACACAATTCATATTCCATATTTTCTCCTTGTGCATGTCATTCACTAAATCTTTGTTGCGTACATGCCGAAGGAGCTTGCGTTGAAGCTGTAACGTTCTTTGGCACAATTCAAAAATTATTCAATAATTATTCCTCAAAGATGGGAAATTTTAAAGAAGAACATTCGTTGCTCCGTGCATGGTGTATTCGACACACGATGGTAAGCTAGAATAGAGGCTGTCAAACAATTTACAAATAATTGAAACGGTCTACGAAAAGCGATTGAAAATATTTCTGTTTTAAATTTAACAGCGAAAACTAGAGCTGATTTAAATGGAGTTCTAAAATATTTAATTTTATCAAATTCGTGGTTCAAAATATTAGCGGCATTTGAAATAACATTTTGCAAAATATATATTCAACCAATGATATCGAAGAAAAAAATATGAACAGTCTAATTATAGTTTTGCCAAGTATTAGAGAAAAATGGAGTGACATTTTAAATGAATGTAAATTTGTTGTCGAAAGTTTTGGAATCGAAATTTCTACAAATTCCTCCAATAAAAAACGAAAATTTAAAAAAAGATTTGCCGATGAAGTTGTGCCCGATGAATGTTCTGGCTTGTCAATTGGAAATCATTTGAGAACGCAGGTGTTTTACAAAATATTAGATTTTTTATAGGAAATTTAACATCGCGGTATCAAGCTCTTAATGAAATTTGCAGTTGATTCGGTTTTTTGTGGAAATACCTAAACATTCAAAATCACATATTAATACAAATGGCTGGTAACATTAGTGAAAAATATACTTCGGATATATCGAAAGGAATTTCCGATGAAATTGTGCATTTAAAAACAATTATTGGGCTACGTTTGGTGAAACTCAATTGTTTCCTATTGATTTATTAAACAAAATGAAGGAAATGCTGATAAATAAAGTATTCCAAAATATTTGTATAGCATTACGAATATTTTTTACTATGCCTGTTACCGTAGCTCAGACTGAATGTTCGTTTAGTGTATTAGCCAGTGTAAAAAATGAATTGCGATCAAATATGTGCCAAAAACGTTTAAGTAGTTTAGGTACTTTAGCTATAGAAAGTAAATTAGCTAGACAGATAAATTTTGATGAAATTATTATAATGTTTCCTAGTAAGTGTTGGGCTTAAAGCCCAAATTAAAACAAAATAATTTTAGTGCAAGTTGAAACAAAAAGTAGAAATAAGGAAAATGCCCACTGCACATACACATGCACCGCAAGCAGAAACTAAAAATAAAATAAAAACATTAAATAAACAAATTAAAAATACAACAAAATTAATTAAAACAAATATTAATAAAATCATTAAAAGCTTACAGATGCAAAAAGAAACACATATTCAATAAAAAAAACTGTCAAAACCTTGCAAAATAAGGTTTAGAAAAAACACATGCGGAAGCGACTACCAAGAAATAAAATTTTAGGGTAAAAAAGAACATTGATTAAAAAGTAATAATAAAAACAATCGGAAAATATACAAGCAAAATATCAAAAAATAGGAAATAATGAATAAAAAATTATAAAAATATTTTTAAATTAATAGAAACAATAAAAAACCCTTAAGATGGCGAAAAATAGCTCATTGGTCACACACGCACACAAAACAGCTATATAAGCAGTGGCTAAATTCATTATTTCAACTTTACTTTAACTTTAAAATTCTGCAACTTGTAATAGCTCTCAAGAGGGCAGGCTGGTGGTCCGGCTAACGAGTTTGCTTTCGTTAGTTGCGGCTACTAGTCGTGCACTCCTGACAACTCGGCTGTTCGTGGCGAGGCCTAATCGTAAGAAGTAGGACTGTACCCTCAGGGCGTAGTTTCACAACTCATGGTGGCTGATGGAAACGTCGGTCGGAATGAACAGGATTAAAATATGGGAAGTGCGCTATGAGTTAAGAGGACAAGGATTGATCTCTAGTAGATCATTTAGATCTTCATTTTTTAACAAAATCTCATCTGATTAAATTCGAACTGAGTACCTAGGGGTAAGATTGTAGATTTTACTGATAATTAATTCGGATTTGGAATAGTCAGACTTAAAACAGGAAAGCATCAGACGCATGTACATACCACTGCTAATTTTCAATTTCGCTCACGTATAGTATGTTATAGGAACGACCCCATAAATTTACTGGTAACACGAAACACAAAAACCTGAACGAACGCTTGAGGCAGATAAATCACTACCGGAAATCAATCCGTAATGACAAATTATAATTAATCCATAAAAAAGGCAAAAAAATTCCAGAAATGAATTTTAAAGTTATCTCAGCTAAATCGAATCGATTAATCTCTACTAGAAATCATTAATTCATATCCGTGAATAATTTTCTCTGAGTGGTAAAGAAGCAAAATATTGGAATAGTTGGGCAAAAACTAATTTAAGCCCATACTTGTTTGACCAGCACGATAATGACTGCGTGTTTTTGAGCGGAAAAATTAAATTTAAAAGGAAAAAATGTAAAAATTTAGCGATAAAGCAAGAAGTATTAAAAAATTATATTTTAAAAATAATTTTGAAAATTCCTTGTTTTATAACGCAGTGTTGGGCAGACAAAATTTAGTACATTTTTAAAAATCTACTTAAGTACTAGCATAATTTATTGCATTTGAAATCGTATACGTACTCGATCAAATTATATTTTGTCTATTTGTTATTATTATTTTTTGGAAGCCACGAAAATCGAAAATTAAAAAGTAAAATTTGTTATTTTATTATTTTATTTTTATTTTATTATTATGTAAATTTTATATATTGTCATACGATTTAAGTTTAAAGCACCCTTGTAAAACTCTTATTTCTAATTTTATTATTATTATTCATATTTAACAGGATATTATCATAAATTGATTAAAAATTTCATTTTGATTCGGATCTCCATAGCGATAATTAAATTTCATTTACGATTTTTAAAAAAAAACTTAATAGCGAACAAACATACATGAAAGTAAAATGAATTTCTTTTACCACGGATTAAACACGGTGGTTAGCGGAGAACTCGTGGTGAAGGCGTCGCTGGAACCATCCTGTATTCTCCCTTCCTAAATCTTATCGCCCAACCCTCGAAAGAGCGCGTTGAGGCCCTGGGAAAGGCTTAAATATAAAGGATAAAAATAATAATTTGAAAAATATATAGAGGAGTTAGTTACTTCGAACGACGCAAGCAAAAGTAAACCGAAAATAAATTTCAGATAGATATTAGAACGAATGAAACTACTATTTAAACAAATTATGGTCATTGAGACACAAAAGTCATTTTGAATTTGAAACTCACGAACTATTAATTTAAAATCGATTGAAACTACAACACTTAGTAGAAAATACTTAAATGAATACGTTTTTAATAAAAATTAATGAAATCGAATCCAAAGGAAAGCAAATGTCCAATTGTCAAAAATTTGATAAAAGAATGATTTCAAAGTCTTGTTTAGATCTTATGATCTTAAAAATCCCACAAAAAATTACTTTCAAGTAAGCTTCAGACGTATACATTCGTTAGCCATTCAATTCGAATTACTATATTATTATTATAATTGTTATTATTATTATTATTATTATTATTATTATTATTATTGTTATTATTATTATTATTATTATTATTATTATTATTATTATTATTATTATTATTATTATTATTATTATTATTATTATTATTATTATTATTATTATTATTATTATTATTATTATCATTATTATTTTAATCCTACTGTGATAATTTTATTAAATTTAGTCTCATTTTCATTATTTATACATTTATATCTATTTTGATTTTATTATTATTATGTTCAAAATTATAAAATTGCTTTTGTAAATATTAATTTAATTTTTATTTTGGGAATATTATTGATACAACTATGCTTATCACTCTTGAATGCGTTTCATATTTGTTATTCGTAAAATTTAACTTATTCACTATCAAATTCCTATGATCTAAAACCAAAAATGACCTAAGTTATATTTCAATCTAAACATAAAATAACTAATTTTAAAAAGGTAAGCTATACGATAAATCTTATGATCAGATTTTACCTATTTCAAAATAAAAATAATCATAAAATTCGAATGATCATAAAACTCTTATGCAGGCGCTGGGTGGGGATTGCTTAACCCTTACGTTCTATAAAATCTTTTGTTACCCATCAGTGCCCAGCAGAATCATTGACCAACTCATTTAAGAATAAATTTTGTAGGCCGATCAAGCGAGTAGCGCTCTGATCACGATCTACGCATTCATCACATTACATAAAATAGGTCAAGAAAAGTTAATTTATTAAAATGTTAATTTAGTTTAACTTTAAGCTACTGCAATTAAGAAAAGGGAATTAACTAAATACCGAATAGGAAATTCTCAAAGGAAAACTTGAAATTTTGAATTGAAGACAACTGCATAGAATTTGTTTTTGAAACACCTATTACCTCTGAGGTAACTAACTTTGTTTCGACTTTCTCTTGTGTCTAATCACCACCTTCAATCCGGACCATTTTATAAATCATAACCATTCGTTCTATTATAACATTCTTAAATTTCATCAAATTTCCTGCCTATAGAAAGCCAATTGATCAATCGCGATGAATCTGAAAATCTCCCCAGCACTATCAGCCGTTGCCGCATCACAATATTTAGAAAAACTAGAAAAAGAAAATTTTACGCTACGAGAAAAATACACTAAGCTAAAAGGCACATGGAGCTCCCCCGAAGCTACGAGGGAGCTGTACAAGAAGATCACGCGGCTTTCTCGAGCCCGCAA
This sequence comes from Schmidtea mediterranea, assembly GCA_022537955.1. Classification (NCBI taxonomy): domain Eukaryota; kingdom Metazoa; phylum Platyhelminthes; order Tricladida; family Dugesiidae; genus Schmidtea; species Schmidtea mediterranea. Next base: position 38,254,833 of record CM039681.1, read on the forward strand.
TGATCTTGTCATAGAGAATCGGAGCCAACGAATTACGATATCCGACCAGAGAGTCGCATTGAGGCAGATATTCACGGAATATAGCTCAACGCCTGGACATTATCCCAACACATCATCTGTCTACAAATTCCGAAGATCAAAGGAACAATAGCAACCCAAATATGCCCACCGAACTGTCAACACTGTCAACCGTAAATCGTCGTCACAAGCACAACAGGAACTGGCGAAGGCGGCAGAGGCGGAGAGCCAAAAATGCACTTCTACAAGCAAATCTGTGTGTTATCGAAAATGCAGAGAGAATCACGGAAATATTTGGGCCGGAGCCGATAACTTTGAATGATGACGAAGATTCGAATGTCATCTATGCTCCTTGACAACCGGAGCATCACTATGGACAGCCATTCTGCGGAGATGCCAATAAATATGCATATCTCCATCGCTTCTCGGACGACTCCCGACAGAGACGCAATTTCCAATGGGCGATCTTCGCCACAAATCATCTCCGTCGTCGAGCCAACGATACACGGTAATGTGGACCAGAGGGATAACAATCTTCCTCTAGCATCTTTGAGCTCCACGACAAAGCCACTTAAAAGAAAATATCTACCAGTGGACATCGATGAAGAAGATTGATAGAAATGATATGATGACTTGATGAAACTGCGTTCTTCTGTGACAAAATCTTTAGTGCTCATTTTAGCGTTATCTTATTAGAATATAATCTTTAGTCTTAAATTTGGTTTTATTTTTATTTTTTTCCCGTTTAATTTCGATTGAGTGATGGAAATATAAAAATTCCTTTAGTTAAGTAATCAACGATTGTAAAATAATTTTCGAAAATGAAGATATAAATCAAAGTAATAAATTTGTATAATAAATCAAAGGATTTAATTAAAATGTCTATGGAAAATTATTAGAATCTAAGTTGAGATTTTGATACACATTATGAATTTCGATATATTCACAAAAATTCTTCTGGGAAACTCGATTTACCTTATAGTATTAACAATCCAGTAGAGCGTAAGACCTTCTAACGGCCGCTTCGAACCCGAAATCGAAGGTTATTCAAAGAGTAGTGTTGGTAACGACGCTCTCCTGTTTGAGTAACATTCAGCTGTCATACACGGTACCCATGGGTGTATGATAGTAATTCGTAAATTATTTTAATTATGTAGCGAGGGATAGGAGATCCTAGAAATGGAGAGGGGTATGGTTTTGGTAAGCGTTGCTGACTAGTTGTTTAAAATGTTCCCCGTACACCAGCATAAGAAAGCTCGGAGGGTAAGTTTTATAAAATATGTAATATGTATACAAATTTAATACTAATAATGTATATATCAAATAAAAGTAAATAATATTGTTTTGTTTATTTTTTAGGGCCCGAAAAAAAAAGTTCCCTGGGCCCGGTGTTGGCTCTCGACGCCCCTGTATATATATATGTTTAATATTTCTAGATTTTTAAATGACTATAACTACATAAATTATAGGCAAAATTTAAAATTTGATGTTTGAGCCCCTAAACATTTAAATATTTTTACTTGGCTGGATGCCAATCGGCCTTATTGTGAATCTGCGTAAATTGAATCGACATGAACCAAACGTTATTTTTATCTAGAGGGACACAGGTTGAGTACGTTACCATCAACCAACATCAAACAACAAAATGGAACATATAAGTGCATTTCACAATAAATAATATATATAAATAATCATTTCGTCTGCATAAATAACTGTTAGATAACATCTTACAGCTTATTTCATTCCACAAATAGCTTGAGAAATGACACAATTTAATGAAACATTAATATAGTTAAAAGTCAAAACTAGCAATATTAAGTAGCACCATTACAGTCAGGTCCAGTTAAAGACATATGCAACATCGGCGGCCGCCTAAGCCGCCGACATTGAGGGGGGCCGGACGGTGCAAATAGTTTGGAGTGTTTGAAATTAAATTCGGTCTGTCAAAGCCTAAATAGATAAAAATTTATTTACAATGTTTTTTCCAGCTTTATATTTTTTTTGATTACAAATAAATATCGGTCTACTTGTTTTCTTTACTGAAGCATTGACGGGGTTGTTTAATAACTGCACAGAATTATTGTTTATAATTAACGGATTTACGCTAAGAATTAACATTAAAATTTATATTTTTCGAAACGGTATACAGTCAATTTTTTTTATGCGGTAGATATTCTCCTCAGAAAACCGTATAAAAAGACACGACTTACGTTGTATAAATAGAAATACTTTTCATAATTTTTGAACCCCACATAAAACCAAAAAACATTAAGAGTTAGCGGAGAAATTCAGAAGACATAAAATTAGGTAACAATAAATATAAAGTTTAATAACTTTTAATATGCCTTTAATATTTTTAAAATTTTAAAACGGAACCTTGTGATTTGGATGATTCTCTATTCAAAAATATCTGGTTGGTTTAGGTTTGACAAAGATTACTCCTTTTCTGGGCCTACTTTCGTGTTCTATTTTAATTTTTTAATCGTCAAGACTGAGAGGAAGTGTGGCATATGCGATTGATCGACCTTGGGCCTAATGAGTGAGTAGATGGTCAGTTGCAACTGGTTGAGGATACGGTGTCGATGCAGTAGTATCACTGTGTACCATGAGGTCGGTAATGCGTTATGGAATTATATACAGAAGGTTAGTTAGTCTGGATTCTATTTGATGGGGAAATGTTGGTGAATTTGATTTAGTAGGAACGTAGTCTCATGAGGTCGCCTTTTATTAGGATTCATTTGACGAAATAAATTAAACTCATCCTTAATGTGACTTTCAGTACAGAATGAACGCTATATCCTTGATCGCACACGTCATTTGTCTGAATGTTAGTTATTTCTTTGTTTAATTCCTCGTCGTAATTTTTTTAATCAGCGAAACTAACTATATAAAACACAAAGTAAGTCCATCGTGAAGAATATTAATTTAACAAAACATCGGATCTTTTCTAATTCCGTTGATAATTCATGAGTAGATGGATATGTCACCGCTAGACCATGTCACCGCTAAACCACATACCCCCTCCACCGGGATAAAAATTTTTCTAAGTCTAAAAGTACAAATTTTAAAAGTACAAAAATTTTTAAACAAAGACAATGACTCATTCAAGGTCATTGAAACAAAGACTATGACTCATCAAAAAAAATTTCAAGGTCATTCAACAAAATTTTCAAGGTCACGGATTTTTTAATCATTTTTAAAATATAATATGTCTACTTACTTTTATAAGTAGTATATATTTTGTAAATTTTATTCTATTTTATTATTATTTTTATAAATATTATTATTTTTAAAAATATTATTAATTTTCAACGTCATTCAAAAACATTTTCAAGGTCATTCAAAAATTTTTTTCAAAATTTTTCCTATGTTGAAAAGTACACGATTTCATATGTCACCGCTGGACCAAAACAGAAAATTTTACGAAAATTATTATTAATACTAATAAAACTCTAAATAAAATTATTATTAAAATACATTATTATTAACAATAAAACATAAAATTTTTTCTATCTAGATATATTTTTCCTCGAACATATAAATTAATACTAATAAAAAACTCTAAATAAAATTGTTATTAATACTGTTGGGCCAGAACGTAAACGGCCTTGAGAAATGTTTTAATGGATCAGTAACACACACGCAAATATAACATGCACTTCAAATAAACCTGGAAACACCAATTAAACCATATAAAATATGAGAAAATAAGAGAATTAAATATAAATTAATAAACATAAAAATAAATTAAAAATAATAACAAAATGCACCAAGATTCGCACGATATCTACACAAATATAACAAGAAAATCACAACAAATTCGACAAAACTGAAAAAATTAATAAAAGTTCATTAAAGTGAAATTTAAATGGAAAAATTTGAATTAGCAATAATTCAATAAAAATTCTAAATAAAAAATTATAAAAATAAATCAAAACATATCAAAATTAAAGAATAGAATTTACTAGAAAATGACAAGGTCGAATTTTGTTTTACTGCATCAAATCTCACATGCGAGAAAAATAGGTATATATACTGATCCATTTTCACATTAAATAACACCATTTTTAGAGCCATTTTTGAAAATCTAAACCGTTTTTTCGAAACAAACTATATTTTCATTTGAAATTATTTTGAAGTCATTTTGAAAAACTATTTTCAAGACTATTTTCGACCCATTTTAGAATCAGAATTTTTAGGTGAGAAATATTTTGGTTGGAACCCTCTTTCCACGTCACGTTCATAGCATCTCTGTAGAGCTCTGCTTGGCGGCGACGTGGGGAGAGAGGCATTTATGTTCTATTTTATGCTATGATGTTTTTCAATTTTATGGAATGGTTAGAAATGGGTAATTATGTTGTTTTTATAATTAATAAATATTATTAATATACCTAAATTGTTTTACATATATATTTGTTTTATAAATTAAACTGTCGAAATTTTTCCGGCCCACAGCCGATACATAACGCAAGAAAGTAAAATCTACATAGTACAGAGGCATGTAAGTGCGTGGAAAATCGCCAATGATATGTACCCGTGAAGACTCAGCGTGCGCAACGCAGCGGTCGTAACGTCAATATTTATCCCTATAGCTGAAGCGAGAAATAAGGAAGGAGTCTCTGGCTACTTCCTCGTTTCTCAATTCTGTAAAATCGACCTAAAATCATACTACATACGGCTTAAAATCATCACACCGAGTAGTCCAGTGGGCACTCAATAAATATAATGTAAACACAAATGCGCCTAGGATCTATTAAAGGGAACGGGCACGGGAATAAATCAATTTGAAATCGTTGGTATAGATAAATTGAACTGATATTGGAAAATAATTTAATTAGTAGTACGTTAAATTGCATTTAAAAATGAAATAATAAATATCATAAGCGGTTCAACGAGTCCATTAAATTAAATCTATTCATTGAGTTAAATAATTTTCAAATAAAAGTAAATGTCTCCTTGATTAATCTAGATCAAATAAAATAATTACTTGGAAGATTTAAGTGACTCACGGTTTAAACTAAACTAACTCATTGATTCAGAATTAAAGTAATTTGGAAAAAATAAACTTTGCTTAAACTCACATGATTCTTGTGTAAAAGGGAGGTAAAGTGTGGAGTCAGCAATTCAAAAGTTGAAACTAGTTTATTAAAATTAATTAGCTTATTTTAGTGATTAACATAAATTAACGATAAGGGAACCCCTTGTGAAATTTAAGGTACTTAGCAAGGAAAACTCAGGATGATCGATTGGGAAAATTGATTCAATAACTTTTGGGTAAAACTAAACCATTCTTCACTAAATAATAAAGTGATCCACTAGTAAAAATCGAAATAAATTATGGGGAAAGTAAGATGAATCCACGATTTAAACCGAGATGTCGGCTGAATAAATAAAATAGTTTATTAGTTAAACGTTTAGTAATTTAATTTAAGGAATTAAAACGATGCGACATACTTATATTTCGAACCCCAGTGTGCTTTGTTAATTGAAATAATAGCAATACCTTTTCAACCTCCGCATAAATGAGATACGAACATCACCAAACCCAAACAATGATTAATTCCAGCATGAAGTTAGTTTAACTTAAGTAATCCAATAAAAAATTGAAAAATTGTAAAATCAATAATAAAACGGAGAAAAATTTATTGCTTTGAACTAAAGAAATTTTCCAACCATTAACAATAAATCGACCGGCTAACGCAATATTGTAGTCTTAAAGTTCCTTGACTTCATTTCAGCCTAACCACCGATGTGGATTCCAACTGTTTAATCTTCACGACACGATCTGATTTACGAGTAACATCGAAAACCGCCAACGATCGACCCCATCCAAATAATTGTCGCAAGCAACTCCCCACACAGCGTAGTTCCTCAGACCGTAGACAATGAACTAATCGATAAGAAAAAATCGGATTAACTAACCCATAGAGCCAACCATGAATCCCCGATATGACCGTACCGACTCATGACAACTTAAGGACCACCCAGCAGAAATGAACGCACAAAACTAGATCCACGATAATTCCAATGTCAACTATTAAAGGGACAGATGAAGTAAACTTCAAATAGTAAATTAGTATACTCGAATCGCGATGAACCGTCAATAATCAAAATACCGGTGTAAAGTACGAACGGATATCGTAACCGCGTAAGAATAAACAGTTTTCCGCACATCCGATTCGACACATCCGTTTTGACGTTTAACGATCACGGGAAACCCACAGAGTAATGAAATACGTAAATAATCATTTCCGCTGGATTGATAATTAAACGAGCCGAATACCGATCGATACCTATTAATAATTACGATCCATCATATGATAAACGCAAGTAGATTCCCACCCACACGACAATAATTTAAAAATGAACAACCTCGATCTAACACAGCTAGGCCGCGTAGGAAGATATTCTTCCATAGATAAATTAGACCTGGTTCAATCCAAACCTAACTAGCTCAGACTAATTAGAAACCCATATATATATTTTGCATATTCTGACTCCATAACCTTTCATTAGCGTAGAGAAACCATAGAAATCGCCCGAACACACAAACCCATACATCTCATCGCCATAATTCTTATGATTCCAGTTCAGATATCAAGTACCCCGAACGTTAACTTAACCCATCGATGTACCCCTGAAATTAACTGGCGATTTAAGGTTGTATGAGCTTATGATTGTTGATTAAATGTCCCTATACTTAGTAAATTAGTGTGAGAATATATTACATTAAACTCATTTCAGAGGAACTCATGCTTCCAAATTGGATTTCAGCACAAGAGGCCGACGAGTGGCGCCGAGCCTGGAAACGAGCGCGCCCGTCGATGAATCTCGAGGAGCCACGTCCAAAACGATCATGCCCATCTCTATGGCAAATACTAGGCCGAGAGAATGACCCCCGCAAACCAGCTGAAGAACAGTACCCTGCCGAGGAGATCCTCGACCACGCGCGAAGTCTCCTTGCTCAGTGGGAGAAGATTCAGGAAGAGGTTGATTTGCACGTAGTGAAGGCGAGGATGTACCTCGCCAACGTTGAAGAGGACATCCTCGTGGGACGCATCGCGGAGACGTACCCGACGCGACCGGTACGCAACACTCGACGTCCAGTGCCCATCATCCCCGGTTACTCTCCGGAAGAGGGAGTCAAGAAGTTTTTCGAAGAGTCCTGAATCTCCAGGCACAGACGTAACTAACATTTTATCCTAGTGATGTTGTTAATATTAAATTTCAATGAGTTGTTCGTCTTAAAAAAATTTTTTTTAATGGATTTTCCCTTCTATAACTATGTTTGGAATAATCAGAATTCTCCTCATTAAACAAGATTAATCTGAGTATTTTTTTTTTCTTAATAGTAATGTCGGTCCTGAAACTAATGCAAAGTGAACTCGACCGCGCGAGGCAGGCAAACGCGGAGCTACTCAATCAGATACTGCAATTAACTTGCGAGGTGCAGCAGGTCAAAGCGACCTGGTCGGACCCCAAACGGACGAAGACACTCTATCACCGACTCACTGCAGCTCAGAAGGGCTGGACTGAAGAACGCCAGCTCAATCAGAGTCTTCGCACACAGATCAGGGGCTTAGAAGTTGCCCTAGCAGCCTGTCGGGAAGGGGAAGCGGTAACATATCCGCTCATCTTCGCCCCTTCCCAACTACCGAGTCAACGTGCCGTTGATGGCGTCGCGCCAAGCCCAAAGTCGACAACCATTCAACCAACCATCCGCCGGCCGGGACGTAAGGAACGGGCCCGACGCCGAGCCGCACAAGCGTCAAGTCGATCGAATTAACTTATCATTGTTATGCATGTCCTTTGTTCATTAAGTAAATCAGCACTTATGTATTCCGTCATAGTGGACTAGACTCGAACTCATCTACGCTAATCAGTCTAAATTTAATTCACACTTCCATGTAAGGGACCAAGCAAAGCGAGCATAGGTCTTCTATCAACAGCTCGTGAACCCGAGGATTGTCCGAGCAATTATAGTATTAGCGATAACACTCAATTTTTGCGGGCAATCCACCACTTGAACACATTACCAACGTTGCCTAGCAACGTGTGCCAAGTGGCGGTTAGCATCTTTTTGTATGGCGTTACGAGGGCAACTAGAAGGATAGGCAAGATTTGAAACCCTGTAACCCACCATACTAATAAAACTTTAAATAAAAACACAAATTGTCCTATCTTCATTAAGCATATAAAATTATGATTATTTACTAAAATAACGAATAAATCACAAAATACATTATATTAAAATAAATTAATCCGATAAAACTACATCATCAATTTCTCGAATTAAACAACTGTAGGAGCTGTCATAGCTTGGGCTGTGCGATACTTGATCATCATCTAAAGCATCGATTCTAAATAGTGTCTAAATGCGAGACTGGAATTTCTACCCACCCAATTACGCTTATCGTCTTTATTGGTAAGCGCAATTTTATTATTTTTAAATGTAAATAATTGATGGTTCCGCGTCCCTATCCTAGTTTGAGGCACCGTAAATATAGTGTCATTATTAAAACAGTCTAAATATGACTGGTGCTCAATCTCTGTCCCCAGAAACTTCACCCCTTTAGCCCTCATTGAATCTTTTGTACCTAAAAGACTATAGCACTTGGGTCTTAAGAAAACCCATTCCTCATACCCAAGACACTTACTCTCATCTTTAAATTTTCCTATTACAGAGTCAAGGTTTCTTGAGTACAAGGGATGTACCGGGTCGTAATTCGATGTATCTAAAAGGTTGTCTCTTATCATTGACGGCAAAAGAGTGTCTAGCCTACAGTTCTTAACCTCAAGGAAAAACGAATCAGTGTCGCCGGCAACGATATTTATTTCGCAATTAAATTCATTGCGATATTTCGCTAGTTCCTTATACTGTAGTTCATACATTCTAAGTTTAGACAGGTCTGGAACTAATATCTAAGATCAGAAACCAGATGAGAGAAATGATTAAAGATATTGTTAAATACACCGAGATGGCCACCTTAAAGTTTAGACCCAACAAGTGTGGATATTTTCAATTAAAACGCAACCACACTGACGCCTCACTTAAGTTATACGATGAAAATATAAATACTTAACATCTATAAATACTTAAGGGTAGACTTCGGCCAAAAGGGCAAGCATAGCATAGATGACACCCTTGAAATCGCCATTAAAGACACAGATAAACTTTTTAATTCTGACCTACACCCAGCCCAAAAACTCCAAGTCTATAAGACCTATATTCATTCCCGCCTAGTGTTCATCTTTAGAAACTGCCATATTAACTACATGATACTAGATAGCAACCGAAATAAGGTAGTCCAACATAGAGAAAAACAGATGGGCTTTGATCAAAAAATAAAACGCAAAGTTAAAGACACCCTTCAGGATATTCGCCAAAACTTTAACAACAACTTTCTATACGCAAATATTAAAATGGGAGGTTTAGGAATAGTTCCCAGTATAGGTGAATACTTCATCCAAAGTATTGCCCACCTTATTAAAATTCTAAACTCTGCGGATAAAAATATGAGAGAATTTATAATTAAGGAGCTAATATCTATTACTCAAGGTAGATTCCCGAACCAAACCGCAGACATTGACTTATCCCTTAGATGATTAAATGCAGAGATTAAGGGGGAAAATATGTACATAAGACAATTTTCTCAAAATTTTGCAACTCCATACGTAGGTTAAATGAAAAATTTAATATTATTGTTAAAATTACTCTAGTTAAAGAGCGCTTTGAGCTAGAAATCAAGGGGAATAACTTTGCGACCACTATAGATATAGATTCCCTTAAAGATACATCTAATATCCTCCATGACCTTACTAGCGAGTGGTATGCTGAGCAATGGTTTCTAATGACATGTCAAGGACACATAGCTAAGACTATAGGGGGCAATAGGCAATCAGCATACCTTATCAAACACAATGTGCTTAATGACCAACAGTTTTACTTTTTGATCAAAGCCCGGAACAATATGGTAAGTCTTAACTATAATACTCATAGAGTTAAGGAAAACGCGAATACTTTATGTAGGCTTTGTAATAAGGAACCAGAAACCCAAGCACATATTTTTAACCACTACACCCAGACTTGTAATGCTAGGAGAAACAAACATAATAATGTAATGGAAAAAGCTAGCGAGTATCTCATTTCTAAGGGGTTCCAAGTAGATGTTGAAAAACCACCGCCCGGCATTGAAACGCGACTACGACCAGACCTCATTATAAAGTTCAAAAGATATAACCTCATTCACATCCTAGACATTAAGGTACCATACGACCACCTTATTAACTTTGAAAACGCCAAAGAGGAAAACTATAAAAAATATAAGGATCTTTCCCTAGAAACAGGCAAAGTTAATAATTGCTATACAACAGTATCCGCACTAGTAGTACGAACACTTGGGTCATGGAACGGGGAGAATAATAAAACCCTAGCAAAAAAAGGACTCAATAATACAGAAGCTAAAAAACTAGCTAAAATCTGTATGACCATTGCATTCATATCCAGTTATAGGATTTACATGGATCATGTTACCAATAGAGAAAAGAGCATAAGTACACAAAAGTGATGTCACAGGCACCGAGTGCTTTCTATTTCTTATAATAATAATAATAATAATAATAATAATAATAATAATAATAATAATAATAATAATAATAATAATAATAATAATAATAATAATAATAATAATAATAATAATAATAATAATAATAATAATAATAATAATAATATAATAATAATAATAATAATAATAATAATAAAAATAATAATAATAAAATAATAATAATAATAATAATAATAATAATAATAATAAAATAATAATAATAATAATAATAATAATAATAATAATAATAATAATAATAATATAATAATAATAATAATAATAATAATAATAATAATAATAATAATAATAATAATATAATAATAATAATAATAATAATAATAATAATAATAATATAATAATAATAATAATAATAATAATAATAATAATAATAATAATAATAATAATAATAATAATAATAATAATAATAATAATAATAATAATAATAATAATAATAATAATAATAATAATAATAATAATAATAATAATAATAATAATAATAATAATAATAATAATAATAATAATAATAATAATAATATAATAATAATAATAATAATAATAATAATAATAATAATAATAATAATAATAATAATAATAATAATAATAATAATAATAATAATAATAATATAATAATAATAATAATAATAATAATAATAATAATATAATAATAATAATAATATAATAATAATAATAATAATAATAATAATAATAATAATAATATAATAATAATAATAATAATAATAATAATAATAATAATATAATAATAATAATAATAATAATAATAATAATAATAATAATAATAATAATAAATAATAATAATAATAATATAATAATAATAATAATAATAATAATAATAATAATAATAATAATAATAATAATAATAATAATAATAATAATAATAATAATAATAATAATAATAATAATAATAATAATAATAATAATAATAATAATAATAATAATAATAATAATAATAATAATAATAATAATAATAATAATAATAATAATAATAATAATAATAATAATAATAATAATAATACTCTAAACTAGTCGATATCCCGTTATTGGTAAATAATTGTAAAATGTAACCACATGTATCTAGTGGCATATCATGCTTCCTAGTGCATTCCCTAGATGAACGAAAAGAAAATGTTATTTGGGGTATGGCATACTTCCAAATACATTAATAAATAAATAATAGTACCGCAAAATAAGATTGGGTTACTTGTGACACTAAGTGTCACTAATAACTCAGAGACACGAAGACGACATGTCATCAAGAATAACAAATATCTCCTAATACATGATTCGCAAATAGGTACACCCCTCATAGTGAGGTTAAGAGCATTAGATGCTCATTAGTCCACAAACTCTTACCTAAAAACCACAATTAAACTGTAAGAGTCCAATATCTCCCAATAGAACACTGGCACTTAGTTTCTACTGCCTATTCCTAGAAAACAATGGGTTGATAACTGGCAATTATCATCCCATCAGCAGACATAACCAATCAGAGGTATGTCTGTGAAGCATCAACTAATGATGCTCACCAAGGCCAATGAACGGACATGGTCTAGAGGAGGGGATTGGCGGGAGTGCTGTCAATTCGAACGAAGTTTTGCGGTGTCAACTGATGATCTCCATGGGGAACTAAGTTAAACCACCTAAAAGTAGCATCACAAAAAACAGCCGAAACCATCATGTTTCAGCTTATCCGTAAGGATTATGCCTACTCTTAGGAGAGGAGGGTAAAACCAAGCTTTATGACATTGTCCGATGTAACTAGGCCTTTCTAAACATATCGAATCTTTATTCAGATGAGCAGCAATCAGATTATCATCAATTACGATAGATTTTCTGAAAGTCGGTTTTGAGGCATATACAATCATCTTTTCATCAGAATTGCAAACCCTCAAATTCATCCGTTTTTTAAGATTTTCGACAGACTTTCCATACAAACTATTATTATAAAGTTTAAACAAGTCCCTATATAGCTCGCTAGTACTTTGAGCTCTTAATTTTGTGTTTTTGTCAAATATAGGTGCTTGCTTGAATTTAATTGCGCGATGAACTTTAACAACCTTCACACCGAGAGAAAGATAAAGCTTGAGAAGTCGCCAATGAAGAACATGGTTCTTCTTAGGCCAATGCGTGAGCATCAACTTCTCAACTTTTGATTTCGGTGGACACATCTTTTCCGGCCCAATCGGAAAATCATTCAAAAAATCGTGTAAATAATCTGGAATCTCGATATCAACTTCCATAGTATAACCATATGGAAGGATTTCGATATCCACAACATTCGCACATTCACTCAAAACCTCATCCAAACCATCATACACCCAAACAAAATCAGCATACGGAAGATATTGGCTAAGTGCCCAACCATACAAATTATTAATATCTATATACAAGAGTTCTGTACCCTCAGAACTTGCGACATAATGTTTGTTAACAAATATTAACCCACCCCGTATTCCTCCCTCGTAGAAATTAAACATTTCCATGTCCTGCAGAAGTTCTATGGGTTCCTGTAATGTCATGAGAGCTGACGCCCATGACATACCAGGAATTCCATAAAAATTAAGAGGTTCTAGAGTATTATAAGCAATTGCTTTTGCGCGAAATTGCTGAAAATAATCCGCAAGAAGGAATACGTCTAATTTTTAGTAGGTTAACATGTAATCTAACATTGTCTCGCAATTTTGCTGTGTCCAAATATGTTGAGCTGTAGCGTATTCATCAGCAGATACAGAACCCCAAATAGAAGGCAATTCAGTCGTCAATTCGATAACCTCAAGAGATATCGCAAAGTCATAAAGGAAAATAGCCTTTGCTCTAACAATTGCACCATCAAAAACAGAATCAGTCGAAGACAAATCAGTTAGTGTCTTAACCGCTTTTGCTAAAGATGAATTAACAAATTGCATGCTGTCTATAAAACGAACAGGCAATTTATTAATGTACGCGATGAGGGAGATAAAATTTTCAGTAGTGGTCGGAATAATTTTTAATTCCCAAGAAGAAAAATTATTTAGACCATACTTTAAAATATGATGGAGATCATATCCCCTCAAATTGTGAAAAACCACAGGTAATTGTTTCTGGATTCGTCGAGAAACATTACACTTCCTACAAGCAGCCCTTAAATACTTACCTGAGAAATGACAATGATCCTTAACTTTATCCTTAATAAACTTTTTACACAAATAACAAGTGCGACATTCCTTGAACTCCCGTTACTCATTAAATGTTAGTGGTCCTATAGTTTGTTGACAATGAACCTCGTAATATGGCAAGACAATCGAAAGAGCAATTTCATCAATCATTTTCAAAAACGCCAAATGCAATCATCGCCAATAAAATTATAATAATGTTTTGTATTTGTGTAGTTATTAATTAATAGTAGACCTGCTGCTATCGGCATATATATTTGATGATGCCTTATATCCAGTGGTAAAATTGACTCAAAATCCGCATAAATTACGAATGACGGGGTAATAGATTTTGCATAATTGGAAAATTTTAAATATTTATTTTTAGTCAGCGTATAAAGGGTAGTGCCTGTTTTTATTTTTAATGCACAAGGAAACATGGGTGTCAAATGCGGGTTTTAATCTAAAGCCATTAAGACAATGGGGACACCAATGTACAGAGATTTGGATATTGCAAGATGTAGTCGCGTGGCAGTTCATTAATTTATCCAAATAAAAAACAGCAGTATAATGATAATTATCACCGTCCTCCAAAAGAAGAAAATAAATAGGTGTACCGTCAGTAACCTTGGACCGGTGAATTATATCTAAATGCGGATGATGGGGGATATAGTTTATATCATCTAGAGTTTTAGACGGTTTTTTGTTATAAGTCAAAACATTTATAGCCAGCTTTAAGTCCTTGTTCTTTCTTTCGAACTTGGGAATATTACATAGTCTCATGGGACAATCGTCAATGGGGTCAAAATTCAATTCGTCCAAATAATTATAATAAGAAGAAACTCTGTTTCTATGGGTGCGAACTACACTACGTTTTAAAAGGGCTAATATACTATATATAAAACAATGATGGTTATTGTTTTGAACGTTAACTATAGCTTTTTTGCCAGATAAAGATCTCGGTGTTGGGATATAACAATGACCAGCTAGTCTATTTATGGGGAAATACTTTGTTAATATAAAATCAATTTCTTTGATTTTAACAACCCGCCATCCGCTCCCTAAATATGTGAATCGTTCTATTTTATTATTTAATTTAGTTATCCCATCAAGCAGAAAATTATCAGAGAAAAGTTCTGCCTTATTACTGAAAAAGTTATCTTTAATTTCACCATCTTTTTCGAATTGATTAAGAATGGCGAATTGTATTTTAACCGACCCCATTTGGTTTATTTCATATTTTAATCTATTAACTATTTTATTTGTTAATGAGATTTGTATTAGATTCTCATATTCTACATCAAATCTAATACTTTTATGGCTCCCATTTAAATCTAACCTTATTTCAGGTTCATTATCAATATTAATCGAACCTCCTATTTGATTATTATCATTGCTAATGATGATTTCAACCCTTTTAAGTTTAGAGGGAACACACTGAATATCTGCAGCAGGTCGTTTATTATGTCTCGACGTATTATTACTGTTGTTATGCCTCGACGTATTATTATTATTATTATTATTATTATTTTTATTATTATTATGTCTCGACGTATTATTATTATTGTTGTTATTATGTCTCGACATATTATTATTATTATTATTATTATTATTATTATTATTATTGTCATTATTGTCATTGTTGTCATTATTTTTACGTTTATTGTTATTATTTTTTCGTTTATTTATTTTTCGTAAAAGTGCCTTTTTATTCAATGTAAATTGATTTAAGTGGGATACAGTGCCCCTTATAAAAATCTAAATTTTTTATATCCCGGGCAGTCTCGCATTTGGGGCATATGAAAAAATTGATGCCATAGAATTTTTGACCGTAGTATCGCTTCATTTCACCATGACATTTTACAGAATGACATGTTGAAGCGACGATATACTTCGGATATAATTTGCCTGTTAAAAATATAAATTATTATCAAATGCTTATTATTATTTAAATCATATATGAATCAAATAATAATATATAAATGATGATAATTATTTGAATATTTATTAATATTTCAATTTATAAATCTCATATTTCAAATTATAAAGCATATCTTTCAAATTATAAATCGTATTTTCAATTCATAAAGCATATATTTCAAATTATAAATCGTATTTTTCAATTCATAAATCTTATATTTCAAATTATAAATCTTATTTTTCATTTCATAAATCGTATATTTCAAATTATAAATCGTATCTTTCAATTCATAAATCTTATATTTCAAATTATAAAGCATATATTTCTAATTATAAATCATATATTAGTAATATTTTTAATCTTATTATAAATTAATAATATTTAAAGTATTATATTAATTATAATACTTTACATATGATTAACTTATATTAACTTTTATTAAAAAATATTTAAAAAATAATAAAAGCTAACATTTATCCTCATTATCGTCATCCTCAGAAATGCAGGCATCTTCCCCAGAAACGGGGGCATAATTTTCAATGTGGTCATCCCCAGAAAAAGTATCTCCAGAAACTGGGGCAAATACATCCTCATCATCCAAATCTACTAAAATGGTTTTAAAAAATAAGATAAAAAATTTACCATGATTGATATCATCTTCGCTATCACTGATAACTATGAATTCCGTTGGTGTATCGTTAATTACTTCTAAAATAAACATAATAATAATAATTTAATAAATAAATTTACCGCTATCCTCGATTAAAATAACTTCTTGAATATCATTTTTGGTTACATCGAACCAATTAAATGTACCTTAATCAATAATAATAATATTAGTAATAATAAAATCAAAAATTTACCATTGCCATCTGCCAATAATTGTCTTAAAATGCTTGTATTCTCCATTTTGAAAATTGCGTGAATGAATTTTTGAAATTTGTTAAATTTTTGAATTAATTGTGACAACTTTGGAAATTGTCAATGTTTATAAAGAGAATCAAATTTTCAGGATTTAGCCAATCACATTTAAGCAATACACACATATAGGCGAGAGATTTTTAGACATGTTTTCTTTGTAAAACACATGCAGTCTACACTGTGACTGCATGCGTTCTTTGTAAAATCATATACATACTTTTGTTTGTATGTGCTTTCTTTGTAAATCACATACAGTTTGTGTGTATGCATGTGTTACTAATCATGCACTTATCATGTGATGATCACTCATTTATCATGCACTGTCTTTGTGACCATTAATTAATTAATAAAAATAATATTAATAATAATAATAAAACATAAAACATTAATACATTTATTATACGTCAAATCGCTTGGATAATAACCAAGCTAAACAATGTTGACCACATGTTAAGGTCCATGGTTTTTGATACATAGTTTTATTATACACAATAGGTTTACCCATTGTTTGAAGTTTCGAAACCATTAAAGCCGGATAATAGAAACCACATAGGATCAAATACAAATATCTTTCTAGGTTTCATATATATTGCTAACCAATGTTCTCCACCAAGATGAGACGATTGAGTATTGACGATTATGGCTTGATTATCACGTAAATATGGAATTTTATCAAGAGGAAATACCCCTAAAATTTCATGTCCTAGTATTTGTTTTTCAATTCGATAGACCTGACAGAACTACATCAATAATATTAATATTACATGAAAAACTTACTCCATGACAAATTATCATAAATTATCTATACATTTATACCAAAATTTTCAAACCAACAATGTTCAAACTAGTAATGTTCGTTCAAATCAACAATGTTCATTCAAACCAACAATGTTTGAACTCTGTACAAACTAGTACTGTTCTGTTTGCAGTTATTTAAACCTCATTTTCAAATACTCCATATATTACAACATGTACCGGTTCAGTTGTAGCTTTAGCAAACTTTATATTTAATCTTAAATTTCCATTTTGAGGAAGTTGGAAGTCTTAGTTGGAGTAACTGCACATGTTGGTCGGCATTTGTTTTTCTTAGTTCTGCTAATTTTCGGCCTATTGATTGATGAGCTCCATATCTGAAATTACGTGAAACCTTCAAAATCATTATTATCAATTTGAACAATGTAGCCTTTAGTATTTGCCATAAAAATTCTTTTAGTCGTTATTATGGGTCATCTAGGTGGAGTTGAAGTATTTTAATTTACTCATGTTTTGTTCTATTTATTCACCAAATGTATTTTATTTCGCTAGTTAATGTACATTATTATAATCACTAAAATTAACTTTATTTCAAACAAAAATAATTCAATTATCTAAACGTTTATTTTCAATACAAATGACACTACATTCCTCAATATCCACTTTACTTGTCGTTGGGTGAATCTTTCCAGCCACTAGGTCGAAGTTGATGCATTCTCCTGTCCGTTGATGGATGGTGGCTGTTGTAGGCATGATCCCCTTATCTTCGTGAATTTCCAATCCGTTTCCGAACTGATTCTCGTGTGGGGTTTATGGTCTAGGTAACCTTGACCCCAGAAGTAAATATTTCTTTACCCCCAATGGTTACCCGTCGCTAAGCAACGTTGGTGATGCAACCATTGGTTTTGAGATCGCCAAAAATGAGCGCTACATAGGAACTACTCTGGCCCGACCTCAAACTGGGTTCAACGCACTACCGTTAGAAGGCCTGTGTGCGCTTTTATGGCTTCTGTTCCCTTCTCGTATATTTGGTCTTTCTCATTCTACAGACTAAATCTTTCATCCTTACTATTTATTCTAGCTCGTCCTGACGTCAAACTTATTAGGAAAATCAATAGACAGAAATAAAACATTTATTGGACAAACAATCAAAAACACATTTTATTCTCCGTGTTGAGCGGCCCGATGCTTGGCGCGCTCATTTCTTCCTGGTCGATGTCTAATTGGTTTGGGGCCGGGCTTTGAGGTGGCCGCCACATCCCTGTAGGCCAACTGCGCGGGGGCAAATACCAGGGGGTATGTTACTGCCACGCCTTCCTGGCTGGTGTTCCTCTAACCGAGTGAGCAGAAATTCGGCTTGGCCCCTGATTTCCCGTGCGGGATTGCGGCCGGGTTCTCGTTTGATTGCGACGAATGGGAGTTCGGTGTCGTTGCTACTCGTCTGGTCTCCCATTTAAGATTCTCTGACAAGCGAGATCGAGAATCCCGCGTCCCACATCGCTTGCCGGCACCGCGCAGCTGAGTGCGCCGGGAAGCGTCGATCCATGATTTTTCTGAAATAACGATGCATCCATTAATATAATTCATCATTTAAGTTTCTGACACTGAGATAGGTGGGTATACGTTTTTTTCCAGTTATGGATCATCTCAAGGGGTCATGGAGTTGGTCGGTCGGGGTCTTCATCTAAGGTAGGGTCATGGTGTAGTCGATTCTCGCAGGATATAATCTGTTTGTTGGGGTATCCTCGGTGGAAGGCATTCAACTGGGTTTACACTTCGGGATCTCATTATTGTT
This sequence comes from Schmidtea mediterranea, assembly GCA_022537955.1. Lineage (NCBI taxonomy): Eukaryota > Metazoa > Platyhelminthes > Tricladida > Dugesiidae > Schmidtea > Schmidtea mediterranea. Next base: position 38,273,994 of record CM039681.1, read on the forward strand.
GTTAATTTATTTCAATTTCACGGCGACCTCTTAACGACTATGCGGCTCAATAGTCACTCCCAATTCTCACACTTCACTGACGTTCGATTCCGAGTAAACACTCGTTCGTTACGTTAAGGGAATTTAAACGTGATTTGAATAAAACCTAAAATTTCCTAAAATTTCAGCTAGTTCAATTAGAGTTTAATATTCTCGTATTAAAATACAAATATCATTGTCATTTCATTCAAAAACTGAATAGAAATTTAGTTATTAATTATCATCCTCCTGACGAATTAAATATTACAGAAATTAACCATCAACTACCTTCATCTTAAGGCTAAAATGAATAAGCCAAAATAAATAAATTTATCTTGAACCATTATCATCAAACGGATCAGTATAAAATACAATTATGATCACTTTGAGGATGAATTAAATATTAAAGCACGCAATGTCGTCCTTATTAAATGACGAAGGAAATAAATCGATTAAATCTTGGCTGGAATTATAATGAATGAGTTAAATACTGGATAACAATGACACGGATGAAGCAAATGCTACATAAAATGAAAAGAAGAAATCAAATACTAAAAATAAAAGAAATTAAATATTAAATCAAAAAGGAAACGGATAAATTAAATACTGAAAACAAGACGAATAAGTTAAATACTAAAAATTGAATTGAATGCTAAAATGAATTGAATAAATCTAATACTAAAAAGAATTAAATGCAAAAATGAATTGCATACTAAAATGGATTGAATTAAATCAAACACTAAAATTGAAATGAAAAAATTAAGTATTAAAATGAAATGGATAAATCAATTACTAATACGAAACGAATAGGTTAAATATTAACGTACTCAATGTTGTCATTACTAAATAAAATGAAATGAATAAGTTGAATGTTAACATACGTGATATCGTCATTTCTGAATGAAAAATTGAAAAACTATACTGGCTTTAATTCATTTTCTATTTTAGTATGGGTTCGAACGACGGTGATGTGTGACAATCTGAGCGGGTGTAGGTCACGTTGAGGGTTTACAAACTAGTTTGATTATTCTTATGGATTGGAGCTCAAAAATGACATGTAATCCGTGATATTTGTAAGTTAAGGCGATAATTTATATTTTCATAACATAATTTGGTTTTTTCATCGTCTTTCGGGCCCAGATTATCGTTGGAAGTTGGAAATGATCTCCTGCATTTAATTCGTGGAACTAGGGCTCGGGAAAATAGATTAGTCTCGTATTTAAAAATTAACAATTGTTACCTTCGGGCATTTTTCTTCTGGCTGTCTCCGAACTTGTTCCTGGATTTTGTAGATCTTCGTCGGACGCGTTTGGATATCGCGAGCCCTTCTCATTATTCGAGATATTTCTATACTGTGATTTATTATTCTTTTTTTTTGGTTTTACTATACTAGTCACGCACATCCATTATATATATGTGGAGATGCACACACCGAGGGCAGGAAAGTTGAATTTCCCTGTCGGCACACTCACCATTTCTCGAGGTCGCGTGTCTGTGTGTCTTCGTCTCCAGGTGAGTGAATGTGGCATTAACATTTCAATTCTTATCGATTGACATTTAGAAAATGTCAGATCGTTTCAGTTAATGTATTTCGTCGCTTGCGGCGAATTATCACTTCCAAATTCAGGGATTCATCAGTGGAATTTTGTTAGGTTTATGTGCTGCAAGTTATGATTTTATTCAGCAAGTGATCGATGTTTACCATGATATTTCTTTCAGGTGCTAATCCATTCATTGGCGCGAGTTATTGGTTCAGATTATGTTTTATTTGTTTATACCTTCCATCGTGATTCTCATGATTTTTAGATGCTACATTCTTCGTGGACGGAATTTTAGACACGCATTTAACAGATTTTGTCGCTGAGTGTTTGGGGTGATATATTTACGGGTTTTGTCGATTTATCGGGGTATTTTTCGGGTATAGAATCTAGTTTATTTAATTTATTTGAGAACTAAGAACCGATTTGAGATTTAAATTAATTTTATTACATCACCTCTAAAATTTGTGCTTTGTAACTTTTGAAATCGCAATTCGTCGACTTAATAGCAATAATTTCAATGTAAATTTTTACAAGGAAAAGGACGGCCGTGATTCTAATCGGGTTTACAGAACCGAATTTTTTAAATCTCTATGTTAGTTTTATGTGATATGGGGTCAGATTATTTTATGAATAGAGCCATCGTAGTTAAGCTTTATATAGCTTCATTTAAGATCTTTCTAGGTTAATTTTTATGAATAACAAATAAGTTAAAATAATAAAGATAAATCTGTCGCAGTTTTACAGTCATAGTGAATTATTAGAGCAATTTAGAGATCACAGCAACGATTTCGTTTGTTATTAAGTTCCCCGTCACCTTCCTTTAATTGATCCTAGGCGAATTTATGTTTATATTACCAATTTATGAGTGCCCACTGGACTACTCAGTGTTTTGATTTTGAGCCGTTTTGTCATTATATCATTATAAGTTTAGGTCGAAATTATAGGAATTGAGTGATGATGAAATAGCCAAAAGACCTTTCCCTCTTCAACCCATTTCCCCTATACGGAATAATAATTTACGTTTCAGCTACTGCGTTCTCACGCCGTAGCCTTCACGGGCACGAATTATTGGCGGACTTACACCGCACTTACACGATTCGATGAGGGTATGTCTAGTTTATTTTCTTGTGGTGATGTGTCGGCTGTGAGCCGGAAAAATTTCGACAAAAATGCTTTATTCTAAAAATGTTTATTGAAGTATAATAGTAGATAACAATTCATATGGCATAGTTCATCATTCATTATAACATTGTAACCATTTCCCCACGCCGACGCCCAAACAGAGCTCATACAAGGTTGCGTGGACGCGACGTGGGAAAAGTTTTCGAGCATTCCTCCACTCATATTGAAAATCGTTCTGTTAAGACTGGCTAAGTTTCCGGATAAAAACTGATTCAAGTTTTCAAAACTGATTAAAATTATGTGAAAATGAATCGGTATATATACCTATTGTACGACCCTAACCTTGTGTGTTAAATTTGATGTAGTAAAACAAAATTTGACCTTGTGATTTTCTAGTATATTCTAATCTTAATTTTATTATTTTTGTAATTTAATTAGACAATTTTATTTTTAATTTTTAATTGAATTGTTTACAATTCAAATTATTTAATTTTAGTTCCATTTTTATGGATTTTCGCTTTTTTTGGTAAATTGTCAAATTTCGGTCAAATTTTCATGTTCTCATGTTACTTCTATGTTTATTTCGTGCGGATCTTGTTGCACTTTGTTATTATTTTAATTTACTTTTGTGTTTCTTGATTTTATATTTAATTGTTTCTCTCTCATATTTTAGCATGGTTAGTTGATGTTTTATGGGTCTCATTTTAAATCTGCATGTTGTATTTGCGTGCGTGTTACCAATTCATTTAAACAAAATCGTGTCTTGGCCCAACACTCGGAACATCCTTGCCGGCAGCACCACACTGGCGGGTGCACTCATTTTTTCTAGCCCCGGGTCATCTAATTCAAAAGATATACCATACTCAGACGCATACCCGTCGGTACTGAGTATCTCTCAGGCGGCAATGGCTGCTTTTACGAAAGTTATGTTAAATTTATGATTTTTCTTATCTGGTCATCACTATTGAAATTATCCCAATGTAGTTTGTTAAGTTTTATAATATTCGGTTTACTGATAATGTTAGTCGGAAATACCCCCGTTAATTTGAGTTAATGATCCAATGATCCTATTTCTCAATGATTATAGTTTATTTACCATTCGACACTGCATCGATTTTCACAAGATTCCCATATCCCTTTCCTTGAATTGATCCTGGGTATAATGTATGTTAATATTAATTTAGTTTAAGGGTGCTACTCGGTGTGAATGAATTTTAGCCAATATGTAAGAGTGATTTTTGTCAATTTTCCAGATATGAGGAGAAAGGGAAGTAGCCAAAAGACCACTTCCCGATCACCCGACGTCCCTATAGATTATTAATTTACGTTCAGCATTCGTTGTTACTCAGGACAGAACATTCACGCACACGGACCACAGTCGGAGAAACCACTCTTACACAATCTGATAACATGTATGAGTTTTTGACTTGTGGTATTTATCGGCTGTGGGCCGGAAAAATCTCGACAATAAAGAAAAATGTACTTCAGTCATAATATATAATTGCAAAACATAGGCTTCCATAGTATTACATTGAACATCATTCATATACATCAAACTTCCAGAGGGCGCGCTCAAGTAGGGACTCACTTGTAGTTTATTTGAAGAAGCATCGTGTAAGATGATTCTCCGTAGTTCCTTCAAAGTTTTCTCTCGAAGTAATTTTCAGAATTGTAAAGATATTTTCCCAAAGAAAAGCAGGTCGCAACTTTTCACTAGAAAAATAGTTTTCAGAAGGAAAAAGGTGGTTTTTTTCTGTAAAAATGAATCAGTATATATACCTTTTTGTGACCCTAATCTTGCGTGTTCTTTTTGATGCATTAAAACAAAATTTGACCTTGATTTTAATTGTAATATCTAATTCTAATTTTGTCATTTTCTTTCATTAAATAGATAATTTATTTTTATTATTTTTAATTGAATATTTCTAACTAGAAATATTTTATTTTTAACCAGTTTTATTCGTTAAAATGCTGGTTTTATGAATTAATTCTATTTTCGGTCAAATTCTCATGTTCTCGTGTTGTTTCTATGGTAATTTTTTGTGGTTCTTGGTGCATTTGTATATAATTTTATTTACTTTTATGTTCTTAGATTTAATATTTATGTTAAGGATACATAAATAATAGAGTAAAATAATTAATAAACATGTAAAATGATTGGGGAAAACAAGGATAAGTGATTAAGATGTGGTTCTGGAGCTTAATAAAAAGGGAATGAAAAAGAAATGTCGAATAACGAGAAGGGAATAAGAGAAAATCAATAAAAACAGACAATTAAATAAAAGAAGGTCATTTATAATTAGCAAGTGCAAATTTAGGAAAACAAAACAAAAGAAAAATTTGCACGTTATTTCGAAAGCTCTTTCAAGATAAGGGAAGAAATGTTGTTTGGGAATCCGGCAAAGGACACTCTAAAAAATTATTTATCTGGCAGCTGTCAATGATTATAGAGGCCCAAAAAGAATTAGCGTTAAAAGATATCAGAAATTCTATTCGACACCAGTAAGTATTATTGGATGATGGAGTATAAAAAGGAAGCGCAATTGAAATCAACAACACAAAAAATAAGACAGAAATTACAGAAGACAAAGAAAGACAAAAGGAAGTTAAAGAGAAATTTGAAACAGAAATTAAGCAAGGTCAAAGCAACTAAATCAGAGTTAAATATCACAGAAACCCACAACAGTAGTCAAGTGATTGTAAAGCCAATTGATCCGAAAAGTGCTATTCTTCCCGAAGGGTAGTAGTAAGCACCAAATTGTGATTGATTGATAATTCGTTGTGTCATTTTAAAGTGGAGATCAAGTGTATTAATCAATAAAGTTTATATCGTTTGGAGTTCGTTACTGTTGTTTAAAAGCACGCTTGGAGTCAGATTGACAATAATTCCTATTCGAATTCACCGACAACCCCAACATTTAATTATATTCTTTCTCATATTTTAAGGGGTTTAGTTGGTGAGTATATGTTTGATTTTTGAATATGCCTTGCTATGTTTGCATGTTGTTTCCGATTCATTTAAACAAACTCAGTTTTGGCCCAATAATTTAATTCATTCATATCTTTTTTAGTCTGGGTAAATTTTTGATATTTTTTTATTTTTATTTTCCTTTTTTAATTTATGCTGATTATGTATAATTTTATTATTCATTAAATTTTTCCAAACATTTAGAACTTAACAAAATTATTATTTACGGATATTAGGAATAATATCTAGGACTTGGTATGAACTTTCTAATATTATCATTATTATATTTAATTCTATTTTAATTTTATGCGATTCAGGAAATTCTTACGATTGAAAGCTCCATAACGAAGCAAATAAAGTAATTAAAATAACATACATAATTTTTTAGTTTTATAAAATATTTTAGTTTATTTCATTTTTAATCAACTTTGAAAATTATTTAGACATTGTTTAAATAATGCTTTTTTAAACGTTTTTTTCAAATCATTTTCATGACTAAAAATCGTAAACGTAAAATATCTAAGAGTAATGAAGTAATTCCTATTTCTAATGAAACTGAAAAGCAACTCAAAATAGATAATAATGAATCTGATGATAAAATGTCTACCAACATTTTATCAAAATTATATAACAACAGTACTAACAAAATAATTTACAATCCACCTATAAAGCGTGATATAGACGTTTTTGCTAATTGTAATGATTCATTTAAAGTAAGAATGGGCGATTGAAGTAATATATAATATTAATAATAGGCACAATTTGAAATGTGTAGAAAGTTAATTAAAAAGCAGACCCATCAGCCAAAATCTAAAGGCGCTGTGCTCTGGATACACGGTATCGGCAGGGCTCATAATAGGGCAATTAATTTAGCCCTAAAACTCGTTAGTGATTTTGATTATCCAGATAAAGTTAAGCAAGCAATTTTTACCGATACTGAAAATGTTACAAGATTGGTATTAATTTGTCGGTTCGATTTATTCATGTAATGATATCAATTATTCCAGGAAATTAATTCAGAAGCAACGGAAGAAAGTATTGCAGAGAGAGTAATTATTCACATAAAATTAGAATTTCCAGCTAATGATAAAAATTTGATGCTTGATAATTTAATAAATGATGCAGAATAATTTATTTAGTTTTTCATTGAAACAATTTTTATTTAAACTGAAAATTCATGTTTAGTTTTTTGATTTTATAATTTTCCTTACTTATTTTATGTAGGTCAACGGAAATCAGATTAATAATGAAATGTAGGTCAATCGGACTAATTGTGTTATTTCGCTAATTATATTTGTACTAATATAAAAATTAAGTTAAAATATAATCTGAATCATCGATAGTATATAGATAAAATTTGTTAATTCGATCAAGGTGATTCGGACACTTCGCTACCATTTGTATCACACTGACCTACTTAAAGAAATATTCAGCTTGAAAAAATATTTTTTGTCAATAAATTTTCAAGTTTTCACACTAGTGCGATAAACAAAACACAAATTGCACTATTTTGCACTCAAAAATCAATTTGTTATTGTGCAAAAGAAACTATTTAAAAGTGCATTTAGGTGGCTTGGTTGATGAACTCGAACCGGTTCGATGAAGATTATTCGCTCTCTGATTTCGAGATACCGTCGGTTCGATGACGGAGATGATCTGTGGCGAATATCGCCCGCTGGAAGGTGCATTTCTGTCGGGAGTTGTCCGAGAGGATGTGGAAATTTGAATACTGATCGGTATCTCGGCAGAGTGGCTGCCCGTAGTAATAGTGATTTGTGCTGGCGACGGAACTGGTTGAGAAAAATCTGGCTGCCGAGGGGCATAAATGATATTTAAATCTTCATCATTCCTCAAGACTATTGGTTCGGCCGTCATTATTTCTGTAATTCTCATTAGTTCCGTGTCCTCACTGCCACCTAGATTGGCTTGAAGTAGCGCATTTTTGGCCCTTTGATTCTGTCGCCGACGGTTCAAATTCGACGAGCACATTGGCGTTATCATTTGTTCTCGAGTCCTCCGTATTTGTCGGCAAATGATGAGCCGGGATAATATCCAGACGTTGTGCCATATTCCTTCTCGGCAGTCAAGCTTGAAGCTCCTTCTTTGAAAATTTGGCGGAGTGCGGCACCTTGATCGGCTATCGTGATCTGCTGAATTCGGTTCTTGATAATGAGATCATCGCGGCTGTGAGAAAGCCGCGTGATATTTTTATAAAGCGCCTTCGTAGCTTCGGGGGAGCACCAAGTACCTTTCAATTTGTTGTATTTTTCACGGAGTGTGAAATTTTCTCGTTTGAGCTTTTCCACATATTGCGTTGCAGCAACGGCTGATGGAGCTGGGAAGATTTTTGGGATTCTTAGCAAATTCATTTGACGAAATAGATTAGTTTCTGTGGATAAAGGATTTGATGGAGTTCCAGATAAATGATTAGTTGAAGTTTGCGAAAATAAATTCCGTATTGTCAGTCAATGCCGAAAACGAAAAATCGAGAGAAAAGAATAGCCTCGTATCAATGAGTATTCTTGTCGCTCTGTAATGTGGTTTTAATTCGAAAAATCCCGCGGTTTTTCTCTTGATAAGTTAGGCTTTAGGATTAAGTAATTTCTCGTTTCGTGCGGTGAAATTTAATCAAATCGATATCAGAGCAAGTTCAGTTGCTTAATTTATTATGTAAACGGCGTGTAGGTCGCGATCTGTAGATTATTTATTTGATCGGCCCACGAGAATTTGGTCACGGTCGTCGGTTGACAGTCAACAAGAAAATTTTAACTACTTCAATTTACCACGTGAAATGGACTGTTGGAGCGTAATATTTCAGAGAATTTATTTAATGTGCTTTCGTTGAAATGTAACTATCAAATGGTAGACTTATTCTCTGCCATTTACTTGAATTCTATTATAATTTAATTAAATTTTCCTCTACTGACTGGTTCTTTGGTGATTTAATCTATATCCCTCACATTATTTACTAAGCATTTGAATAATTTCTATGGCTAATGATCTTATGGGGTCGTTTTCCAGAGTTATGTGTATAATTCGGTGAAATTTAAAAATTTGTTTTAGCAAAATACCTACGTCTGATGCTACCCCGTTACAAGGCTCAGATTACGAAAAAGAAAATCTGAATCAATTGTTAGACAAATCTATTAACCTATCCCCAACTACCCAGGTCGAATTGAACTTGACGAGGTTTTATAAAAATGAATACCTAAATGATCTACTAGAGATCAATCATAGTCCTCATATCGCCCTTCCAGATTTTTATCCTGCTCATTCCGACCGACGTTTCCATCAGCCGCCATGAGTTGTAAAACGACGCCCTGTGGGTAAAGTCTTACGACTAGGCCTCGCCGAGTTATCAGGAGTGCACGACCAGCAGCAACAACTAACGAAAATAAACGCGTTAGCCGGACCACCAGCCTATCCTCCCGAAAGCTATTACAATACATAAGTATAGATTTTATAGGAGGACTCGTCAATGGTGAAAACACCATGATCATCCAAAAAGTGAATATTGTTATAAAAATATTTATTTAATACATTAAAGAAAACCATCATCAAATTACAAATTAAAAAATCCTCACTTCAAAATGTCTTCTTGTAGTCAAATTACAATGAAGATAAGTTTTTGTAAAATTTAAGTTGAGTTTTTTGTAAAGTTAGTTAAGTTGAAATAATGAATTTAGTCACTGCTTATATAGCTGTTTTTTGCGTGTGTGCGACCAATAGGCGATTTCTCGCCATTTTAGGGCTTTTTATTGATTTTATCAATTTTAAAATATTTTTATAATTGTTTATTCATTTTTCACTATTTTTCGATATATTATTTTTATGTTATCAAATCTATTTTTATTGTTACTTTTTATTCAATATTCTTTTTAGCCCAAAAATTTTGTTTCTTGGTCGCCACTTCTGCCTATGTTTTTCTAAACCTTATTTTGCAAGGTTTTGGCAGTTTTATTTATTTCATATGTTTTCTTTTACATCTGTAGGCTTTAATTGATTTTATTAATATATGTTTTAATTAATTTAGTTGTATTTTTACTATGTTTATTTGATGTTTTTATTTTATTTTTAGTTTCTGCTTGCGGTGCATGTGTATGTGCAGTGACCAGTTTCCTTATTTCTATTTTTTTGTTTTAACTGATACTAAATTTATTTTGTTTTAATTTTGGCTTTCAGCCCAACATTGCGTAGAAAGCCTGGTAGCTATATTACTCAAAATATTTTCTTTTGTATTCAAACAATGGTGAACTATTATTAATATCAATTGTTAAGTTCAATTTTTTGTCATCATCATTCTAAAATTCCGATTTAACTTATATTGGATTTATTTCTATGAATTTGCTATTATTTATTTACTAATGTTGGGCCAGCACACAAAATAGCCTTGAGAATTGTTTGAATGCATCAGTAACACAGCACGAAAACCCAGCACCAAGATAACTTAAAATACAATATACAACACCAACTAAACACTTTAAAATCTGAGAGAATATAAATAAATATAAAATCAAAAAACATAAAAGTAAAATAAAATAAACACAAAATGCATCAAGAACCGCACGAAATTTACATAAAAAATAACATAATAACAAGATAATTTGACCGTAAAATGACCATTTATATAAAAGTAAAAATTAATGAATTAAATGAATAAAAATAAAATATTTTTAGCTGAATAAATTTAATTAAAATTGTTAAAAATAAATTACCAATTTAAATTAAGAAATAAATAAAAATTTAATTTAGATAACACAAATAATTTCAAGGTCGAATTTTGTTTAATCGCAGTAAAACTAACACGCAAGGTTAAGGCCAAATTATAGGTATAAATACTGATGTGTTTTCACAAATTTTCAACTACTTTGCAGTATTAATTTCAACCAAAATTAAGTTGCACACTTTTTATCTTATTTTACTGTGTGCTTTTCAACTACTAGGCAGAAATATTTTCAGATCATGAATCTGCAGTTATGTTTTGCAGCAATATTTTCAGATCATTAATCTACAGTTATGTTATTTTGGTTTATGTGCATCGATGCACGATTTAAAATTTGTTTATATGAATGCCAAATATACAGTTTATGCTTCGAGACTTTTGCCTAATTCATCTGGTAATTTATTTTTTCTATTATTTTTTTTTGGTGGCCCACAGCCCAAACATAACGCAAGATAGAAAAATAAAACACACTATCCCAAATCGTGTAAGTGCATGTATTATCGCCAATGATTTCGTCCCCGTGAAGGCTCCGGCGTGATGAACGTAGGAGCTGAAACGTCAATATTATCCGTATATAGGGGAAATTGGAAGGTAAAGGAGTAGTCCTTTGGCTGCTCCTTCATCATCCGTTTACTGAAAAATTGACATAAATATTTTAACAACATTCGGCTAAAAATCACTAACACTGAGTAGTCCAGTGTGCACTCATTAACTATGAAATGAACATACATAGATCTTAAGGACAAAGAGAGGGAATGGGTAGCGGGTAAAATAGCGAAATCGTTGCAACAGTTAAAATGAATAGCCATCGGAAAAAGATTAATCCGAACAACCAAAATCATGAAAAATAATGTTTTTAAATAATATATAAGATTTAAATAAATTATGTGGAATTGAAACGGAAAATATGGGCAGAACGCTGCGCAAATTTTCGGAAATAGTTAAAACATTTATCATAAAAACTGTAAGATAAGGGCGGAACGCTGCTCAAATTTTCCGAATCAATTAAAATACTTATCAAAAATAGTAAAATAAAAGTGAAATGCGGCTCAACTGTTGGTATAAGATTATTATGAAACTGTAAAATAAGGGCAGAATTCTTCTCAAATTTTCGGAATTAATTCAAATACTTAACAAAAATAGTAAAGTAAAAATGGAGCGCGTAAAATGAGGGTGGAACGCTGCTCAAATTTTCCGAATTGATGAAAATACCTTATCGACAACTGCAGAATAAGGATAAAACCGTAAAATAAGGGCGGAATGCTGCTAAAATTTTTCGAATTGACAAAATACTTTATCGAAAACCGGAAGAATACAGATGGATTACGGCAAAATTTTTATATAAGAAAAATATTTCTTAAAGCTGAGGAATAAGGACGAATCCCTACACAAAATTTGTTAATAATATTGATGATAATAATAATAATAATCATGGTATTTGTAGTAATGATAATAATTATGATAATAATAATAGTAGTAAAAAATCATAGTAGTAATAACAATAAATATAATGGTAGTTATAGTAATAAAGATAATAATAAAGGTAATAGTAGTAACAACTAATAAAGGTAATACATATAATAGTAACAATGATAATGCTAATGACAATAATAGGAAGCATAGTGTTGGGCCAGAACGTAAACGGCCTTCAAAATGTTTAAATGGATCAGAAACACACACGCAAACACAACACGCAATTTAAATAAACCCCAAAACACCAATTAAACCATATAAAATCTGAGAAATAAAAGAATTAAATATAAATTAAGAAACATAAAAGTAAATTAAAATAATAACAAAATGCACCAAGATCCGCACGATACCTACACAAATACAACAAGAAAACACGACAAATTCGACGAAATTGGAAAAATCAATTAAAGTTCATTAAAGCAAGATTTAAATCAGAAAATTTGAATTAGTAATAATTCAAATAAAATTCTAAATAAAAAATTATAAAAATAAATCGAAAAATAATAAAAATAAATAATAGAATTTGCTAGAAAAGAACAAGGTCGAATTTTGTTTTACTACATCAAATTTTGCACACCAAAAATTTAGGTATATATACTGATCCATTTTCACATTAAAAACACCAGCTTAAAACCAAAAACCATTTTTGAAAAACACACCGTGTTTCGAAGCATTTCAAATTATTTGAACTTTGTTTGATTATTTTAAATCTATTTGAGATCAGTGTTTTTGAATTTTCAGAATTTTAGGTGAGGATCATTGATTTTGGAACCCTCTTTCCACGCCCCGTACCTTGCATCTCTGTAGAGCTCTGCTCGGACGTCGGCGTGGGAAGAGAGGCATTTGGTTTATTGTATGAATTTATGCTATTTTTATGAATTGGAATGGTAACTTGTTATTTTTGTTTCATAATTAATAAACATTATTATGCATAAATTATTTCATATATAGATAACTTATTTTATATGCTTTTCTAAAGATGTCGAAATTTTTCCGGCCCACAGCCGAAACCTAATGCAAGTAAATAAAATCTACACACAATTCAGATTCGTGTAAGCGCGTGGAATATCGCCAATGATCTGTGCCCGTGAAGACCCGGCGTGCGGAACGCAGAGTTGGATCGTCAATATTATCCTTATAGATGAAAGGAGGAATAAGGAAGAAGTCATTTGATTGCTTCCTCGTCCCTCGTTTCTGTAAAATCGACTTAACTCATACTACACATGGCTAAAAATCATCACACCGAGTAGTCCAGTGGGCACTCAGTAAATATAATATAAACATAAAATGCGCTTAAGGCTTATTAAAAGGGATTGGAACTGGGGTTAATTAAAATGGAAATCGTTGTTATAATCCAAATTAATATTTCAAATAAAGATTAAATTTGTGAGTCAATTAAATTGATAAAGATCATTTAATGAATAATTTATTGATTCTCATTGACTAATGTTAAATATTTAGTATCCATTTAATAAATAACTCATCAATTTTGATTGATTAATATAAAGATATCTAACTCATTAAAATATTGTACTGTAAATCAAGTACTCATTCAATAAATAACTTATCGATTTTAATTGATTAATGTAAAGATATTTAACTCATTAAAGTATTGTCCCGTAAATTAAGTAATCCTTCAATAAATAATTCACTGATTTTAACTTAATTATTGCTTAAAGTAAACTCAGTAAAGCATTGATTTGATTATCGATTTTAAATTGATTATTAATTCATTAAAACATTCATTTGATAAACCACTCATTTAGTATTGTTTGAAGTAAAGAAAATTTATTCATCAAGTGTTCATTTAATAATTCATCAAATTTTAATTGATCAATATAAAGAAATTCAACTCACTAAAGTACTATATCGTAGATTAAACATTCATTTAGTAAATACTTCGTCGACGTTGATTGATGATCATGAAGAAATTAAATACCGTAAACTAAAGAGTTATTTAATAAATAAACCATTGATTCTCCCTCAACCATTTAAAGTCAAATATTGTACCGTAAAGAAACCAAGAATTTTGTAAAGATATTTGACTCGTCAATTTATTAACCTAAATAATCATTTAATGTAATAGAGATTTAACTCCTTGACTCATTTCACCATAACGACAAGTGTTCGAATCAGATATGTATTTCCCAAATATGTATACCGAAAAATAAATATCCGAATAAAAGAAACAGTTTATAAAAATTATGAATTACTAAAACTATTAATTAAACGTATTGTATTAAACAAAATGATTTCAAACTCGAATCAATTTCGTGATCGGCAGGCAAGGTCCTTCTTGATGGAATTTCAGAACTAAAATCAACCCATGTAGAGTAGAGATTATTGTGAGTTCATGCAGAGAATTATGGGCATAACCAATTGACCCATCAATAAACGTCCGATTTCGCTTGAATAATGAAAAGATTTCATATGTAAATGAATCCAACGAACCCACGAAGTAAAAGAGAAGGACCTTTGACTTGTTGATCACGGAATTGAGACATGGATTGAACAAAATAGGTAACCGGGAATTATCCGAACAGACCATCCATAGTATTTGTTTAACGAGATCAGCCATAGGTAAAATTTACCGCGATTAACTACTGCAAAACCAATTAATCCGAGAATTTGACGAACAAAACCGATTAAAAATAAAAATCAGCAAATGAAACGATTTTAATTCCTCACGAAAAACATAAGAACCATAGTCGGTTAAGGGAACAGAGCGATCATGAGAAATGCGTCGAACTCAGCATTAACAGAGTGGCAATCACCCAAAAATTTGTGTGTCGATAAAATCGAACCCTAAAATTAAAGCGATTAATAAATAGCTAACTTAACAATGAGAAATACCTATCACTGATTTGGTTCTGACCATGTTAACGAGATGTCCGCGTCCCCCGAGGAACGCCAAGAAAGCTTCCAGAATATAGTGTTCATGACCCAAAGATTCCGATCTGCAACCCCGATAACCAGTGATCCTTAAACGAATAAATCAAATGATAACCAAGCATAACTAAGTATTTTCCCTACTTGAAAAGTTCATGATCATACGAGAATTCATAATAATTATGAACGAACCGGATAAACAAACTTATCCGCTTAAAATAAACATTCTGGCATATCGAAATTTAACAAATCTTTGTCACACCCGGCAATTCACCGTGATCGATAAACCGAATTTGACGTCCGGTTCATGCCGCCTGACTAGAATTCGTCAATCACCGAAAATCAAATCACTTCGTTTCCGCTCTGAAATTTGACAACCAAGAATCCCGTCGACGATTTCGACAATAAACTACGGCCCAAATTCAATAATCGCTTACGAAATAACTCGATACATAGCCCCATTTTATTGTCTGTTGGCATTGAAAATACTTTAAGCTGAGGTGATAAACTCATTACATTTATTAAATGAACAGATACACATGCGAATCTTACGCTGCTAATATAACCCCATATAAGACAGACGCAGTACCACATTATTTTACTAAGCCGCAAAACTCTTTTGGCCTAACGCACGACACAAGATGATCAGTATTACCGGCTACCATACTCACAAGGTACTCAGACACCTAATGTAGGTAAATTCAAGCTAGCGCGTTCTCTCGTACAGGACGAGAACAATTTCATTTTTGCAAACTATTAAATATACGGAGAGAGATGGAGTAAACATATATTTTCAATTCAGGACACACTAGAACCATGATCGATATGCCCGCTCACATTGTGGAACAATGGAGACAAGCCTGGAGTCGGGTATACCAGGAACGATATCCTGAAGTGCCTATAGATGAACAAACGGAGGAAATATCGCCGGAAAAGTTCATGGAGCGATTTCGGAAGACGGCGGACGAACCCAATCCGTCACGAGATATTTTACTGCAGGCTCAAGAGCTCCTGGACGGTCTTCTACAGCATCAGCGACAAATCGAGGCTGACGTAGCATGGGCCACATCTTACCTGGCCAATGTCCAAGACGACTTAGCGGCCGGACGACTGGCCGACAGCTACCCGCCTTCTCCAAGACCGGTCCGAAACCTTAAGCGACCAGTGCTCGTGGTCTCGGGATACGCTCCGGAAGAGGGGATTAAGCGATTCTTCGCGGAGGAGTAACTCTATTAATGTGGACATTTATTATTATTATAATGACCTTGTGATCGATTCAAAGAACAAAGTTTTTCTGTCTCATCTTTTCTATCATTATTAAAATTTTCATTTTTAAAATTGTTTAAGTAAAACTGCTCATATTTGTATTAGTAGTCATCCAATTCACTCATACTATTTTAGAAATGGATCCCGTAAAGCTATTACAAAACGAGTTAACCCGAGCACGACAGATAAACAAGGATCTCCACGATCAACTCATACACCTGGTCCGGGAAATACAACAACTCAAGGCTACGTGGGTAAACCCCACGAGGGTCAAGCCCCTGTATCAAAAACTAGCCGCGGCCCGGAAGGGGTGGGCCGAAGAGAGACAATTGGTGACCAGCCTGAAGACCCAAATCAGGGGGCTAGAGGTAGCGTTGTCCGCTAGTCAAGAGGGGGCAGCGGTAACCTACCCTCTAGTTTTCGCCCCGGCTCAATTAGCATACCGTGAGTCGAATCCGACCCCATCCGCAATGCCAACCCCTGTTGAAAACCCTACTCCAACAATTCCTTCAACATCCAGTCGACGACCTGGTCGCAAGGAGCGAGCCAAGCGCCGAGCCGCTCGACTCTCCAATCAATGCGTTTCGTAGAGAAATAGACTATTGTTAAATATATCGTTTCCCGTACATCTCTCATTACATTTACGTACTAATAAGGTTTTTTTTTAATAAATAAAATAACATTGTGAGGGATTAAATAAAACCACCAATTATTTTGTCTTCTCAAACTAACGCCGATAAACCAGCTGGATAGGAATTTAGACGCAAGGGGACCAGATAACTAAAAGCGAGCGCAGGTCTTCTATCGACAGCTCGTGAACCCGAGGATTGTCCGAGCAACTACAGTATTAGCTAATGATACTCAATTTTTGCGGGCAGTCAACCACTTGATCACATTACCAACGTTGCCTGGCAACGGGTGCCAAGTGGCAGTTAGCAATTTTGTATGGCGTTACGGGCAACCAAGGAATAATGTAAACAAACGTCGAAACCCTGTAACCCACCAATAGTAGTTATAATAAGGATAAGAGTAAGAGAGATAATGTGAGAATATTTAACCTAACAAAGAGTGTACAGGTCAAAGAATAATCATCAACACGGACAACGATAAGAAGGACATTGGGAATGGACATCACAATGAATGATATGAGAGTATAGGTTAACATTTGACAGAGGTAGGAGAATAATGGGACCTAAAAGTCGAAATCGAGCACAGGCCTTCTATCGGCAGCTCGTTGGACCCATGGATCGTTCGGTCAATTATAGCATTAGCAATAGCGCTCACTTTTTGCGGACGATCTACCCACTCGAACACAGTTCCAACGTTGCTTAGCAACGGGTGCCGAGTGGTAAGCGAAAGAATATTTGTATGGGGTTGTCTGGGTAACAACCATATAGTTTCAAAATATCAACACACAGGAACCCACGACTAAATATATATTTTACCTTTTTTCTATTTATATAATTTATATATTTTTAGTAATAATTAAACACCAATAATAATTCTGATAATAAACCTAAATTTTATTTGGCTAGCACCAAGCAATACCAAGTATGGTGCCCGAACAGCCAACCAAATCCAGGTAAGTTGTGCAAAATTAATATTTAGAACGATATTATACACACATCTTATAATCTATACATTACGCATCATATAACTATAATGATGTATTTTTTAACATGAGTTTAGTTAACCTTTTTAGTTAATTAATATTGTTGAGTTATATTTTATTTGGTTCGGTAGGAACTGTTTGTCTCTAACTTCACGTGCTCTTTAAATAATACTGAAATAACTCAACACAGGAAAACTTTTATTTGATACCAACAATTTCACAACGATTCAAAATTTTCTTTTTACAATATTGTCAGGAATCACCACGGGAAGCCGCTTTTTTAATCTACAAAAATATCCTTGACGCAAGTCTTACTAGTTTCCCTTTTTAATCTCACGAACTCATGCTGTTTTTCAATAAATCTTTTTAACTTTTAGTTGCTCACAATTTTGTCTGAAATATTTGTGCCGTTGTTATTGATTTAAGTTGAACTCTCGGGGAACTAGCGGAATAACTTACTTTTATTTTTTGCCGTTCCCCGGGAGAAAACTTTGGAGCAAATTATATTAGAGAATAATTAGTTTCCATGGCTAATTTAATTTATTAAAATCGGAGAATTTCTCCCAAATTTAATTTATTTGTTTTCGCCGTTTTAATTATTTAATTAATTTGTATTTTCTTATTAAATTTTTCTAGGGGTCCCAAATTAATTATATATTATTAATTATATATTTTGCATTTATCAGTCTTTAAAACACTGTTTGAAACTCTTTGAAACACTCCAAAAGTAAACCATTTAAAATATATATTTATCATTTTATGAGTCTTATCTAGGGTTTCTGAAATCGAACTACTCGAATTCGAATTCGCCGAACCTTTAGCGGAAGATTCGGATTCAAAGTTCACTGCCTTTCTATCGAATCTAAAAATTAGAAATACTTAATAAAAATTTAATGAATTCGAACGGTTCAACGAATTTCGAAATTTAATACTCGGATTCGACGAATATTGTTTTCCCGAGTTTTCATAAACCCTAGTCTTATCCAACCGTCGTGGACGGGCTTAATTTAATAGTTTATCTATCAAATATTTTTAAATTTCTTAAAATACCGCCCTCCCAACATTTCGTAATAGAAAATCACTACAAAAATTTAATATCATTTTTCGACTTCATAAAAATTTTAAAAAAATTCAAACCAAATTTAATAAAAAATCTCAATTAAACAATTTTTGAATTAATCTGAAATTTTTATTTGTTTTTACTCTCAGATTTTGATGACATTCGACGTTTTTTGATGGGAACTTCTCCCGTGTCTTTATTATTCGTTGACTTTTGGAACAGCATATTACCGAGTTTGGTTCTTTTAATTTCTAAATTATGGCCAATCAACTCACTAGACTAAGGAGAAAGAAAAAAAGTACTCTTCATAAATTTCTGGCTGCCTGTCATATTTTGGCTTTCTTTTTCTATATCATTTTCACCTAAAGTAGAGATAAGCATTACCTAAAATATTAAATCTTGGTAAAAATCTTTGTAGATTTGATGTAGTAGGTCTTTGAAGGGGAATCCTAAGACAATAAAAGCAACCAATTAATATAAGTGACCGGGGTAGCGCTCGGAATATAACCCAATCGCCTAGATTGTAATATTTTTAAAAATATCTTCTGATGAATCAACTCAAAATGAGTATTTTTTGTCAACAATATGAGCTTGCTCGCTCATTTTCAAAAAATTCAAAAGGTTAAGAAAATTTTCGAAAATTCTTTGTTTCAAAGAACAAACCCATAGGGGTAAAGAACAATCGAACATTTAAAGTACAATATCTATTAACAATGCGATGGTCAAACCTTTTAATCTGAGTTGATTCATCTAAAAATATTTTGAAAATACACACACACATATTTAAGAAAATGAGCTAGTAGGCTCATAAGTTGTGTTCGATAGTCAATCTCCATTCAAGCCTGACTATATCGTGACTCTAACATGTACCTCATTATCGGTTTATAAGAAATGAATGGCTCAGAAAGGGGTTGTGGACCCCAGAGCTTCCTTCTCACTAAAGTGGCTCCCACCCAATGACATGATACTTACACTTTCCACTGCTCAAAAAATGCATAAAGACAAAACAAATAAACAAACTAACCTGGTTGCTTAAATGCAAAACTCAAATTATCAGCAGGTTTCTCCGGAGAACCTTTTTGCTTTGACTTAAAAATTCCTAGGATATTTTTCCTAAACGTATAAAGCGTCACGACAACCAACAATAAAAAGAACGCAATATCCATTATCAAACCGACAAAAAAGAACAACGTATCGAGACTCTCAAAAGGAGTTTGTTTATCCCAATTTATTTTTACTTCATTGGGAATATCTTTCCAATACTGTTCGATAAATTTCAAACCTTGCAACGGATCTAAATTTTGGTTTTCCATTTTGAATTATTTTTAATTAAAATTAAAATCAATTAATTAATTATTAAATAAATTTTATAACTGAATTGATATAATTCCAACAATAGTGAATCACAAAATTTATTATCAAAGCACCCTTCAAAGAGAGGACCTGTACAAACCTTTGTGGAAGGTCCTTACCAAGGCTTTCTTAATGCTTTACTTTGGAAATTCACTATAGGGTTTGCACTATGTAAAATGTTAATAAAATTTGGGGCATACACTTGTTGGGCCAGAACACATACGGCCTTGGAAAATGTTTAAATGGATCGGTAACACACATGCAAACATAACAAGCAAATTTAAAATAAACCTATTAAAACATCAATTAAACCCTACCAAATATGAGAAAAAGAGAATTACATATAAAATAATAAACATAAAAATAAATTAAAATAATAACAAAATGCAACAAGATCCGCACGATACAAACACAAACATAACATGAAAACCCAACAAATTCGACCGAAATTTGATAAATTAATAAAAGTTCATGAAAATGAAATTCAAATCAAAGAATGGAATTAGAAATAATTCAATAAAAAATTCTAAATAAAAAATTATCAAAATAAATGAAAAAATAATAAAAATAAAGATTAAAATACATTAGAAAATAACAAGGTCGAATTTTGTTTTACTACATCAAAATTAACACGCGAGGTTAGGGACAGAAAATAGGTATAAATATCGATACATTTTCACATAAAATTTAACCATAAAACCAGTTTTAACCAAAAAACCATCTTGAAACCGTTGTGTGAATCAAAAATCATTTTTTCAAATCTATTGTGAGTTTTTAGGTGAGAAGTAGTTTTATTTGGAACTCTCTCTATACGTCCCATCCTCGCAACCTCGGTAGAGCTCTGCTTGGATGTCGGCGTGGGGGGAGATGCATTTTTATGAAAATTTTTGATTGAATGGAATGGGTCAAGTAATTTTGTATTTTACTTTTAATATATATTAATAAATATTTATGATGTTAAAATTTGTTTTCATGAAGTTAATTAATTTAATTGTCGAAATTTTTCCGGCCCACAGCCAAAACACATCGCAAGTTAGAAAAATCAACATACGACTCAGACTCGTGTAAGCGCGTGGAATATCGCCAATGATCTGTGCCCGTGAAGACCCGGCGTGCGGAACGCAGGGGTTGGAACGTCAATATTATCCCGTATAGAAGAAACGAGAAATAAGGAAGAGGCCTTTTGGCTGCCTCCTCGTTTCTCGTTTTCTGTAAACTCGACCTAAAATATTTTACACACGGCTCAAAATCATCACACCGAGTAGTCCAGTGGACACTCATTAACTATAATGTAAACATAAAATGCGACTAAGGCCTATTAAAGGGAAAGAGTACGGGGAAATAAATAAATGAAATCGTTGATATGAATCGAATTAACTTAATAAATTCAACTTGACCATAATGTTTTTAGTTGTTAATCATTATTGTATAAACTACAAATAAAATACAGAAATTAATTCTAAACTCGAGATTCGGCGCGGCTATCTTCCCTATAAATTTAAAAATTGATGTGAAATTAAAGCGAAAGACCATAAACTAATATTGCCATTAAAAAATTATCCATAAACTGATTAAATACATAATAGGGAGGTCAAAACCAATTTACCCTGAATCTATGATGAGGTGGAGAATTTGAACAAACTATAGATTAGAATGCATCCATAAGTATAGCAAGCGCGTTTTATAAAATACTTTCAGAAAACAACTCGATTAATAATTGAAATTGTTACAGAAATCCAGCAGTATAAACATAATAAAATACGATGCCTTAAATCCACTAGAATCACGAAAAATCCATCGAGCAGATAATTTTATTCTCCCTCCAAAAGTCATTGGCAGAACCACAAAGCATCCCTAAAATCTCTGTAAAATCATGTAAAGTAATTAAATCACTAACCCACTAGAAAACTAAACGAAACTTGATAAAATTCCAAAACATAGATACGAAATCCGATCGAAAACGCACATTCAAAATAGAGTTCGGATTGACAAACCTTCCAAACCCTAACAATCGCCTATGATTCCATAATGAACCAAATCAAGGCTGAACCAACATCAGAATTCCCTAACATAGATTGATGATAACCTGATTAAATAGAATAAACCTACCTGAATTTCCCATCGCCACAATCTCGCATAGGTAGTAATAATAGGTAAAACTGGATAGTATACTAAAGCAAAATGAGGACATTAATTACAAATAAATTAAAAATTAAAATCAACCTGAAATATCAATCGAATGAGGGCTACGACCAACCGGAAACCGTGAATTCCAATCCGTAAACCATCCTGATCATCGAGATTGGATTTCCGTTAGTAAGTACTTCGCCCGGACAGTGAATATTGATTCCGTCATCATGCATAAACATTTTTCACATACGAATGTGCTGGATTAACAGTAGAACAGCGGAAACACACACATTCACATTAGTTTACATGATTAGAATACCAACTAGTCAGTTATTGATTTCAGTTATTATTTTCGTTGGAATATGAATCAAGCAATAGAAGGGAAAATACCAAGGGAATCAATTTCCCCAATCCAAGGTAGTTTATAGAATTTCATTTTAATTATTCCTAATTCATAAATCTTTAAAAAGGGGGAATAGCCATTATGTTTTTCGTAAATTTGTTTATAAGTTAAAATTGATTACTTAAAAATTCAATCGATAGTAACCCTATGTCATAAATTTTATTTACCTGATTCCACAAATTTCGAATAAATGGTTCATCTTGTTTCCCACGAGTCTTAAAATGGATAATTAGTATGATTTAAGAATTTTAGAACCAAAAATTATATTATTTCATTGGAAATCGTTAGCATTTCATGAACGGTAAATCGATAATTAGTGGCATTTCGTAGATTAAATGTTAATAATTGTCTCATTGCATGAGTTTATTGTTATTTTCGTAAGGGTTAGGATCCACAATTGCGATGATTTTCTAGATAATAAGTGATAATTATCCCTGTTTTCATGAATCTTAAGTCAATATGTACTTTATCTCATAAATCATAAATAGAGGAATTATTTCCATCTTATAAATATTAAATTGATTTTGATGTTCATGGCATAAATTTGAAGACGACCAGTACCTCCCTTACCCAAACTTCAGGCTGACAACTAAATGTTGTTCTTTCATGAATCCTACGCTGCCAGTTATTAAACTACCACAGATGATTTTGAATGGACCCATGGTCATTCGTGCGGGACGTAAATAAATAGATATTCGTCTTCAACATTTTGTTACACCATGAGAGTAGTGAAAATTTCTACTCAGCTATTACAAACAGAACTTACCCATGCTAGACGAACAAACGCGAACCTTCTCGACCAGATAGTTCAAGTAACACGAGAAGCTCAACAGATCAAGTCAACCTGGTCGGACCCGAAGAAGACGAAGGCCCTCTACCTCCGGCTCACTGCCGCTCAAAAGGGTTGGGCGGAGGAGCATCAACTCAACCAGAGTCTCCGGACGCAAATCAGGGGATTAGAAGTCGCCCTGGCAGCCAGTCGTGAAGGGGAAGCGGTAACTTATCCGCTTATCTTCGCCCCTTCTCAGTTGGCGTACCGGGATCCCCTCAATAATGTCGCACAGGCTGCAAATCCATCAACCGTCCCATCAAGTACTCGTCGGCCGGGACGCAAGGAGCGTGCCCGACGCAGAGCCGCACGTCTGCCAAGCCAATCGTACTAACTTACTGATATTGCATACATTTTTAATCGTTCTCTTGTTTGAATAAATAAATTTGTATTCATTGTTAAACAAATCCCAAGTAACAGGTCACAAGATATGACTTATATGAGGCTATCATCGTGAGTACTCACACCGTGTCATCGAAACATCGTTCTATTTCTACCAGTCAACATGAATCTGACCTTGAATTTTCTCACACAGGGGACAGAGTAAAGCGAGCACAGGTCTTCCATCGACAGCTCGTTGGACCCGAGGGTTATCCGAGCAATTACAGTATTAGTAATAGTGCTCACTTTTTGCGGACAATCCACCCACTCGAACACATTTCCAACGTTGCCTAGCAACGGGTGCCGAGTGGTAGCTAGAAAACATTTGTATGGCGTTACTGGGGTAACAATAAGACGATTTAAACAAATAACGAAACCCTGTAACCCACCACACTGAAGAAATCTAAAGGTACATTGCTGGTCCAAGACATATTTAAGACACGTTGATAAGCAGCCAGTACATTTAAGGTTTACTCTGAAATGACTGCCAGACTTAAAATAATTCTAATTACTTTTGCAGTTCACTTAATTTGTTAGGTTTGATAGGATGGGAATAAATAAGAGATTCAAGTAATTTTAAAATTATTTTTATGTGACTGGGTCATGTAACCCGTTATTCTGATTACATTTAAAGAAATTGGGGAAAAGATTTTGAAACCAAGCAGGTGGAGGCTTAAACAAGTTTGACAATCACTAGTATTGGACAAGAACCCAACTTTGCGCAGAGAGTTTGTCAATGCTCCGGAGTAACATATCATACGCCATGTGAGGATAATTAAATAGAATAGTTAATTCTCATGTAAAAAAGTATCTAAAGAACTTTAATAAAATAATAATAATAAATTTAAAAAGTTTAAAGTATAAATTATAGAATAATGAAGTCATGCTAAAAATGACCATTTTGACCCACACACTCCCAATCGTGACGTCATTTTATTGTTCATGAAATGGTTGTAGCCTAGTCGTATCATTAGCCATTCAAAATAGAAATTTACGGACAGTTGAAACAAGTTTAAAAAATTTTATGATTCAAACAACAAGTGAAATGAACTTATGGATTTTAAAATTATTTCGAGCACTTCATTTAAAATGTTTAAGCAAGATCAGTTTTAAAATGTTTAAAAATCGTAGCAGTGGATCAAGTAATATTACTTTAATTAACTGGTTTTTCGAGTTCGGGAATCCATGGAGAATTACGACGTTGTTCCGAAGGTAAAAACTAAAAAAGATCCAAACAATTCAGATAGCGGTTTCTGGTTCATACAAGCGGGTGAACAAACATGTTTATCTGAACTTTCGCTGATGTCTGTGACTTCGGCTACTTCTTCGACTAAATCAGTAACAATTATTGTGGTATTCGTCTTTTGTCTACGACAGATGCGGTAATGATTTGTCTTGGCAACAACAGTTGGAAAATTCATGCCACAAACTTGACATTGTCTCTTTTCCAAATCCACAATGGAAACTGATGGCAACACAGATCAAATGGGTTTAGTTGTCTGAGTTTGGTTTGATTCGTAACATCCGGGTGAATATCTTGAAGAAGAAAAAGCACGGAGAGATGGCAAAAATGACGACCTGTTGGTATTGGATCCTTCGAAGACAATGCATTAATCCCAAATTCAGTATGCTCAAAAACACGAGGATATGGTAAAAACCTGTTTGGTATGATATTTCGATATTGAGGATAGCTAAATTGTTTGCAGCAAGATACATCTGTACACTTGACCACCTGAAGCATATACTTTGAACTCATTATGTGCTGTGACCGCCACAGTAGGTTTGTCACTTCTTCTCTGGAAACTCGCAATATGGCATTGTCTTCTGGTATTGGAATAGTCTACGCATACACTGCATTTTTGTCGATGACTGTTTTACTCCATATCGATACTAAGACATTCATGACGTGGAAGAAATTCCTTTTTTCCAATTCTTCGTCGATTATTTTTACACTTGCACCAATATGTGATCCAAAATGTTCGTGATCGAGAACCAACCCACAAATGTCATGGGATAGAGGAGCCATTCTACGTTCACAGGGATTATATACACTGTAGCCTCTTGGAGTAATAACAACTATGTACATATCAAGATCATATTCCAGGAAAACATTAATCGCCTCTTCTATAACTTTCGGATACCGTGCATTCTCGTCTGATCCTCCATCTGACCGTGACACCCAAAATAGTTTAACATTTTCGGATGGTGTTTTGACAATATTCGCAAACCGTTCATCATCAACTATGTGGCGTATGTCTGTGCCATGACTGTAGGCATTTGATGAATCGTGCTTTCCTGAACGGATTGCTATATAAGTTGGCCAAGTATTTGATATCCCGGTTGCCTTGTCGCCTACAATGTCATCATTGATAGTTAGGAGGAATAGCTCTGTATGTGCTGTCTGTGTGCCGGAAAATTTCGACAACATTAAAAGAAACCTGATTCTTTGAAGCATTTTATTCACATAAACATTACATTTCATTCATACGCATCATACTTGCAGAGGATACGCCCAAGCATGGACTTACTTGTAGTTTGCTCGAGTACGTATCGTGTAAGTTGATTAAAAAATTCTCGAGCGTTCTGCTTCCGTAAATGTTTCACAATGCAAAGATATTTTTCTAATAAAAAGCGTTAGTAACTTTTTGTCAGAAAAACAATTTCACAAAGAAAAAGTGTTTGCGTGCTATTTCCGATCCATTTAAACAAATCCTTGTGTTGGCCCAACATTTTTAATAATATTAATATTATGTACATTATAATATATTTTACATAAATTTTTGCGTAGCATAGTTTTCGTTCGCTTGATGTATATTTAAAGAACCAACCATTTCATTTTCTATTGCGATAGCTGAAAGATTGCTGAGGTGTTATTGCGTCATTGATGTTCTCAAGTAATTTTTTATTGTCTTAAGTTTCGAAAAAACCTCGCTCTTCAGATGCAACATATACAGGTATTTTTAGTAAAAGTTTTAAACATGTAGCTACATTTGAGAAAGAATTTGCAATATTGTGCTTATATAAATATTTTAATAAATCTTCGTGTTGCTTTCTATCTTTTATGATAATTTTGTTGAGGTTCCACTTTCCAACTTTGGTCACATATATAAATAAAAAGATAACACTAGTTTGAAATTTATTATTTTCAATAAAACAAATTTACAGAAAAAATTTACCTTTACCAAAGGTTGTTAACAAAAAATTCGTGTTTTAAATGTCATGGTGTTCAAATGCAGATGCCCAAGCTAGGATATGCACTGTACGCTTTAATTTAAACTCGTAGTCTTTGAGACTAAGAAACCTAAATTATGATTTTTGTTGTGATTTGACTTAGAAATCTCTCAGCTTATATAGTAAAATTTGTTGACACATAAAGTGTCTTTTGCATGCACTTAATGACGCCCCGCGTCAATCATTAGTTTTGTTTTAGAATTGCCATTGACATCTTGTGTATTTTAACAAATATGATTGACGCCTTGCATCTAAATTTAAAAACAAAATTATATAATTAATTAATTAGCTCCTAGCGCGTTTTATTAACAATTTAGTTATTATGTATTTATTTTGGGGGTTAAAATATCTATTATTTTTAATTTATCTCTACTACAAAAATAAAAACATCAATATCATCATCAATAATATTCTCAAATTTGCATTAAATGTTATCATAACTTGTCAAAATCAATCACAGATTGTTCAAGATGATGCAATACATATAGGTGAATCAAAGATTGTTATTTTAAAAAAGATTTAAATAATCTAAATTACTTAAAAATAAAAATTACACTTAAGTAAAATAATATAATAAAATCAATAAACATAATATCAAATTGTCATTATCCTTGTCAGTCAGCATCAATTAATTCTACATCTTTTTCAGTTTCTTTACTTTTGATTTTCGATATGGACATTTATTCGATATTTATTATTTCCTATTTTATAGTATTTATTCAATTCAAAGGTTTCAATATTCCTGTTATCCAAAAATTTCCAAGGAAAACAATTCTTCCTACAATTCTTCACCACTAATATCATATGATTCATCACCATCTTTAAATTTATTATGGAGATCGAAACAACTTTTTTTATATCCTCATGTTCCATATCAATATATTTAATTAAAAATTCAAAAGTTTGTGTTGAGGTAATCAGAATCTCAACTTGATGTCCTATATAAATAATAAGACAAAATACTGGTTCGAAAAATATTTATTAATATCACGAGTTATATTTACACAAATAAATAGTCGCATTTATCAAATTGATAAATTGATTTTTAGAGTTTTAATATTTTGCGATAAATTACTATATGTATTACCTGAGCTAAGCTATTAATTTGTATGCTGTAATTTATTATTTCAATAGTCGAAAACAACTATGAAATTCTTCTTAGACTAAGAATTTTTTGGGTGATTAAAACTGAGAAATCTCTCAGTTTATATACTAAATTTTCTGTTGTTTATTGACATTTAAAGCAACGTTTTTACATATTTAATGACACCTAGCGTCAATTATTATTGTTGTGATTATTCTTTTTATTATTTTTGTTATTGCACCTGCTGGTGATATAGAATTATTATTGACAATTAATTTTTTATTTGTATGTGACTATTAGACATTTGCAATTATTATTCTAGTTGCGAATAATTTCTATGATGTTATTGCCATCATTCTAACATAATTATTTTTTGATTGTTAAATGTCTATTTTATAATAATTTGAATTAAAATTTAGTAACATTTTACTTATTGTATTTCTTTTTTCCATCAAAAATTAAAAAAATCATTATACAAAATATAAAACATAACATATAATAATATTTTCAAGTTTGCTTATTCAAAAACCAATCACAAAAATTAGAATAAGATGAAATGGTCATTATTATTATTGTCATCACAAAGATCGGGATTATAAAAGTCTAGTCCGATTTTCAATTGCGAGCTGATAGTCGTCCTCAAATTACATGTATATTGATCCTATATCTGTTGTGTCCAACTACATAATATTTTAACTTTAGAATTTTCATCGTTAACCCATCTTATATCATTTCTGGTATTTATAAAAAAAATCAAAACTTCACTAATTGATTCAAATTTATACTGTGAATATTCTAACAAACAAATTTTAAAAATTTTTGGAAAAAAAGAAAAGCAAAGTTAACTTCCTTTATTTATAAGAAGTATTATTATGAGAGTTTCTTATAACTTTTTAAAAAAGAAAAATATAAAGAAGAAACTGAAATGAATACAAATAGTATTTGAATCATTTTTAAAGAAAATTCCATAAATTATATTTATATATAAAATTTCAATTAACTAATTTTTTTTTACAAATTCATTAAGCAGTTTTTTAAAATAATTCTTTGTCGATTTAGCCGCTTGTGTGCTGCGCAGGCAATGAAAACTGACCAGCCACGGCCATAGTCGGGGCACTTTTTAACATAGCTCTCTATTAAAACCAAAACAAAGTGCTAAAATTGATTTTTGAGTACAAAATAGTGTAAAAAAGTGCAAATGAAGTGCAGTTTTTGTGTTTTGTTTAATCACACTTTAGAGTTAGTTTGATGTTTTCTTAAATTTGGTTTTGCAAAAATATAGATATATGAGCTTACGAGTTCTTATCCCTTATTCTAGTAATAAAAAAATACTTGAGCGCTACCTCAAATTTTCAAAAAATATTTTGTCCAAAAATGTTTTAATTGTAAAGACGAGTAATTTTGTTGACCACCACTCTTTCATGTTTTCATCACAAAATTGATCATACAATTCTCTATAAAATAGTATATAATATTTAGATCATTGACTAGAATATTTATATTCTGTTTTCTTTCAAAATCCTTTAAATAACTCCACTATCGACAAATTATTTAAGTTTATTACTACTATTTGTATTATTATCATCATTATTATTAATATTGTTATTATTACTATTAATAATATTATTATTATTATTACTATTATTAATATTATTATTATTATTATTATTATTATTATTATTATTATTATTATTATTATTATTATTATTATTATTATTATTATTATTATTATTATTATTATTATCATTATTATTATCATTATTATTATGGTATCATCATTTTCTTGAATCCTAAGAAACCTGATATGTGATTCTTAGTCTATACGCTAATGAAAATAGTAATTATTAGTATTTGAGGATAGGGGGGGGTGTTAAACAGAAACTTCACTCAAATCAAATTTACTGACAGCTATGGTTATTAAGTAACCTGAATTGCTGGGTTGCTTAAGTGGTGCAATTGAAATCTCCTAGTGTAAACTCTAACAAATCTAGAGGGGCACGAGAGCAATAAATATGCAAATGGACTGGCCGACTGAGATAATTAATTTTATTTATTGCTGTTCAGTTGAATAGTCCACAGAAATGGTTCGACGGCAAATTTGATATTTTGACAATCTTCACGGCTCCCATCCTCATTCTATTTGCAACTCCCTGAACAACAATAAATTCCGGCAAGGGCTCTTGTTCTCTACTTGTGATAGACGCTTCTCGTTCAATTTATGTGTGGAAGGAAATCAAATTTATTCCTAATACTTAAATGAACCCTTTTACAGATCTCAGTCTGATTTTGATTGCTAGACAATCTTTTAAATAAAATTAATAATAATAATAATAATAATAATAATAATAATAATAATAATAATAATAATAATAATAAAAGATTTTAAAGTTTATCAAAACAAACCCCTGCCAAGGTAATAAGTCGAAAATCCAAAATTTAATAAAGAATAATACAGTTTTTATTTATTTATCTACATTTTTTCTAAAATGCCAATTCGATTTTAAAATATTAAAAAACACTTTTAGAGTTGAATAAATAATTTTTGATTTTTAAAAAATTAAAAAATTTTTATTCTAATCTATTAAATTAATAATATTGGTAAATCAAATTTGAAAAATATTTTGGAAATTTGTTTAGTTAAATATATTTGTCTAATACAGTTGAGTGAAAGCAAATATCAATCAGAGAATAATAGGGCGAAGCGAAAGTCTAGTTAAATTACGGCTAGGAGTGATCAGGACCGATTTTCGGTCGAAATATTTCATATTTATTTTTATAAATAAACATTGCGGAAATTGGCTAACATTGTTATTTATTTAAATTTTATTAATAATAGTAATAATGATAATAAGAAAAATGATAATAATAATAATAATAATAATAATAATAATAATAATAATAATAATAATAATAATAATAATAATAATAATAACAATAATAATAATAATAATAATAATAATAATAATAATAATAATAATAATAATAATAATTTATTTTTTTAGACAATATAACTGAATTTTTTGATGTGCCAGTAGATGGATAACAAAGAACTAAAAAAATAATTATTTATTTATTTTAAGGGCTCGGAATATATTTTTACCAATGGGGTGAATTAATAGTGCAGAATTCCCTCTGGGCTTCTGTAAACATCTACTGGGACATATATGACCCATTGGGACTAAAAGGGTTAAATACCGGTAAAATTGCAGAAAATATTTTCACTATTTAATCAGTTTTGTGTCAAATCTGGTTGTATTTTAAAGTTTCCCGATATTTTATAAATGAAGAGATCCTTCTTCAGGCCTAACCGTACTATTCAATCAGAAGAACAACTAAACAAAGGGAAAAAAGCTTTTGAGCTAATCCAACTTGTGAGCAGTGCCAAGTGAGTTGAGAGACGTCAGTCTGTGCTAACTAATATTCCTCGTTAACTACTGTAAAGCCAATAGGAGAAATCGAGGAAATCTCTATGATAAATGGAAATTGACGTCCCTAGGATAAAAACATATTTAGTTGATCTCCCAGTCAACGGAGTGCTTATCGATTAATAGAGCACTGGGAATGCCATCAATAACAATTAATTATGTATTGAATTTGGGAGAGAAAATCATTATCCCATCCAGCTGAACATATGGTTGAACATTGAAAATTTATCGCAGTTTCCCATCTGACATACAGTAATAAATTCATAAAATTTAAATGAACATTTAATGGGATTATTAATTGAAATTTTGATCAAAGATTAATCCCAACCCAGAAGATCAAGCAAATCATAGAATGGCAATCTTCAGAAGAACACAGAGGATTTATTCTCAAGGGCGACCCAATTAACCTTAACAAGAAGAAGTAAGGCCAATTACGGCTTATTAAATGCTAAGGGACATGATCAAACTTTAGCTACAAAAGAAAACGGCGTAGGATTGCATTGTTAACTTAAAATTCCTCAGACTTAAAATGAAAATTTTTATTGGAAATTAAAACAAAATAAATCTATAATTTGTATTTTTTTAAAAATAGAAAAAATTAAACAGATGAGTTTGACCTTCCATACCTTCTACATGATCCTGACTGACATGATCCTCACATATGCCCTTCACTCTTCTCTATTACTCAATCGAACTCAATTAAATCAATTAGCACTATCCGGTTTTCACAGAAGTCTGTAAATGATTTTTTCCCAATTTTTTTTATTACCCCACGAGTTTTATAACGAATTCAGTATTTATAAAGCGAGTGAAATGATTCACAGCATAATCGATTTGGAGTG
This sequence comes from Schmidtea mediterranea, assembly GCA_022537955.1. Lineage (NCBI taxonomy): Eukaryota > Metazoa > Platyhelminthes > Tricladida > Dugesiidae > Schmidtea > Schmidtea mediterranea. Next base: position 38,306,344 of record CM039681.1, read on the forward strand.
GGTCTCACATGAGTGAACATAATTGCTAATTTTATTCACTTTCACAATCAATGTTTTGTCAATAGTTGTGCGAGATTTTATACCATTATTTCAGATTTTATTATGCGACATAAAGGCGGGTAGAATAAAAATGTTTTATTAACTGTGATATTCAAACTTTTATGGTGCACATAATTGTGCTTATCGATTCAACGCATGATTTTATTTCTTTTGATTATGGAAATATAATGTTATCAATGCTTCTGAGCCGAGTGATTGATGATATTATCAATATGTGTCTTGAAGGCTTCTAAATAATTAATTTCACGTCCAGACTCCCCTCCTTCACCTGTTTTGACGGGATAATATTTTGGTTTCCCCGGTTGAAAACTATTATTAAGGGTTTCTAATTGCCACAATCAGTGAGGGAACGAAATTATTCAGTTAATTCACCAGAGCTAATTTTTGCATTTCATTGAAATAATATTTTTAATTAATTTCCTTTTCAATTTAAAATTTCTGAAAGAAAACATTTTGATGGCGAAATATATGTTGATCAAAGCTTACTATAAATTGAGAATTGTAATTTGTTGATTGATATGTAAAATGCGCAAATTGTCAGCCAATCAGAAGAGGAATAAATATCTAAAGTGCGGAATTGCATCAAGATTGTTTATTTTGGGAAATAGGACTTTTTCAAATTAATTTTTATGGTGGGAAAAATTATGAATTGTTTATAACCTACTCGGTGTTCCTATAAATTATATGAAAGTATGTATTTGAATTATAATTATAAAATTTAGAAGTTTATATTGGTTCAAATAACACTGATGAAATAGCCACATTATTTTTTCTGAATATTGATATTCACTCTTAGATATAATGCTTACATCAACCCTTTGCGGGCCGCATTAGTAAACTATGCACGACAACATGCACCAAACGAGTCTACACAATATTGGTTATGCTCACTTATACCGGCTGCTGTCATAGCAAACTAACTACAGGAATCGATAGATGACATCACTAGTATTACATTAAAAGGAAGTACAGAACGATGTACCACAAGGCTGATAGGATTTACTTACACCGTTATCAATGATGATAAAAGTCTATTATGCGTTAAATGTTTGGAAAAATTAGTTACCGAAAGTATGAAGCCTGCTAAATTGAAGAGGCATTTAGAAACGAAACATCTAGAGTTGATAAGAATGAATAATTTTTTTAAAGGACGTGCCAGTAATATGCAAAGCCAGAAACCCTAAATTACAAACATGCAACAGTGCTACAAAAAGATTTATAAGTACCGATGGAAGTTTAATATTTTTTATAGGAAAATATAAAAATCCTAGCCCTCTTATTCTTCATGATACTAAAAATGGTGTCAATTATGCATGGAGAAAAATACACTAATGATCTAAAAAGTATCCCTCTATGATTAGAGACAATTTCGTGACGTAGAGCAATTATCGAGAAGAATATTAAATTTGTTGAACCTTTAGTATAATAGTAATTATTTTGTAATACAATTAGATGAATCAACAGATATTTCAAACCTTGCTCAAGTTATTGTATACGTAAGATACTGCTACGAAGGACATAATTCCGGGGAATTCCTATTAGAGCTCGACCCATTAATCAATAAAATTCACAATTATAGGAGCAAAATGTCACAATCGGTACAATCGGAAATCGGTTGCTCATCCAGAGCCGGTTGTTCAAGATAAATAATTAATTCACAGATAACGGGGAATTACTCTGACTTACAAAAAAAACAGAAGTCAAAAGACAACAAACTTTTCTGGATTAATATAGAATAGCGACGAAACAAGACGTGCATCACTTAATTATATTATAATACCCAATGCAAACATTAAGAACCAAGTAGAAAACTCCAATTATGACAAGTCGCGTTTAAAAAGTCGAATAGTTAAAAAAAATTAAAATTTATAAACAATCGGTACTTTTCATAATCTGCACAATCGGAAATCGGGACAATTGGAGAATAATGCAATCGGTCAAGCTCTAATTCCTATTTTGCAGGGCTCTGATGGAAAAGAACAACTGGCGAGAAAACGTTTGAGATTTTTAATAACTTTGTGTCAGAATTTGTACTGAAGGAGCAGCTGCATTAACAGGAGACAAAAAGGGGTTGAAAGCTATAATAAAAAAATATCACCAAATATAGTTTTTAATCATTGTATGATACATCGGGAAGCATTTGTAGCAAAAGAAATGCAGGAAGATTTTTATTCAGTATTAGATAATGCAGTTAGCGTGATCAATTTAATAGAAAGTAGACTCCTAAATAGTAGACTCTTTGCTATACTTTGCAATGAAATGGGTTTTACTTATGAGACGCTTCCTTTATATACATAACTTACTTCTCAGAAGCAAGATGGTTGTCTCATGGTAAAGTGTTAAGACGCCTCTTTGATCTTATAGGTGAAATTTTGTTGATTTTATCTGATAAAAACCCGTAAGTTCAGAATTTATTAGTAGTAATAATATTGAATTTCAAGCAACCAAGAGTATAATAATTTCCCATCTTACAAAGCTAATAGAAAGCTTTTCTAAATGATTTGAGATTTTCAATAAAAAAGACCTGGTCTGGATTCGAGCCCAATTTTCTTTATCAATTTCTGCATGTTAAGAACTTTATATTCAGGAAAAAGAACAACTTATCTGCATATCAACCGATGAAACATTACACGTTTGTTTCAATACTTCATCATGTGCCAAATTTGAGATGTCTTTTCTAATCGAATGTGCAAAATAATCGGAAAAGGCGATACTCACATTGCTCTCATTTGCTACTACGTATTTGTGTGAGACAGGGTTTTCACAATTAGTGGCTATAACAACCAACCAACGAGCAAGACTGGACCCGGAAGATGATATGAGAACAGCACTATCTACAATTGAGCCAAAATTCGATCAAATAACATCCGAAGTACTGGCTTACCCTTCTCACTAATTTTTTTCTTAATCATAAATTCGAATTAATGTTATTTTTTAATTTTTTGCAAGTTTTTTTTGAAAAAAATATATAAATACTTAATTAAAAATTAAAGGTTTTATGATTTTTTCAATAAATTTTGCATGGTGGGGTCGAATAATTTTTTTATTTAAAGAAGGGGGTCGCAGTCCAAAAAAGTTTGCACATCGCAGCTATTTACCACCAGAAAGAACTAAAAGCAAGCACTCCGAAAGGGCGATACAGCATCCATTTTTCATTGCCATAAATGATTATTATTATTCCCTCCTTCCATTATCTTGACCTAACGAATAGCACTCAATAAATCAGATTTGAAGTGTTTATTTTAAAAAAAGAAAAAGACAATACCCTCCCCCCTCCCTCCAATCCATTTGTTTTCCATCGAATCTGTAGACTAAATGAAACTCATACAAATAAGAAGCTATCAAATAGAAATCAAAGATTTCAAGGACCAAATTAAATATAATGATAGAATTCTCCATTGTGTCATTGACATCATTTGCTGTCAGTTTGAACTTGATGCTTTGATCATTCTGGCGGAGGACTGTTAAAATGTTTCAATAATTTATTCAGTTGAAATATAAATAACCGAGAACTTTAACATTCTCAATCTCAATAATTGTCACATGAAGTGGCTAATGAGTTGCGCACAAACGCATTGTTATGTCTATCAAGATCTCCTTGAAGTTAATTAGACTCAGAGAATAAGCTATGATCTCTTATCACTGTGAGTCCTTATAGGTCATCAATTGATGAAGCTCCATGCAATGATAATGGACGTATACACTTTCAAAATCAACCATAAAGCACTGCACAATTGAGGACACCCTTGGCCATATTAATGAAGAGTTGATTATGCTTGAATCTATGATTGATCCAGATCAGTAAATTCAATGATGCATTAAAATGAATTATTATCATTACTATTATTATTTTTATAATAATAATAATTATTATTATTATGATAAGGACTTTTTTTGTTTTTCACCACTGATTTCTTTATAAGTGACATAATATTATTATTATTAATATTGGAGTTTCTGTTAAAACCGGAACTCCTAGTATTTAGAATGCCCTTAAAAAATAATTCTAAATAATTAACAAAACTAAAATATAAATTTTTTTCAAGACAAAACTTAAGTTAGCTAGATAAAACAAAATCTTTCTAATAAATACGCTGAGCAGATTTTCAACATTCCACAATCATTCCACACAATTCTATTAACTGTTTTATTTTTTAATCTTATTTTTTAAATTAATTTTTTAATTTTAAATATTGACTTACAATTACTATTATTTGTTATTACATTTCTATTATTATTATTATTATTATTATTATTATTATTATTATTATTATTATTATTATTATTATTATTATTATTATTATTATTATTATTATTATTGCTCAATTAAGCTGAACCTTAACAAGAATGTGATTGGTCGAATTATATCCAATAGAATTAAATTATTATTTCTTTAATAAATTATGTTATCAATTTATTATATGACAATTTTTTAAGTTAATTAAATATTTCAAACTTGGATTTAAAAATGGATCAAAATTGATACAGATTGGATCAATGTGAGTGCTATTATATAATGATTAATTTGTTTGTTAATTTTGCATTCAAATGATTTGATTGACTAATTTTAAACGAGAGAAAATGTCACTAGAAATAGAAATAATATGGAGGGGGTCATGAAATTATTCTCTCAAATTGTGGCGCGGCTGAGCACTCCATCCAAGTATAGTAACAAAAGTTGAGAAGATAACGAGATGATCTACCAACTTTTCGATTGAGACTCGTGTTCCAATGTTGTCATCGGCCATGTTGCTGGCAAGGCAGTGCTAGGAAATTCCAGAAACTCCAGTCCAATAATACTCCAATTACATGTTTCCCATTGCTAGTTAAGCAAATAACTTCATATAATTTAATTATCCTTTACTCGAGATCTCTTAACCGCTTAGGACAAAGGTTATCTTACTGTTTTTAATTACTATTTTTAAATTTGTTGCTGCTTCTTGCAGTAATAACCGGTTGAGCATTGCTGCGAATGAGTAAATAGCCCATTGCTGTAGATGGGTCAAATCCCCATTGCCATTGTTGCTACATCACTTGTGCTACATCACTTCATAACGCTTCTCTGAAGTTATATTGCTGATTACACCTAATTAAGTTTTCAAAATAAAATTTTTTTTTCCTTATTTGTTTATTCCAATTACGTACACAAAACAGAAGAATTGGTAGTCTCAATGTTGCAGTTAAATTTCACAGTTTTACGTCCTCCATAAAGCTAAGTTCAGGAATTTCCTAGAAATCCGCAAACACTGGGAATTTTACGGAGACATTTTTAATTCTTTTAAGGCTCATTTCTGACCTGCTGAGATGATACAGAATAAGCTCCCCACCATTTTGGAATTGGAGTCTCGGATTTATTGCTATTTTTCTATGGTTAAATAAGATTTAGGTTTTGACATTTTCATTCTGAAATGTTTTAAATAACATCCTGAACTTAATACATTAAACTTGAAGGAATCTTCATCCCTATTTAAAAGGGAAAATTCATACTAACTCACCACAATGATCTCTAGTTTTTCGTATCCAACTTGACTATGAAAGTCAGAGTGTCTAAATATAGCGTAAAATAAATGTTCGAGTGACACTTTCTAATAAAAGTTTGTTTTAAAACATTTCTTGATTTTTAGATTATTTATATTATATTATAAATTGATATTATATAAAATCTAAGATAGTATTCATATCTTGTTTATGAGTGAAATGCCATATACATTGGAATGACTTGATCACAGTCGACTTATGGAATTAATTGATATTAATGAAAGCAATTTTGTGCTACAAGATGAAAATAAATGTAACATGTTTTTGTTTAAAAGTTTAGAAATATTTTATTAAAGGTTTATTAAAATTTTGTTAAATTTTAATTTTTTAAAATTTATTAAATTAAATTTTTAAAATAATTGAGATTTTTAAAATTAGAATTTGATTTTTGTAATAATATTAATTTTTGAACTTTAAATGAAAAAGTAGGTTGAATAAAGCATTTTAAATCAATATACTTTAGAGTTCAAATCTACCTGACAAAGACATTGAGTCTGTCGAAATATATTGTAGAATAATATATGTTGCATTGGCGCTTTCTTTTAAAATATATCATAAGCAAATCAATTGACAATAATGATAATAATTAACGATTGCAACGATAATGACAATTCAATGATCTTATTCTGATGATAACCCCAATGACAATTTATGACAATTTATGATCATTTCATTTATTTAGACAACATGTGATTCATTTATATGTATTTCATCATCTTTAACATCTGTTATTGATTTTGACAATTTATGATAACCTTTAATGCAAACTTTAGAATTTTATTGATAATGATATTTATGTATTTATTTTTTTTAATTTTAAATATGAGAAAGTGATAGTAAAGATAAATTGAAAACAATCGATAATTTTAACCCACTAAGTAAATACATATAAAAAACATATCATTAGATTTTATTTTTATTTTTGTTGACTCAAAACGTTAAGATGTTATAATTGATTTCGCAGAATTGATATTTAATTGGTACTTGAGTGCCTAAAAAACAAAAAATAGAGATAATAATAATAAAAGTATAAGTATAAAACGTTAGAAGCTTAAATTAATATAACAGATAAGTGAATAACAAAATAAGCCCTTGTTGTGAAGTAATAATTATATTGTTGATAAAATTATTACTTCAAAATCCTCTTCAGTTTCTTGCATAATTCTTATCAATGAGAAAGTACCAAAATACGTTCAGATTTTCATTAAAATTCACTTTTTTGTTTTTTGATTGGTTTAAATTTAAATTAAATTAAAAAAATTAAAGTTTTTTTCTTTCTTTTAAAATTTCATTATATTAATTAAATATTAATATGAAATATGAAATTTTACATTTTCTAATTTTTTATATATCGAATTTAACATTTTTTTTATTAATTTAATTTTTTAAATTTTTTCCAATAACTTCTTTTGTTTTATAACTGTTTATCCTTCTTTAAATCTCTTTCTTTCTGCAGGTTATATATAAAAATATAAAAAAAAAGTATTTAAATATAAAATTCAGAACAAATCAGTAAACTGTTTCTGCGTTTTTAAAGTCTATGAAAGATACATAAAATAGCTTTCTTCTTAAAAACGAAAAAAGCCGCTAAAAACTTTTCGCCAACAACTTCGGACCAAAGCACTATTCCACTCTGTTTTTCATTTCATTTTTGTTTTGTTATAAAATTGTTTTTAATTTTTAAGTTAAAATATCAGAGTTAACAACAAATCAGACTGGCGATTTCACTGATTTCTTCTTTAGTGTTTAAAATAAAAATAATTGACGCGAGGCGTCATTAGTTCACGAAAAAGACACTTAAAGTGTCAACAAAAACAAAATAGTTTACAGAGAAAATTCTCAGTAAAATCACCCAAAAATGTAGCTAAGAGGAGTTGTAAATTCAGAAATTGATATTGAGACAAAACAAAGGACACGCTACATAGTGACCATACACAAAATCTTTGGTTAATTGTTAAATGTGAAACTTTATTTTATATTTATACATATATTTGTTACCAATAAATAAAGCATTGAAACCAGTGTTTGTGTTCTTATATATTTAAGACATCAGGTTGAGATTCTGGGAACCTTAACAAATATATATATATATATATATATATATATATATATATATATATATATATAAGTTTTTCTTCATTTGAATGTTTTATATTATTTGAAAATACAGTCAATTCTTTTTTTATGCGGAAGATACGTTTCTCAGAAAACCGCATAAAAAACACACGACTTACATTGTATAAGTAGATATCCGTTCCATAATTTTCTAAAAGCACATAAAACCAAAAAATCATTAAGAGCTGTGGGAGAAATTGAAAAAACATAAAATTACGTAACATTAAATATAAAGTTTAATAACTTTTTTTACTTTAAATACTTTTAAAATTTTGAAATGGAACCTTGCGATTTGAATGATTCTCTATTCAAAAATATTTGGTTGGTTAAGGTTTGACAAATATTACTCCTTTTCTAGGCCGAAGGAGAAAAACCGCATAACTTCAAAAACACAAAAAAAGAATCGACTGTAACTCACTGTAAATTTTAGTTAGTAGCGTTGTAATGTTAAGTACGGCCTGTGACCACTATGTCTAAATGCTGCCCTATGATTTATGAGAAAAATGGAAAAAACGTATAAACTTTCACCTACAGAGAATTAATCGTTATTGACAGTTTGAATAGTCTGTTGAGTTGAGAGTGCTAGCTGTAGTAGAATTTTTATTTACAGGTCTACATTAACATAAATCAACTCAGCAATGCACATACAGGAAATAGGCCTTTGTGAAACTACTCAGTAGCTTCTGTATATAACTGCCATATAAAAAAATTTAATTTTAATTTTTTCCGCCTCACTAAATTTGTCACCTGAGGTCACAGATCCATCTCACTACGCCACTGTGCCTAATCCGTAGCACGATATTTAAGGGTCACGATCAGTTTGGCATGGTTCACGTATTATATTAATAATTTTTTTTATAATATATATTTATTTATTATAAAACTTCCGTATTATAAACTAATTTAATTAGAAATAATTTATATCCTTCGGCATGAGATATCCTTTGAAGGCCTAATGAAGATTCTAACTTATTCCATTTGCTAGGACATCCATAGATAATAATGAAGATAATATTCCTGCAGGAAGTAGTTATATTTCATTGTCCCACTTCCAAAGACAAATCAGGGAATAAAGTGAAGTATGATAGTGGACATCTAAATGGCCAGTGAAGAGTGGCAAAACCTATGAATGCCTCATGCAATTTTATGCTGTAAATGATTCTAGTTTCAATCGGATAAAGCTAGATGAAACTGTGAATGGAAAAGTAAATTTATTACGCTAGAACAATCCGAGATTTGCTTCATAAATATTTCGAGAAAGGAATAATAAATGGCTTGTACAAGGATGGGAAATACTGTAAATCGCAGGAAACACAGCATCAAGGCAGAGAGCAAGCAGTAATAACTATAATTTTCATGTCCATTCTAGACTCAGACACTCTCACTCAATGAATAAATTCATAACAATAATAATAATAACAATAATAATAATAATAATAATAATAATAATAATAATAATAATAATAATAATAATAATAATAATAATAATAATAATAATAATAATAATAATAATAATAATAATAATAATAATAATTGCCCCAACCCATCATATCATTTCCCCTGACTTCATAAATTTGTCTTTGCGATTTCATTGCTAATTTTATGACTCAACTAAATGCCTCAGTGATTCTGAGGATGCCCACAATTTCACGCGCCTTGAGTTTCCTTCTGACTTCACACGCTTCCAAGGGGAACAATAGAAATACCAGAGATTTTTAGAATCTCATATATAAATATATAATCATTATATGTACAGGAAATTAGATATTCTCTGTCAAATGGGTTTTCACTGCCATCCCAACTGCTACAGCTGCATTACTCATACCAGTTTAATGATAATAATAGTATTAAAAATATAAAAATAATATTAATAATAAATAATAATGATGATTAATGATAATAATAAAAATAATTAATAATAAACAATAATAACAATTAAAATAATAATAATAAAAATTTAATATTATATGTATTATGTCAAATTAAAATGATTTAATTTATAAAATATTTCATTATTATTTTAATATTTTATTATAATAGAGATAAACATTTTAATATTTAGAAAAAAATTTTAAAAATTATTGTAAAAAATATTTATTGACTAAAATATTTAATTAAAAAAATAATTAAACTATCGAAATGTATTGTACGTGTGTTTTACTATCGTTTTCTTTTAATAAAGTTGTTGCCAAACTTATTGAATTATTTATTAATAATAATAATAATAATAATAATAATAATAATAATAATAATAATAATAATAATAATAATAATAATAATAATAATAATAATAATAATAATAATAATAATAATAATAATAATAATAATAATAATAATAATAATAAAATCTGCGTTGTAAATGTGGGTAATAATGTCCGTGACAATTGTGATAAAAATGCTCATAAACTGCGATCAAACGACAACAAAATTAAAAATATCATTAACAATATAACCTGGCCGTTTTCAATGGCCTCTTTCATGAAATCAAGCCGCTTTCATAGACATTAAAATGATAAATGCCAACCACTTGGAAAATAAAGTTACAAAGGCATGTATTACCAACAAGAATAGTCAAGCAGCAGTTGAGTTCGGCTAGTAGACATTGAGCAGCATATTCTGTGACCAGCATCTGTCAATCATTGCAGCATCAACTCAATCAGCTAGCCACATCAACAGTTACGCTTCACCGGGCCCATCATTCGGTGCTCTACTAGCTGCTACTGCTGCTATCGCCTTTTCTTCTACTATTTCTGCTGCAGCTCATATATCTGAATGTCTCTGGTCAGATGTGCAAATCGATGCTTTGTTGCGTATATCAATAATGTTTTTGTTCTCCATTTTAGATAATTCTGCTGACAGGCTAATACTATTTCAATTCAGAGAATAAGATGAACTTTTATTGTTCCTTCAATTATCCTCTAATATACGAATGGTCTCCCTCATCTCCATTAATTCTGTCATTCAATATACAAAACATGATCCCATACTCAATATCAAAATAATAATAATAATGCAATGACATGAAGAATTTTTTTATTGATTGACTATGAATCAGATGTTTTATTGATATTCATACTCAATCAATAAAAATATTCTTCATGTCCTTGCAAAATGAAAAGCAATCAGAGGTGAAAACTAGAAAACGTTCTGGGAAAATAATAATTATAATAATAATAATAGTAATAATAATAGTAATAATATTAATATTTCATTTGTAATTAAGAATGAAGATCCCATTCCTTCTGCCAATGTTATTATTCATATTATTCCTAGCGAAGACTTCAGCTCATTCTAACCCTTGTCCTTCCGTTTGTCATGAAATGGCTTGTCAAACTGGAGTTTTAGCTTGTACAGATGGCGGACTTTTGCAAATTCCACCGGTTCTTCATCAGAAAACGCATAAAATCATTGTATCAAATCAGCGGTTTTCCTCACCACATTTGACATACTCAAACTTTTCCAATTACGGACCACCAAATTACAAAATTGAAAAGATTGCCCTCCAATTTTGTGAACTTGTCAGCATTGCCTCGAACTGTTTTTCACATTTAACGGATCTGAGAGTCTTAGATCTATCCCATAACCTTCTCGGAGAAATTCCTCCTGACACTTTCAAAGCGTTGCATTTGCAATTTCTTCGCCTTGACGACAACAAAATGATTCAATTTCACAGATTTTCATTTCGTGGACTCAATGTGGCAGAATTGAGCTTATTCGACTGCAATCTCACAGAATTAGATTTCGAAGTTTTTAGTGAAATTTCCGAGAGGCTTAAGAAACTCATCTTGACCAACAATAAACTAAACGTTATAGACAAGCGTTTTAGAATATTGTTTGAAAATCTACCTGATCTGCAAATAAATGAAAACCCATTTAATTGTACTTGTAACCTTCGATGGCTGAATTCGGTCCTCGTTTCACGCAAGAAGGCGATCAATTTGTCATCCTCCAAACGTATACCGAACCAAGCTCAATGTAATTATCCGGATCGTGTCAAAGGAAAGCAAATTGCTGACTTAGATTTGAAAGATTTTGATTGTGATTCTCCTAGATTAAAGTTGATAGATGTCTTTATGACATCGACCTCATCCGCAAAACTCACCTGTATCTCAGAACCGAAAGCTCATTCATCTCCCGACGTGATCTGGATGGCTGAACATAGAAACACATACGTCCCTGAAATCCAATCTAGCGAGAACGCAAGCTTATCAGTTTTACGGAAGTCCCGAATAGATAAATATAAATGTGTTATCAAAAATAATAACGATTACGTAACGGTTGTGATTTCGATACATTGGCCTGTAAAACGTGTTAATAACGCTTCACAATCTCTTAATACACTCGGTGTTTCACCCAATGATATGATTCCATACTTACCTAATGCCAACAGTACTCTACACGTACGTTCAGTTTTCTATGAGAAACAATTTACTCTTCTTGAAATGATCGGCGGAATTGTAGGAACATTCACAATCACCATGATCCTATTTCTCTGTATATATCGCCATCTTGCCATGACAATGAAACGAAATGATAAGAAAAAGTGGTACCTATCATATGAAACAGCGATTGGATCGGATAGCCAGACGTACGATATTCCAAATAATACAGCTGGGCTTTATTTTCCTGGACAGTTGCTGACAAATCCTTACAGCCCAGCTCGGTATCTAGATTATAACAGTCACACCCCGCAATCATCCCCGAATAAGGTAGCGGCCATCTAGACTATGCTCCATCAACTCCAGATGTGTACAGATTTATCAATACACCATTTTTTCTGTTTTGTCTTTTCATTTTTCTGGAACGCTTATTATCATCACGTTCTGAATTTTGTCTGCCTACACCAGATTTTTTTATGTTCATGTCAAAGGACAATGTTTTATTTAGGAACACTTTTTACGGATCTACAATGAAAATAATAAACCAATGGTTACCAAGTATACCAAATTATGAAGCCTTGTACGCCCATTTTTAAGGAAAACCCTATCGGCTTAAAAATAGCATTTAAACTAAAAATATTTATAAGCTTACCCTATAAAATGACAGCCATTGGAACCCTATATCAATGAATTTCAACCTATACAGTGGTCTACAATCTTTTTAGCCTTCCAAAAGTACGGGTCGACATTTCAAGATGCAAATGTTTTAAAAAGAAAATCTTCATATTTATGATTGAATTTATTTTATGACTGATAATAATAATGCCTTGTTAAGCCCAAGGTTTCTCTGTGTGTATTGCGTTATCATCGGGCGATTAATAGTGATGTGGTCACATGTTCACCTTCTCAGATAACATTCTAGCTTGGATAATTTCACAGCGTCACTGCTCAAAACTTTGTTGCATAAAATATATTAGCTACCGTAGCTATGGTGTTTATAAAATCCATATATAAAAAATAGTTTTTTCAAGAAAATTCAAAATTATCATTTTCCATTAATTTTGAGGATTATCTCTTAACTGTAAAATATTGATATATTTAGGACAGATTTCATTCTTCAAATATTCCATTCACATTAACATACTAAATTTGTTATTTGAAATTTAAAAAAAAAATATTTTACATTATACATTTAATGTATTAATTTGAAAATACTGTTTTAATAATATTTTACATAATTAATCTTTACAGTTATTATTTAATTTTTTAAATATATACTTATAAAAACACCAGTAATCGTTTGTCAAACAATGATGAAATAAGGCCAAATTTCAAATAACCAACACTGCACTGACTACATTTATTTCAAGATTCGACCAATTTTAGTATAAGTCATTTGTGGACAAAATTTAAGCTATTTAAATATGATAATATAACAATAATTTTATAAAACAATTTGGTTGATCAAACTGAAGAGAATAGCATTATTTCAAAAAGATCAACAAAATTGAACATATAATTATAAAAAAAGGCTGTGTCGAAAACTCTGATTCATAGTCAAATTTTGTAGAAAATATAATATCAAAACTATTTTTATAAAAATCATGATTAAATTAATTTAGATTTATTTTATATTATTAATAATGTGGGGTTAATGGTGTGGATGACCTTCACCCCAATCATATAAAATAGTTTTTGCTCCCGCCAATGGTTACCCGTTGCTAGGCAACGTTGGTAATGTAACCACTGGTCACAGGACGTCCAAAGGTGAGTTCCGATATCAGAACTGCTAAGGGTTAGTCCTATGTCGGGTTCAGCGGACTGCCGTTAGAAGGCCTATGTCCGTCTTCTATTTCAGGTCCCTTTATCGCTTTCTATTTATTACTTTTCGTTCCTACATTTATTTACAAATAGTAACATAATAAACTAAACAATTTTTATTTAATGACAAACAGAGCAAATTATCCTCAGACATGAGTTTATTATTTCATTTGGTCACTCCTTGGACGCGTCTTCGCAACCGCTCGGTTCGACCTGGTCGAGCGTGTGATCTGGGCTTCTTGTTAGCTGATTGGGCTCTTTCTTGGTCGCGATAGGCTAATTGTGCCGGAGCGAATACCAGAGGGTAAGTCACTGCACTTCCCTCCTGGCATGCCGACAAGGCGACCTCCAGTCCTTTGATTTGTGTTCGCTGCGCCTGGTTCAACACTCTTTCCTCTTTCCAGCCCTGTTGTGCGGCAGTGAGGCGCTGGTACAATGTTTTCATTTTTTCGGGTTCGGCCCAGGTGGCTTTCAGCTGTTGCATCTCTCGACTCTGTTGTAGAAGTTGTCGGTGCAGGTGTTGATTTTCTCGGCTAAGTTCCTTCAGCTCTTGGTGCAATATTTTCGTGGCTTTCATTTCTAAAATTACAATATTTAAATGATTAGTCGTTTACAATATTGATTCAACTCTATTGATCCTCTCTCTTAATTATTTTTACGGTGTATTATCGGCTGTGTCTCATGCGTCTTAGTTGATTGGTGTTAATACTCTGGTTGGTCCAAGTTTAATGACAAAAACGTTCTATCTTTTCCTATCATTTATTATCTATAAAATATTTAGAAGGTTATTGCAAAAAGAGTAAAAATTTATATTTCCTTTTGTTACATTGATTGTCAAAGTAATTACTTTAGAAAACTAAAAATTGAATAACCCGTGAGACATAAACATTTATTGTCAAAAAAACTAAAACATATCGATACAACTCATTCACGACCATTAAAACGTTCACTCCTTCGATTGTTGTGCTTGGAATTCCACTGGGGATGCCTGCTCGCATATGTATGATCGCCTGTTTGACGAGATCCGAGTCGATTTCGAAGTGTTGACTGCACGAGGTTCTCCGGTATCACCATTTTAGTCGGTGCTGTCATCTGCGTCAGCCTCGGGTCGTCTAATTCGAAGGACACTCCGTATTCTGGCGGGAATCCATCGGTGCTCGGGATAGCACCACTTGCGATGTCTCTGTTTACTTGAGCTAGTCGTTGTCGGGCCAACACCGCTTTCCGGTGGTACTTTCTTTCGAGTTCTTCCATCTTCATGGCCGCGTATTCGGCTCGCTGGCGGGCTTCTCGTGCTGGATTGTGGCCCGGCTCGCGCTTAATCGCGATACTTGGCAACTCGATCTCTTCAGCTTGATATTCTGATCTTCTTGGCCAACTGGAGTCTCCATAAGTGGATAACAGATATCCGTTATCCCAAAGAACTTGGCGGTATCGAGCGGCAGAAGCGCTCGGGATCTGTAGAGTCACTCGAGAATTGTCACTCCAATTGCCATGCGGGTCTCTGCGATCTAAACGTGAAAATATTTAATTATAAATCATTTCCGCGATGTGCCTGCGCGTGCAAAAACATGGGCATTTATGCTATTTCCATCGAGTATTAATAGGGTGAATTTTAGTTATGATAAAATTTGAAATGTAGCGTGCGAAATTACCTGATTTCCTCTCTTCACTAGGCATCTGAGTATCATTCCTTGAGATCCGGTCTCGTAAAGGGTCTCGAGTTCGAACACGTCCACTATCGGTGCTAGTTGCTTGGTGATTCATTTACGCGGTATGAAATGTGAGTTTCTACTGTGTTATTTTATATTCGTGAATTATTTGCGGGGGCGTGGTGGGGTGAGTGAACTGTCGTCTAATCTATTCGTTTTCGCGGTTGAATGTTAATATAATTATTTTAAGTTATTTATTGTTTATTATTTGATACCGATCATTATTTGTTTTTGTTCAGGTCGGCGGTGAAAGTTCATTTCTATTGATCGCTTCATCGTCTTCGTTATTATAAGCTTATGTGATCATCGTCATCGACCTGTCATTCGCGTCGGATTTTTGATGATTTATTCCGCGGTAATCTCGGACTATGACCTGTTCGTAGTTTATTTAGCGTATGAACAATCAATTTGATCTCTATTGGTTCTATGTATTAATATGTACCTAATCGCATTTTTCACTTGATGATTGGAATTTTTTGGTGCTCATTATCTGAATTGTTGTTCTTATTCGACGTCGTGTATCAAAGAAGACGTTCTATTGCAAGTTGCTCCGAAATACCGTTATTCCTGGAAAAAAATGTTCAATTGTACATGCTGGTTAGGGAGAAACTGCTGGATGGAATACTCGAGGACAGCTATTCGATGAAAAAATGCCGGTGTTTGGAAAGAGTCTAAACCTCTACTCTGATGTTTGGTTGGGTCGTGATATTGGACTATATGGTTTGTTATTTGGATTGGAACCTCTGATTTTATTACCTTCATCCATTTCAGGGCGTCTCTCGTGTTTTATTCGGCTATAAAGGTTCGATACTGTTCGTGGTCAATCTATTGCATTCGAATTATCGCGAATCCTCTCGTGAAAGCGGAGTTCTTATGTTTACATTTGTGAACTATTTGTGATATTTTGTTGTCGTTGATCTATTATCATCGTGTACAATTATTAATTGATTTATTCGTGTCAGGTACGGTTAATATGATTATTTTGGTTGTTTCTTATCGGCTATTAGTAACATAATAGTATTATTTAACTCCTTGAATTATCCTTGGATTCACGGGTTACATAGTTATCTTTCAATTAATGGAAAAGGTTCAAATCTAATCATTAATTTGGTTTATCATTTATCAATGCCCAATGCCTTAATTATTATTACTTTTATGAAATATTAGCGGATCTATATCCTGTCGTAATTTTTCTCAGAATCAGTCGATTCTACTCTATCGTTTGTAGTTTCGTTCATTTACTCCATTTTCTCTGGCTTCTTACTCACAAATTATTGGCCAATTTAGATTAGATCCGAGGATAATTCAAAGTATCAATACTTATGAAATTTTTCTTGATTTTTATTACGTGAGTATTTGAGTTTAGATCATTTTATTTAATTAATTATTATCTGTCAATTACGTTACAAAAGTATTTTCGTTGTAGTATGCTCTGGTCATAAATTTAGTTATGATTTCATTATTTTAATAATTTATTTACGTCACGTCTAGTTTAATGTTGTGGATTCAATTACTTTAAATTAATTTAGTTTAATTTCCATTTAGTTATTAAATTTATCTGCATCGCATCGGTTTCAAGTCCCCACTACCCGAGCCTTAATTTTGTCCTAAGGTTCTTGTGTTCATATTAGATTTTACGAGTGCCCACTGGACTACTCGGTGTTATCATTTTAGCCGATGTGTAGTTAAATATTTAGGTCGATTTTACGGGAGATGGGTGAAAGAGATCTAGCCAAAAGTCTAGCTCTCAATCTTCCCACTGCCCCTATACGGTAGAATATTTACGTTCGAGATCCGTCGTTACGCACGACAGAGCTCTCACGGGCACACACTGTAGGCGGAGAAACCGCACTTACACAGTGTGACTAGTTGTGTTATGATTTTGCTTTCTTGTGTGATGTGTGGCTGTGGGCCAGAAAAATTTCGACTCATAAAACTGAAGATTCATTTTTTCATAAATACATATATTTGTTGACACCATTTCATCATGGTTCGTTCATAGTTCATACATATCAACATACGACAAAAGGTCCTCACACATACGATCAAGTAGAGCTTACATTAAGATACTTGATTCGCAGAATGAAAACGGTTATCGAGAGTTGCTCCTTTGAATTGTTCTGACAAAAGTAATTTATTCACTGAGTGAAAAGCAATTTTCATTAAAACTTTGTGAAAATGGATTGGTATTTATACCTGTTCTGTGACCCTAACCTTGCGTGTTATTTTTTATGCGTTAAAACAAAATTTGACCTTGCAATTATGTGTCTATTTTATTTCTAATTTATTATTATTTTTCGATTTCTTTTACAATTTACTCATTTATTTTTAATTTCAATCATTTCTGATTAAAATTATTTTATTTTTGTTCGCTTTATTCATGAACTCTTTTAATTTTCGTAGATTGTCACTTTTTCGGTCAAATCTTTTGTTATCGTGTTATTTCTATGTCCATTCGTACGTATCTTGGTGCGTTTGTTAATATTTTAATTTAATTTTATGTTTTCTATTTTATATGTTAAATTATGTGTTTTTCTCGCATTTTTAGGTGTTTATTAGATGTTTAAGGGTCCGATTTTGAAATGTGCGTGTTGTGTTTGCGTGCGGTTTCCAATCCATTTAAACAAAAGCTTGTACTGGCCCAACAATAATAATATTATGTCACTTATAAAGAAATCAGAGGTGAAACACAAAAAAAGTCCTTATAATAGTTTAGATATTATAAATATATTATTAAACTCAATAAATACAAAGGAAAATATAAAATCAATAATGTTTATATTTCCTAAAATATTATTAATAAATTTTTAAATATTATTATCAAAAGGTTACACAAAATTTTATTGTCATTGTGAATATATTGTCAAATATTATTAGAATAAATATTATTATCAATAAATATTTTCATCAGCAATATGTTGTCCCACAAATCGTCTCAATAAAATATTTTAAGTATAAAGTTTATAAAATCATATGCAAAACATTCTTTCCTTACCAAATTTATATTTACCCAAATATTTCAGGCATCTTGAAATATTTCTATTAATATTCAAATAAATTAATTAGAATTTTGTTTTAATGAACACAATTTAGGGAAATTAATATTAGCAAATGAGATAAAATATTGAATTTCTAGAAATGTAAATGATGAGATGGGTGGTCGAAACTGTTGGTCTGTAAAATGTAGGGCTGGCAGTGAATTAATTAGGGATATAAAGTTGCAGCAGATCAATCAGGTTAGGTCCATTGTTGGAGAATTTCCGTATCAAACATTCCCCAACCACAACAATCTCCCAATAATTAGCATGCTGATCACTGAAATATTCATATCATTTGGGAGTCTGACAATGCTGGCTAATTGCATCAGACTAAGGGGTCCCCTGTGAATGGAGACCCATTCTAAATAATGCAAATCTATCGGATGTTTATTATTGTTTAACGTATTATTATTTCAATGAGGCATACTGACATGAAATTTTCTCCCCATTCTTTCGTTCTTCTTTCGTAGAATAATAGTTATTTCGTGATCAAATTAGTAGACTTATTGAAACATTCCAAATTAAAGATGACAGCTTTTTAAATTTATATTCGACTTTAAATAAATAATAATGATAATAGTAATAATAACAATAATAATAAAAATTAATAATAATAATAATAATAATAATAAATTTAATTAATTAAATTGAAAACGATTATTTGATAATTGAAACTTTTTTCATCAATTTAATAAATACTTTGCAACAAGGGCTTAATTTATTTTTTACTAGTCTGATATTATTATGAGTTTAGAAAATCTTAAAATAAATCCATCAATATGTAATTTTAAAAAGAACGAAGTAAAGTTTATAAGCCATTTCATTGGCAAAAGTAGACAGTAAATGGAAATAATTAAAAGTTTTGAACGTTTTACATTGAGAACGGACAAAAAAGCTATTGCATTTATGATGAAAACTAAAAAAGCTATTACTCATCATTTCCAAACATGGAACAATCATCTCAGTAGTTTAGATATGAATAAGTAATGCGGACATTTTATCATGAAATGAATGTGAATCTTGTGTGAGGTGTCAAATAAATCATGAAAATGCTAAAATAAGTAAATTAAAACCAAAGTTGTTAACATTGATGACTGTAAAAATGTCGAAAATAAATGGCAAAAGGAATCCTATAAAATTGATAAATTGAAAGAGATAATAAAGTGACTCGAAAAAAACATTTTTTAAATGTATAAATTCAGTCATAATCACAAATAATAATAAATTTCGGATTCCAGATGAGAACCAAATTTTTAATATTAATTATCTCTAAAAAATGCTAGACTTGAGAGCCATTTTGCTTTTTATAGGGACAAAGGTAGGAGTTGAGAAAAAGGTTGAATGTAAATAATTTGAAAACATCATTTTATTGACAAAGATTTGTAAATTTCTTTGAATTTTAAAGATTTTTGTATGTGCATCTAAGTAAGGATTCACCTTGGTATAGAAATGTAGGCAACAAAAGTATTGTGATCCTGATAAATAGAACAATTTTTTAAAAAACCTTGACCCTTCTTAAATAATATCTCGCCTAATGTTTATCTTTTATACTAAAAAATTGATAGCCTGTACATCGTTTGTTTCGAGTAGACACTCTTACAAATGGTCCATGGCAGAACAATTAGTAGTTATACGGGCTTTCACTTAAAGGCTACGTCAACTTCTCATAAACAACATTTTTAATTAAATTTGTGCATATATACTGCCGATATTTACATATACTCAACAAAATGGTTTTTCTTGAATTTTCCAATCTCTTTCTCCACAGTTTTAATCAAAAAAGACCAAAGAATATGTATACCTTCGATAGAAGTCCTCCTCTTTCAAAAAGAGTTTAATTAAAATTTATTATTATTAATTAAAACTAAATGGATATGTAATAAAAATCAGAATAGAAGGACATTACTTTTATGAACTATGGGTTTTTTCTGGACAGTTTAAAAGGGTGCCTTTTCAAACATAGCAAAAAAAACATTAAAAAACTGCTTTTTTGATAATTTCCAGGACATAATCGATAAATTTCTGCAACTTCCGGTTTCAAGATAACCAATATTGTGGTGGACTATAGCTTGATATAATCATAAAAACCTTCCCCAACTTTCCTGTTTTACCCAACTTCTTATAACATATCTCATCAAATGGTTAACGAAAAAGTAAACAAATACAAATAAAAGTCACATAGGATTCCTGGTAACTTCTCCAATAAGTCATTCTGACACTGAGTATTACAAACATTCCTTTTGAAGTCATTAGAAAAAGAACATTTAAATGAGCTGTGAATTCTTTTTTTCACATTCTGTTGTCATAATATTTGTACTGACCTAGAGATATTTTGATTGTTATATTTTGCTATTGTGACTTCCAATTAGTATTAGCTAAAGAAGCCTTGGTTTATTTAGACATATTAGATCTTTATCCAGTATGGCTGCAATTAGATCATCCGTAATTTTGATGCTTATCAGAAAGTTGGCTACGAACCATATGCAATCATTTTCTTTTGGTTATTGCACCATCTAATATTCATTCTTTTCTTTAAATATTCTACAGTATTGCCATATAGATTTTTATTGAGTAATATATTGAGTAATTAAAATTTTTATTCAAACTATTCGTTGATTCAGCTTTGAGTTTGGATTTAGTATCTACATAACTTTTGAAAATAAAATCTAGTTTAAATCTGACAGCCAACTGAATTTTGACAATTTGCACAACCGATAATAAATACATTTTGAGTAATCGTCAATGCAATACATAGTTTTGTTTTGGATTGAGCGTTAACAATAATTTATTTACTTTTGACAAACTTTTTTTCTGCTGCAATGGGGAGATTATCCAATAAATAATGAAGTTCATTCGGTATTTCAAAATCAAACTCCACAGTATATCCAAACGAAATCTTTTCTAAGTCCGAATTCTTGCAATATTCTAAAATATTATCAAGGTTATTATTAATCCAATTAAAATCTCCCCAGGGCAAACTTTGATCTTAAGCCCATTCATTTAGGTTATTAATGTCGATATAGAAAAACTCTATATCCCTTGTAGTTTCCATATAATGCTTATTAACAAATTTCAAACCACCACGAATTCTCCCTTCATAGAAATGATACATTGTCATTCCTTGTAATAATTCAATGAACTTATCCAATGTCATTAACGCCGAATTTCGAGACATAACACGAATTTTAAAAAATTTATAGGTTCCAATAGGTTATGGGCTAAAGACTTGGCTCGAAATTGTTGAAAGAAATCAGCTAGTAAATAAACATCAAGTTCCAAATAAACATCATGTAATCTAATAATGTAATACCGTTTATTTCTTTCCCTATTTTATTTGTCTGTTGAGATTCATCTTCCGCAAATCCGTGCCAAATTTGTGATAATTAATCTGTGGTTTCTAGAATTTTTAAATATGTCACAAAATTATATGGAAATATTCCTTTTTAGTCAACAAAAGTTCCATTGAATACCGATTTTGTTAAGGGCAACCTATCCAGAATCTTAACAGCTTTAACCAATGAGTCATTTACAAATTGGAATGAATCAATAGAACCTATTCTAAGCTCACCAACATATACCATAAATTATTAGAAATTTTCACTATTAATTAAAATACATTACAAATTCCAATTGTGAAATTGATTTAGCCCATACTTAAGAATATGATGCAAATCATACCGGCATAAATTATGAAATACTACCGTGTAGTTCTGAATATAATACCTCCCCCGAATAAAGTACAGCGGAGAAACTAATAGAAACATTTTTTCAATTACAGAACCCCGGGTACAGTAATTGGTTTTTTTATTTTTCGAAAATTAATTTTGAACTTTCTATTTTTCAATATTTGATGTTATCTATTACCTACTAAACCAAATAGGTGTGAAATTTCATCTAATAAAATAGATTTATTATTAAAAACTTGTCAACAATTTAAACACTTGTCAACCAAACAAATTGTCATTTGACAACACATAATTATATTATATAACAACTCTTGTGTTTGTCATTTAATGGATGAAGTGACAAACGAGCTAAGGAAGCTATGTAATGCAGAGCCAATTATAATACCTCCAAAACCTACGTCATTTTTACAACCATTGGATGTTTCAATTAACTATCCATTTAAAAATTTTATGAGAGCAGCTTGGTATGATTGGCTTATAAATGGTAAAGAGGAATTTATCAAAAAAGAGATACAGAAAAAAACCGTCTTATCAAGATATTGTTGACTTTACATCTTCAGCGTTAAAAAAAATTTCATCAGACATCATAGAAAGTTCACTTGAATGTTGCGGAGTTGGTGAGTTTGGAAAAGCAATGTGTTTGGAAAATCTGAATAGCCGACTTCAGACTGTTCTTAAATTTTAAAATTTCTGAATTCCATACTGGACCATATGATACATCTTACCAGCTGATGGGTATTGATGAAGCTAATGTAAATTTAACTGATGTTGATGATAATATAGAAACTGTAGATGTAGATTGTGATACCCAAAGTTATTCCGTTGATGATGAATATATAAGTGAGACTTCCAGTAAAGTTGATTCACAGGAACTTTTTGAATTAGCTCAAGAGGTTAAAACAGTTTAAAAAAATTTTTAAAAATCTTATCATACTATGCTCTTAAATGTACCTAGGTAGGTAGATACAGTTCTTTTATGAATAAAGAGTTATGGTTTTGAATTTTTAATGTAAAATATAGGTGTTTTTTGATTGTTAAATTCTGTTAATTGGTCTTGTTTTAATATTACTAATTATATGTTCAGAATTTATCATATGTATGTATTTTGTGTTCCGAATAGTGTACCCGGGTATAGGTACACCAATTATATACTAATTAGATTTATTATTTTTTCAAAATATTGGTATTTTCCAATTAAAGTACCTGGGTTATATATTCAGCACTTTACGGTACCGCTAATAATTCTAAAATATTTCTAGATAAATTGCATTTGCTACTTACTGGATTTATATATTTTCTTGTAAAATGATCATGATTTTTTACCTTAACTACTGTATTTCGCTTACATAAATAACGATATTCACTGATATTGAAAAAACGTTCTTCATCCAAAGTAAGAAGTGAGATCAATTTGTTCTCCTCTTCTTTGAAATATGGAAGTACGATATCTGTTGTTATATCTGATACCTTCTTCAAAAAATTATAAACACAGTTTTGACCAACAAATTGATAGTAAAATTATTCCAGTAAAATTATTTATAAATAATAGTCAAGCAAAAATCGGCAAACGCGTTTGAAAATAAATGTCATCTTTTGGTAAGACGAATTCAAAATCTGCATATATAACAAATGGGGATGTTATTGTCTTTGACAAATTCTTAAATTCCAAAGTTTTGTCTTTGGGTAATGTTTATAGGGTTGTATTCAACTGATTTTTTTTACATAATTGTTGATGTATTTCGAAATCCATCTAAACAATTTTCACACCATTTGCTTCTAATTCGAACATTACACTCTTTATTTGAATGGCAATTTATAAACTTTTGTAGATTAGTCACTACAGTATAATGATACTTTTCACATTCTTTTTAATAATAAATAAATTAGATGCACTCCAATTACTTTTGTTCGATGAATTATATACAAACATGGATGTTTCATTACAACACTATATATATCCACTAGATTGACACTAGTTATAAATCAACACATTGATTGCAAAATCCGAATTTTTCTTCTCCAAGGTTGGAATGTCGCAGAGTTGTTATCATTAGAGTCATATACTAATTCCGTTATAATTTATTTATTAAACTTCAATACAGCCAAAACATTGTATATGAAACATAGATAATCTTTATTTTGTATATTAATGATTGCCTTTTACCTATTAATGTAATTCTAGGTACCACTAACTGTCACTTACCTGGTCGTTTTATTTGGATCAAGTTTTCCAGTTTTATTAGATCACTTGGTTTCAATTAAATCATTACATTCACGCATAAAATAACTGACGGACTCCCGGGAATGCCTGCAAACTGACCAAATCTTACACTTGATATCAAAAATCACTCCCGGTGCAATTATAATTAATCAATCAATATCAATAATTTTTAATTAATAAAATCATTGAAACAAAATATTTGATGGATCAAATGGCATTTGATTGAACTGGCCGAATGGCAAAAGAATTTATTTCCATTGAAATGTCAAGAGGGCTCGGAAAAAACAGAAAAAGAAAATGTAAAGTGACTAAATAATGAAGGGAATTTAATTTTTCTTGTCATTGAAATTGGACATACGAATCACCCAGTCTTTGTATTCGCCAAGGACACTGTAGATGACATTTGTCGGAGGGTCATCGGAACCGTCTTTCGATATTATTTCCGACACTTCCGAATTGTCAAGGGTTTCATGTTTCAAAAGGTTTTCGGCTAATGTTTTCAATTTTTCAGTATTTTCCACCAGCAATTTCCGAACCCGTTCATGAGATTCGTGGAGAATTCTATCAACCTAGTATGAATAATTTCATAAGTAATGTGACACCATTCGGCACATGATGTAAAGAGAGCCCATAAAGAGATTCGTCAAGTGTTTCGAGAACCTGAGAGTTTCTATCAATAGTGTGACTATCAAATAGCTCATCACTTGATGGAGTTCTAATTATAGCGATATGAAGGGTGAGTTATATGAGATCCTTGCAAATACCAGACATCAAAAGTTGTCTATCGACACTACTTATTCTCATTCCGGGAAACCCAGAAAATTACTGTCTCAGCGTGGAATACCTTTTGATTCCAGAAAATATATTGGCATGAATGCTGAAGCAATGAAAGACTCCCCCAAGTTCTAGATAGCTAATTGGTGAATCGTTTTGACGGCCTTCTAACGCAAAGATAAATCAGGCATCTCTATTAGTGATATTTTCTATCCCTCTTATCCTATCTCGCCCCCTCTTTTGTTGAAACGTATACTCCAGAAAATAGGTATTGTGTATTTTTGGAAAATAATTATTTATTCAGACATAATATCGCTCTATAAATTTTATCTGCCGGCTCAGGGACAATACAATATCATCGAAAGCATTTGAAAACTGTCTTGCTTTGAAAATATATATGAACATTTTACGATGATTCAAACATAAACAGCCAGTAAATATTGTTAGATAATTAATAACACTAAAATTGGTATGGAATTTAAAAGTGCTTTGGGATTGTTTTATTAACTAAGAACCCCTCCCTATGGTCCCCTTTATTGACCATCCTAGTTCCTTCCTATGGGACGTCTCTAATGGATGCTCCCAAGGTATAATTGACAGGGGAACATTGAAATTAATAAAATTACTTCTTCATCTATCATTGATCTGGCTTGCGAGGATAAATTACTATCTTGAAAGCCTGATATTGAGCTCGAGTAAGTTCGAAATTTCATGTTCTGTGACATTCCAAGGTTCATTACCATATTTTGTGCGATTGCAGTCGCTCTCTGAATATAACATTAAAAACATAAAATTAAAAATTGTAATCGAGTAGAGCAGACCTGTCTTATAGATTGTGCTAACTGTGCTTAACACAGGGTGCCAGTAGAATTGGAGTGTCGGTGAATATAATATATAAATCGTTTTTTAAAATTAACATGTATAAAAAAAGTCAAAAATTATTTTTCATGTTTTTATGAACTTATATTATTTGATAAATAATATGATAAATGCTTATGAAAAATATATTGAGTATTTTATGCCATTTTAATTTATGTTATCAAAGAACTGTGTTTATTTTATTCTTTCAATTTTTATTATCTGAATTCATCTATATTACATTATTATTTATTTTTGTTATTGGATTAAATTTTTCTTTTAAAATGATTAAATTTTTTTATTTTTGTAAATAAAAATCCGAAAACATTTTTAAGGAGCTTTATAATTCTTAGCAAATGAGCTTCAATAATGACGATATGACGTTCATTAATGGAATTTATAAAAAAAAACTGTTGGAAGCGGCTGTCATCAATAGTCTGAACTTCGCATTGAAACAATTTTAAATTTCAATTTTAGTATACGTTCGAAAACATTCTGTGGGACCTGGCATCTTCCAGTAATTGGCTAGCATTAATTCCCTTGGAATTTTGGTCATAATTAATATTATTACTTTCTATGTCAAGATATAATATTTAATTTTTCGCACATTTCATTGGTTTTGATTCCATAAAATTACCTGGAGAATCAAATTCATCATCTGATTCAAAGTAATTAAGTCTCTCTTTTGTATGATTTCAATTTCAAAATCTTTACTGTCATAATTTGAAGAGGAATTATTTTTTGAAGGTAAAAATTTATTATTACATGTTTAAAATGACTTTAAGTTAAAATGAATACAAAATCCCTAAAAAAATCCCCAATTATAAAAAAAGTTGCTTTATTTTCAATGTCACTTACGTATGAATACTTTAATGTTTTACTTAAATAACTTTGGAAATAGTGGATCACTAAATTTACAGTATTATAAAAGAGAATCGACTCAAAGAGCGGCATCCAGCTAGTTATTAATTCATAGAATTTTTCATTTATTAATGTGACCTTGACATTTAGTATTGTTTTATTTTATTTATTTCAGGCTTTAAATGTCTAAAGGCTAATTTAAATTAATAATAAAAGCTTGATATTGATTGATAACAATATTTAAAATATATTTGTATAAAGTCAAATTAGATTTGAGTTAATTCGAAGTTGAAAATTTCTCATTCAATCGGAACTTTCGAGAGAAAGGAGTAATTGTGACTGAATATGAAGCTGATATGACTGTTGAGGATTGAGCGATAGTGTCGACTTATGCGATAAATTTCTTGCCTGTAATGACATTCGTATTGACCGAATACCGATTAGTCATTTATTGGAACTTGAATCGTGTCAGTTTTCAAAATTGTTCTGCTTTGGAAATCTATCGAGTAATAGGAAATTCTTTCAGTAAATTGAGTCAATTTGAATCCGACACATTTCTTGGAAGCTAGAAATAGAATTTGAACGATTGGTGTATAAATCTTTAAAAAATACATCTTTTCTGAAGACCTGAGTTGGTTTCATTTCCCACTAAGACGAATGTGCTGAAACTAGTATGAAACAGAGCAACAATTTCCAAGATGGAATTTTGACGTGAAATATGAACGATGAATGGTTGATGATATTCAAGAGTTGTTGGTACATTTTGAAAAAAAGTGGTGTTCATGTTAAAAGTGAAAATATTTAAAAAAAATTAAATATTTGTTATTTTTAATAATGCATTTGTAATTTAATTAAAATTTAGTAAAATTAATTAAAAATTAAACGTTGCAAGTACTACAGGTTCTTCGCACATTAAGCTATTAGTAATTAAAATATAAAATTAGCATAATAAAATTAAAATTTAACACTATTTAAAGTCAAGGTCGCTTTAACAGGTGAAAATCCTAACTAGTGATGAATGCTTTACTGCAAATGAATATAAATCTATTTCACGTCATCATTTTGCTGGTCGAAATTGATATTTTTTATGTAAACTGAATTGTCATTTAAGGAGTCCGAGATACGGCCGACCCAGGAACACATGACATCACTCTTAGGTTTCCAGGACTAAAAGAGAGTGGTTTATGTACATAAAGCAAAGCCAAAACACAAAAATTTTGCACGCATAAATCAACCAGTAATTTCACGATTATATAATAAAAATTTGATAATCAAACATCCTTACCAGTCCATAATAGAAGTAAAGTTTATAACTGACAGAATAAGGTTTAATGAAGGTATTTGAAAAGTTTAAAAGTTGGTTCATCATGATCCATAATCGGATGTGATTAAATTAGTCCCCTAAGCAGAAATTTCTCCCCGGTCAAGTGAGGGTGCAATAATTAAGTAAGGAAATTTTTTACTACAAACTCAATTAACTTTCCGAGCGTTGTTTGGTAGTTCTTTCCAAGAAGTCTCTCTGACAAAGGCATCCTTGTATTACTGACAGATTTATATGCTATTTTTGCTACCATTCATCTTTATAATCTGTACAAATAAAATTAAATCCGATTGAAAAGAAAAAACAAGTTATTTGTAAGTCTATCTCATTACGAACGTTGGCGACAAACTCCAAACTGAGGTCGCCATCAGACGGGACCGATAGATGTAATAAAATATTCATAATATCCATATAATAGTTGACCCGCCTGGGATAAATAAATGGATAGAAGCAAATTCCTCTAATTTTGTCTTTATTCCGATCGTGTGCTCTTCCAATGTCATTTATGATGACAATAATAATTTATTGGTGAGACGAATGCGGCTACCATAAGGGATACAGGAAATATATGCAGAAGTCGGGATAATTATCTCATATAGTGAGGAACGAATGATTTCAACTAAAGGAAAATTAATCTTGGAGTTCAATTTCCCATTAAATTAATAACTAAGGGGAAATTGTGCGAAAGCAGTGAAACACTGCAGTGCTAATTTTATAACTGATAAATATTCATTTGCGCAGAATTACCGAGATTGGGCATAGATTGATAGGAAAGAGCATGAGAAATGTAATGGGAAAGTAATTATAATAATAACCAATGTCTCGGCAACGCATCTATTTACCTCAGACTTCACCCAAAGGCGTTATACAAAATAAAATTAACATTAAATGGATTGAATTCAATGCGTGTATTTTGCTGTGGGCATTACCTGAAATTTCCACAGTAAAAGGTTTTCATTTCCTCTTAGATTTTGTTTTTTACTTTGAAATGGAATAAATATGAGATTGCACATTTGTCAATAATTTATTGACTTCCTATAATGCAGGTAATACATGATATATTGGATATATGGTGCAGGCAATACATGATGTATTGGATATATTGTGCAGGCAATACATGATGTATTGGATATATGGTGCAGGCAATACATGATGTATTGGATATATGGTGCAGGCAATACATGATGTATTGGATATATGGTGCAGGCAATACATGATGTATTGGATATATGGTGCAGGCAATACATGATGTATTGGATATATGGTGCAGGCAATACATGATGTATTGGATATATGGTGCAGGCAATACATGATGTATTGGATATATGGTGCAGGCAATACATGAATGATATATTGAGAATAATGAATATATGGTGCAGGCAATACATGATGTATTGGATATATGGTGCAGGCAATACATGATGTATTGGATATATGGTGCAGGCAATACATGATGTATTGGATATATGGTGCAGGCAATACATGATGTATTGGATATATGGTGCAGGCAATACATGATGTATTGGATATATGGTGCAGGCAATACATGATGTATTGGATATATTGTGCAGGCAATACATGATGTATTGGATATATGGTGCAGGCAATACATGATGTATTGGATATATGGTGCAGGCAATACATGATGTATTGGATATATGGTGCAGGCAATACATGATATATTGGATATATGGTGCAGGCAATACATGATGTATTGGATATATTGTGCAGGCAATACATGATGTATTGGATATATGGTGCAGGCAATACATGATGTATTGGATATATGGTGCAGGCAATACATGATGTATTGGATATATGGTGCAGGCAATACATGATGTATTGGATATATGGTGCAGGCAATACATGATGTATTGGATATATGGTGCAGGCAATACATGATGTATTGGATATATGGTGCAGGCAATACATGATGTATTGGATATATGGTGCAGGCAATACGTTATGCATAAGATATATGGGGATAAAATGAGCAGTATATGTAAAGGATTTATAATGTTACAGTGTCAGGATGTAAACTACTTCATATTCAAGAATATAGGTAATAAGTTTACAACTATTATAGTAATAGAATACCTTTAAAATAACATGCAAGAATATGAAATCTAGATTTCACCAGGAGAATGAATCGGGTTTGTAAGCTGATCAATGGAAATTATTCTTCGATACACTATTTTACCTCAACTATTTATAAGTTCTTCAAGTGAGCGAAAATAAAAGGAGATCCAAGATCAAGAATGGTAAGAGTAAAAAAGAAACCGTTGATAAATATCGATGCAATTCCAGCAGGGTTAGATATTGCTATATGTGTAAGCGACCCAGAAATTTCAAGCGCTGGCACTTGTAACAACAGTAATTGACCATAGATAATTACCAAACTAATTGGTTGGAAATGGTGTGGAAAATAAATCACGTATACCTTTAAATCATCTGATCCACCAGTTGTAACTTTGTCTGGACCATAAATTAATTCCTCGGCTATTTTCCCAGCCAAGAGCGAATCTATTCTCGCCTGCAATTGAGATCTGGTCATGTGGTGACGCTCCTTGTCGCCTAGAAAACTTGTGAACCCTAATGAGTGATTTCTCGGGATTATTGTCACCTGAAATAATAACAATTATCATTTATATATATATATATATATATATATATATATATATATATATATGCAAATCGAAGTAATAAATATTAATATCGTTTAAAATGATATTTAATCAAGATCTGACCAGACGACATTAATTTGTATTGTAAATGAATGCTCGCGCTCATCAGTGATGGGGATGAAACGAAGGAATGATTCAATGGGCAATTTCCGAATTAATTAATTTATTCATGATCAGAATTATTAATAAATTCGGGAGAAAATCCCAACTTGTGGAACTGACATTAATTGAGATCTAGATGTGGAAATGATAGATTGTATCAAAATTGTTGTCCCAGTCTTTCCATGGCCGATCACTTAAATTTGATCGGGTTTGATCAATTTGAGTGGGCATTTATTTCTCGCCAATTTATTAATAATGGAACAGCGCAATACCTTCTCTAGAATAATCATGGTGGATAATAACTACAACGCTAAAGGAGGGCACAAAATTAATGCGTTAATATTAAAAGTGAATAACTTTATTTGCAAAAATAACTCCATTTATTGTTTTAATTCGATCTTTCATACTTTTGTTCATAAAGTTAAAATTTATTCTATTAATTTGCGGAGCAAAAAAAATATTATTATAAATAATAATAATAATACTAATAATAATAATACTAATAATAATAATAATAATAATAATAATAATAATGATAATAAAAATAATAATAATAATAATAATAATAATAATAATAATAATGATAATAAAAATAATAATAATAATAATAATAATAATAATAATAATAAAAATAATAATAATAATAATAATGATAATAAAAATAAAAATAATAATAATAATAATAATAATAATAATAATAATAATAATAATAATAATAATAATAATAATAATAATAATAATAATAATAGTAACAATAACAATTTTGAAATTCTCCAATTGGAATAAATAATAAAAATATTATTCTATAAATTTCCGTAAATCTCCAAGTTTTGCCTGTCTGCCTGCGTGTCAGGGGTAATGGGGCGAGTTGATCACGCTTACAAATATGATCGCTGCCTCTATAAAAAGTCTGTGATTTATTTACTCATTTTTAATAACATATAATAAATGAAAACATATCTAGAAAATTCCATAATATTTAAAGATATTTTTCGTTTGTAAATTAAAATGTTAAGGTAAATTTGTGAGAATCTTGAGTGCATTGAATGGACTAGAAATATTATCCCAAAGATTGAATGTAATGTATTTCTCTTTGCGATTTATAATAGTAACGAGACTAAATTGGCGACATAGTAGCTAAAACGGGACTAATGTTAGCATTTTCATGTATGAATATTATTTTTTGGTTTGGGTTTCCTGGACAAGTGTCGCCAAAGCAATGTTGCATTGACTCACGAATCGTTTAGTGTAAATGCCAACAGAAACTCTCGAAGTTGGACAATTGTAAAACGGTCAATTATGAATGCATTTCCGGGAATTTAATAAGTATTTGTCGTGTATTTCCACATAAACTCCCACACTCATAAGCAGGCTCGGATTCAACATGTGCAACAATCATTGAACCCATCAACCTGATAGTCCGTCAATGCGGATGAATATTGCATTGATACTGTCAACATGAATCCTGCGTATTTGATAGCAAAAACATTCAAGGTTACCAATAAAAAAAAGAAAGAAAAAAATGCGAAAAAAATTCCAAATTTACATAATCGTTTAATTGCGGCGAAGTAGGCGAAGTCCCAAGCCGTAAGAAAATCTGTCGACCTGGGAACTGGAATTATTTCGTCGATCAATCCAAAATTTTCTGAAAACTTGTACATTAAATGAAGCAGAAAATGAAAACGAAATAATTAAACGGTTGAATGAATCCACAAAAACTCAAACATTATTTATTTAAATAACCAATTGAAAATTTTTGTTATAATTATTTTATCAGCTAGTTCATGAATTTTTCGTTTAACCTTTAAAGGGGCCACGACCCTACGAAGCTGTGGAGAATAAAATCGGCTTATAGGTTTCCAGTTAGTGAAAACTACTACATTTTGTCCCGTACAATTTTACATCCGAAATATTCTGGGAGGGCAACTTGAGTTTTGGCAGTGAAATAATTTCCTAGAAATTTATGGATCAAATCTCGAACCGGAAGTAGAAAAGGGGCTCCATTTGTTGTTACCCATTGATGTCTTGTTTAATTTGTAGAGATCTCGCACAAACTGACTATTTATGAATCGTAACGTCGATTTTTCTCCAAATCATATATAATACTTCACATTATTATATGAAATATTTCCATTGCTACTCTCCTATAATTGATGAAGCAAGGTGGCATGAAATGCATATAAAAAGTACGTTATAACAAAGGTTTTAAGAATATAAATGTATCAAGAGCTCGTTGGTAACAGCTATAGACATGAGAATAAACAATACATTTAAAGAAACTGTTGAATTTGCTTGACGGCTTTTATCAATTTAATCCCATCTGATCCCATTTCATATACAATTGACATTGGAGGCTGGGAGATTTCAGATTTTTTTTAACAATTAAAACAAAAGAGAAGTTTGAAAAAGAAAAATATTTTTATAATTCACTTGTGTCTTAAGGCAAATTATTCAAGTTTGAAATTGATAATAATTTTATTCTTTGGAATATCTTTCAATTTTTGCATTATTTCTTTCTCGTAATCTCGAATCTTCTACTGTTCCAAATTAATAATTCAGCAGAATCGCGAGGATTCTGATAGAAATTATAGCCTGCCCCCCATGGACTGCTCAATGATGCAAGTAAATAAAATATGTGGATAACAATTCATCTAATCTTCCTCATAGACTAAATTAATGTAGATTTCCAAGATAAAAGCGCAGTCGTAAAATTCACAAAATAATCTTGTTAATTATTATTACTAAATATGGATGGACGCATCAACACTGTGAACCGGATCAAAACGTTCATTATCTTCTATCTTATAAGATAATTCATCAATTTTTAAATATAGTTATCAAGATAATAATCTCAATTTTAACATAGTAAAAAATAAAAAATAAAATAAATGAATGAAAAAATAAATAAATAAATAAATAAATAAATAAATAAATAAATAATAATAATAATAATAATAATAATAATAATAATGATAATAAAATAATATTAATATTAATAATAATAATAATAATGATAATAAAATAATAATAATAATAATAAAAATAATAATAATAATAATAATGATAATAAAATAATAATAATAATAATAATAATAATAATAATAATAATAATAATGATAATAAAATAATAATAATAATAATAATAATAATAATAATAATAATGATAATAAAATAATAATAATAATAATAATAATAATAATAATAATAATAATAATAATGATAATAAAATAATAATAATAATAATAATAATAATAATAATAATAATAATAATAATAATAATAATAATAATAATAATAATAATAATAATAATAATAATAATAATAATAATATAAATAACAGTAAAATCATTTTCTTTATGAATAATACATTGGTTTCGAATATACAGGGTCCGTAGAATTTTAAATTGTCACCAAGGAGTTTGAATACATTGAAAGGTTGAAAGCTTAATTTCAAGAAATGTTTGTAAGTCTTCTTTATTAATATTGTATCTATTAAACTTCTACGATTTCCCATCAAAAGAAAATACAATAATTTTTTTCTTTTTTTATGGAATATCCCATAAATCTAAGATTTACTCATAAATTTCCGGATAACGAAATAATAAATATTTGACCGATTTCATAAAATGAATTAGAACAATAAATAAAATTTATTGCCCCATGAAATTGTTAATGGTTCGTACCATTCTATGCTCTGTCGATCCGTTTTATCAGAAAGAATGAATCATAATTTGTTTCACAGTGTTGATTTATTATTATTATTATTATTATTATTATTATTATTATTATTATTATTATTATTATTATTATTATTATTATTATTATTATTATTATTATTATTATTATTATTATTATTATTATTATTATTATTATTATTATTATTATTATTATTATTATTATTATTATTATTATTATTATTATTATTATTATTATTATTATTATCATCACTATTATCATTATGAAAATTTCTATGTTCTATAACGCCCTGAAATAAAGTTCCTGTTCAAGAAGCGTATTTTTAAAAGAGGAATTCTGAATCCAGGAGAATCTCATTGAAAGTTTTATTTATGCAAGTGGAATAGAAAGTGAGAAATTCTAATTATATGCCACACGAAATCAACGAGATTGCTGCTGTTGACAATCATAATTACGACTGAAAAATAGGATCAAATTTATGTTCTGACGAAATATTTTCCCGGGAGATCAGACAAGAATATATGTAATACATGTAAATAATTGCCACGGATTCTCCCAATAATTTTGGCGTTTTCAGATGGGTATTATAAAATCAAATATTAATAATATATTTCAGCATTCTACAAAACGTCTGAGAATGTGCCAGTGGGAAATAATAAAACGTAGGGATAATTTATCAACGACAATCGAACGGAAACTAATTTCAAATCACAAATTCTGACAATTAATTACTGTTCATATTTGTAAACATGGAAATTGAACAGCGACATCATTTTGTTTATCAATGCCAGTAAGACCATAAATTGAACCCCCCTCGGTAATCAAGTTCCAAGATTTTTTGCTTGCAAACTATCACACGTATCTATCTGACACTGACTAATTAACACCGAGCGTGGCAAAATACCCATTAGTTAATCATGTAATTTTAGGATATTATTTGAAATGTTAATATAAAAATAATAATAATAATAATAATAATAATAATAATAATAATAATAATAATAATAATAATAATAATAATAATAATAATAATAATAATAATAATAATAATAATAATAATAATAATAATAATAATAATAATAATAATAATAATAATAGTGTTAACTTGACACGGTTTTTACACTTACCTGGTGCTCAGAGAAATCTGAGTGCCTCCCGCATAGTACTGATGAGAGCCACTAGCTCGAAATTAGTATACTAATGGGAAATGTACTGGATATTACTTAATGTATCGTATATTCTTTTATTAGAATCAGACATAGTGGTTAATAAAATTAAATTTTTCAAGTGGTTTTAGTAGTCTGATAACTTGTTACCAGTTTCTGTGTTGAACTTGTAGTTCACAGAGGTAAGATTGTATCTACCGTGGTATCAAGTGAAAGGAGGTTTCAAGATAAAGATTCGTCTTTTTCCTTGCCTTAAAGCCAAACTTTGTAGAACTTATTTGATGTCGAGTGCATCAGGATAAGTGTTTAACGGCGTTAATTTGACACTGTTTTTACACTTACTTAGCGCTAAGAGAAATCTAAGCGCCTTCCGCATAGTACTGATGAGAGCCTTTAGCTCGAAACTAGTATATTATTGAGAAATGTACTGGATATCATTTAATGTATCGTATATTCTTTGATTATAGAATCAGACATAGTGATTAATAATAATAATAATAATAATAATAATAATAATAATAATAATAATAATAATAATAATAATAATAATTATAATAATAATAATAATAATAATAATAATAATAATAATAATAAGCACGTCCTGATTAGGCTCTGGAGACCGAGAAAAATGAAATAAATAATCCAGTGATTGTTAAATTGAATATGATGGGTTTATAATAAAATTAATAATTTTTTCTATTATATCAAGTTACAATAGAAATAAATGAATAAATGAAAATTATCAATTTTGAAGAAACCCTAGATTGGGTATCAAAACTGGAGTCAGACAATCTAACTGTTTACAATTTCATTTATGTTCATTTAGTTTGAAACTATAGATCAATGTTTAGCACAAGCTTTCAGAATTGCCGTTTTCAAGTGTTATTTCAATATATTACAACTGGAGTTATTGAGAATAAAATAATATTGTCGCGTTTTCTACATAAATAATTGAATGTCAATGAAGGTTAACTATTTAATGACTTATTAATTATTGATAATAATGTATAATGGTAATATCTTTTCATATTATTAGAAATAATTGCAGGCCAAGAATTTGAAATAGGAAGTCCTGAGAACAGTTTATTTATAATCAAGTCATAATTAATTTTTCCTCCGGTGTTGAATTTCCTCACAATGACTTCTATTCTCTCCTAGCAAGAATCCTCTTGCTAACGACATAACCTAAGTAATAATTCCCATCTATATTCTAATTGCTATGTCACCTTGGGATATTTAAATCTATTTCTAATCATTTCGACAAATATTGTTACTAATTCTCCTGTGATATTTTGACAAATTAATTGCCCTAGACAAGAGCTCAGTGGGAAACAGAAATTTACTAACCATTGCAGGTTATCAACTGGCTGCCGAATGAATCCTAGTTCCAGCGAATGAGAATTAGCATTTGAGAATTTTAAATAGGAAGATCAAATAAATATTTATATAATTGTAAACAAAATCGCGTCTTAAATCGTAATTCTTTATTTAGGAGAAACGTTAGTAAGAAGTCGACTAACTTTGTGAATTTTTTCAGAGTCTGGAGTGAGAAAGGCGGTGAGTGCGTGTCCAGCTTCATGGAAAGCCGTAATTCTATTCGTTTCATCATCGGGAACTTTCTTTCTAGCAACTCCCATCAAAATCCTATCTCTGGCCTTCCACAAATCTTCAGATTGTACATGTTTTTCATTATTCATTCCTGCAATTAGAGCGGCCTGAAATAAGTCAATTAGGAAGTTGTGATATCCTTGACAATAAACAATAAAAAATATTTGTATCTTCAGCGACTGAAACTCTAGAACTACTACTCAATGATTTAAGAATGCCAACTTTTCGTTGGATGTATCTTATAAAGTCTGATTCAACATCAAAACTCTGATTATCACTTGTTTCTAACAAAGTTTCTTTTTTTGTCACCATACATATTGAAAATAAATTTACTCTCACTTAGTTCAAAATTTTCTTCCTGTCGTAAGGCCGAAAAAAATTAAAAAGTTCTACACGTATATGAAATTTAACAATGTAAATTCCTCCAAATAATAGCAATAACTTTACGAAACTAATAAATCGTATTAAGACCTGCATTAATAAATAGTTAAACCTTTTAATGTATAAATAAAAGGCTAATTTTTCTATTATTTCACACTAATTTTATTACATGTATCAAGCGTGCGCCTTGTTATTATATTGTTTATCCTAATTTCAACACTTGGTCTCCCATGCAAATAGTCATTTAATATATGTTTGTGGGTTGGTTTGCCACCTTTCGCTGTTTGCATAGTCTAAACCGCTACAGCTAGATAGTTGAAATTTTGTTCATATTTTGTTGCTGTTTACTGTCATTACATACCTTCGCGAATTACAAATAATGTGAAAAAATGAAACTTAGTAATTTATTAAAACATTAATTAATTAGAAAATTATAACCGTACCGAAGCACGGGTATACGGCTAGTAATTAATAAAGCTCATCTTCGTGTCTAATTCACAAAATCCAGATTGAATTTTAAAACGAATATTTTCACATGGGTTTCAAGAATGCTGTTTGCATTCAAATTTTGCAATTTTCTTCATTATTTGTTGCTTCATA
The DNA here is from genome assembly GCA_022537955.1 of Schmidtea mediterranea. Taxonomy (NCBI): domain Eukaryota; kingdom Metazoa; phylum Platyhelminthes; order Tricladida; family Dugesiidae; genus Schmidtea; species Schmidtea mediterranea. The sequence continues at coordinate 38,344,964 of CM039681.1, forward strand.
TTTTCTTTTAGCATCAATTGACAAAAATACTCTACTGGAAATTTCATGATGCTTATTGGCTGTCTGCGTTAGCTCAAAGAATATATTTGCTTTTGGCAAGAATTTTCCTGTGTCATATTCAATGTTGAAAATTTTTAATGGCTTGACAAATTAGAGCATTGGTGTGGCAAACATATTAAGGTAATTTAAATTATTTTATTCATTTCGAAAATATTCAAAAGATTTTCCAAAATTTATTATTCAAACAAATTGCCAAATAGAAATAAGAGAATTAAATAATGCAGTTTCATATTTTATGCGATTTCAACATGTTGCAATCATATCCATACTATTTAATATATAAAATTATAAATTTAATATACATAAATTTACTATACACATTTTTATAAAAAATAAATTAATTGTTAAATTTTTTGTTAATATTAATAATAAAAAAAATAATAATAAAATAGAATAATTTCATTAGTTTATTTGTTAAATATCCTAATGCTTCATTTTTAAAAATTTTATGTAAAAATAAAATTTTGATTGAAAATTTCCCAGAAAAATTATACAAATATCATAAACATGTTTTCAATATTCTGTTGGGAAATCTTTTCGCTTAAAAGGAAATCCATTCATCTAGTCGCATTGAAGACACAGGTGGGGGAATTGTTTCTTACTCACTATCATAAATTGATAAAAATTTTCTCCTAGTTTTCTCCGTGAAAATATAAAGGAAAGTATTTTTTGCTTATCGCACCTGAAACAATGGTAATAAATATATTTTGCATTTTTAATAATCAAATACTGTGGAGAAATAATGAGTGTTGAATACGAAATGTTAGTAGCTTGAAAACCTTACTGGAAATACAAGGCATTAGCTAATGAGTCAATATAGATGTATAATATTAATTTGAAGGTCCAGAAAGATCAGCCCAATGATGGTTACAAAATTTAATAATGAAAACGGACCATTGATAACTTAAGAAACGAAAGAGTTTAAAGAAGTAAATATCAGAATCGAATTTGAACAAAACCACTTAAAATTTATCCCCTTCTAACATGGATATTTTAAGAACAGATGGTAAAATATCTATACTAATTTATTTTGACTCAACCTAATAATTTTTAAGTTAATTAAAATTTTTAAAAAATATACTAAGAATTTACTTGATTGACCATATTTTTTATTTCTGCCCCTGTGAATCCCACTGATCCTTTTGCCAATTTTTCGTAATCTATGTCACCGATGCTCTTCACTTTTCCAACATATAACTTAAACAACGCTTTGCGGCCCTATTAAAATCTTTTTAATTAAATTAAAAATAAATTAATAATTTAAAATAAAATAAATTAATAATTTCAAATAAAATAAAATAATAATTTAAAATAAAATAAATTAATAATTTAAAATAAAATAAATTAAAACATGCCGATTTCATTTATGAAATATTTTTTAATTTAACATTTTTCGTTATGGCAAAATATTGACAAAAGTTTGTTTTTGAGAAATAGTTGAGCTCCTTACGCAAATTGCACCATAATTCCATTAACCATTTGAAACCTTTCTTGCTCCCAAACCCTTCTTTGGTCATGCCTCAAACCTTTTAAAATTCTAATGCTTTCATGTAACATATATATTATTTTTAATACTAAAAAAACAAAATTATTCACATAATAAAGCCAATTTATTTCATCTACAATCAAACAATAAATTTCTAATTTCAAGTAATTATAAATATAATTTGAGTCAAAGTTAAACTTCTTTTCAAACCAAATACAATGAATTTATATTGAGTACTTGATTGTTGACTACATTTACTAAATAAGTTTGTCCAGCTCTGAATTGCTAGTTAATGCATAGTAGGAGGTTGGCTTAAAATCGGGAAACACTGAAATAGACCATTCAAATTGAGGTTTTGTCATCACTAAAGATGGAAAAATATTTTAGTTTGGGTAATGTGTGAAGAGAAATTAAATTGTGATGTCGAACTTCATTTCTATAATTTACTATATCAGAATTTGAGAATGGAGCTCATCAACAGTAAATAAAGGAAGTCATGAGTATCTTCAGAGGTTTCTATAGTCTTCTTTGAACCAGTCCAATGTATTATTATTCTAAATAATAACATGACGATGTGATCGACCTATGTGCTATCAAAATTTCCACTTTGAAAAACATTTCTTTCCTTACACTATTATTTGTTGTAAACTGTTTGTATTTATCCTAGCATATTTAACTTTTTTTCATCTGGAGCATCTTTAATGTGAGTGTAAAATCAGTATATTTTATGCAATTCATTAATTCCATATTATTCATGAATTAGCATGTTGAATATTATCTCAATTTCAATGACTTATCAGAACGTCGTGTGCAACATTGAACAAAATGCATATTATGATATGTCAAATGTACCCAAAGGGTTAATGAGGTTTAGTTTCATTTTGAGACAGTAAGAAAGTTTTTAATAACTGTTCTATTATTATAAAATCATGATAACATATTATCTTGCTGTTCAACTATGATGTTTTAGTTTTAAATGCCATTTATCATCAAGTTGACAAATGTTTACTTTTTCCGGTTTAAGACAAATTTTAGAAAGGGTAAATGTTTTTTGTTTTATAAACTCTTTAATTTTCATTTCTTTTTAGTTTCTATATAATTACATTGTTCTCTATTCGACACAAAGGTTTGGTATACCCCTTTAAATGTTTGTTTATAAATTCGAGTTAAATATAAACAAACTTTTGATTTAGTCTAAAGAAATGAACATAAAAAATATAACTTAATAAACAAATTGTAATTAATTAACTATTTCCAAAACTAAATTTTTATAATATTTTATACATATTTTCATTAATTTTTGACATCTAATTAACTTAAATTATATAATAATAATTAAATATAAAATAATAATTTATATTCCCATTCACATTGATAATTCGTATACAAAATTATTTCATTTATGTCAATGCAGCTCAACAAAAGCATAATATTTTTATCTTAATGATAATATCACAAGATTTTATATATTCACATTATTTAATTTTAAATAAATCTTAAATATAAAATTTCATTTAAATAGCATTTTCAAAGATTTGTTTTATTAACAAGCATTTGATAGAAATTTTAAAATAAAAATTTAAATTGTTTTAAAATAATTTATGTATCTAAAATTTAATGGCTGAATTTTTGCATGATCTTTTTTCTAGGATAACCGGAAATGAAAGTTTTCTAAAATGTTTAAAACTTTGTGAAATTGAGGATTTTTCAGAATTGATTGGACTAAATGAGTCTACATTTGACCAAATGGAGACATATATTCAGAAAAAATGTACTCAAATGCCTTTCAATGAACGATCAAATTTTATTGGAAATAATTTCGCCAAAAATCCAGATAGTTTCAAGTTTTCACCAGGAATTCGACAGAAAATTTTGAGTCTAACTAAAAATTTATGTTCAGTTTTTTCAAATGAGAGTATGCCGTTAAATTCGAATAATGTCAAAGAAATATGTCAAAGGCTTGTAGAAGAAGATATGATTAAAAGTTTAACCTTGCCTACATCTGCAATAAAAAACGTTATGCCTATTGCAAATATCCATTCACAATTGGTTCCTATCAATCAAATGCCAAATCATATTGATCTCGATGAGCCAGTTATAACCAAAATTATTCATGCCAGTACAAATCAGAAACCGAGAGTATCTTGTAACAATATCTTTCAAAGGTTGGATTTGTTTAGGAAAGAGTTAACGGTATCCGATGTAGCTGAGAATAATGTCCCAGTGTCGAAAGGAATGCATTTTCCATTTATTAATATTCAACACAATAACGAGTCAAACAAGGAAAATTCCAACAGGAATGAAATGACTAACCACAAAAGAAGTCCTAAGAAAGTATTAAAACGGAAAGGTGAGAATAATGTCCCAGTGTCGAAAGGAATGCATTTTCCATTTATTAATATTCAACACAATAACGAGTCAAACAAGGAAAATTCCAACAGGAATGAAATGACTAACCACAAAAGAAGTCCTAAGAAAATATTAAAACGGAAAGCTGAAAAGGCTTCGACAAGCAAAGAGAAAGTTGTAAATCGTTTGCAAAAATATAGAAAATTAAAGAAAAGTCCGAATAAAGGCGCTCGTGGTGCGACTCTTGAAAGATCTAAATGGGGATCTGTCGAAAACCGCGTTTACAATTCGACACGATCAAGGAGCCAGAAACTCGATCCGGAAATCATAACCAATCAACAGAAGGTTGTTACTCCGCCCAGAATTAAAAGAAAGTACACGAAGCGTTTAAAACCAAATCAAATAGAAGTTCCCACTGGAGAAAGCGGCGAAAAATTGTCAGCTCGCATTATTTCATCAGAATCACTGCCAGATAAAGAAAGCAATTTGATTGAAGGAAATCCTGGTGAAAATCCAAAGGAGCCATCTAGGCCAACCGAGAAAACTATAATTAAAGTAGATGAAATGAATTCGAAAGTCCCTAATGTTCCCTTGACGATAATTGATATTATGGATACTGCGAACAAACAGGCTGTATCAGAACCTAAAGGAACAATGCCAAAGCAATCTATCACGTCGGAAAAAATCCCAATCAAACTGATAAGCACTAATAGTCAATTGACCAAAGGTGTTCCACCTCCAAAATCTGTCAAAGTAATCCTACAGCCAAATTTATCCAATGGGAACATGTCGCTGGGGATCCCATCAAGGACCACCGAATTAGTAACTGGCAATATGTTGACGTCTATACCAATATTTCCCCAGTTGCCAGGCGGGTCTGTCGACAAGCCAAAGTGCCCACCGAGATTGCAATTGTCAGATGCGCCGTTCCAGTGTTTCGATTCCAATGTCAACAAGAAAAAGCCGACCAAGAAGTTTCCGGCAAAACTGACCAATGGTGTGCTGAATAACCCAATGAAACCAATTGCACAACCAAAGGTTTTGCCGGCAAATCAACCAGTCAAGCCCAAACGGAAGAAACCACTCCCAATTAGCTATTTATTCAAAACCAGTCCAGAAAAGCTTAAAAACAATGAAGCAGAAATAGTAAAAACTCCATCAATTCCCGTATTCAAATTGGAACCAGTTTATGCGGATACGACCAGAACTAACCTTTTCGAACAACTGCTGGACTCGACTATCGACCCAAACATGAATCCCCAATGGACGAGCACCCCATATTTCAACTCAAACAGATTTATCAACTCCGCCAAGCACCAGAAACAGATATCATCGGAAGACTCGCGGACTGTGGACGGAGCAAACATTTAGAATGAGCTCTTGATTCGTGACTACCGAGATTTGTAAATATTATCAAGATGATGCAACCGTGACAATTGATTAGTTCGGTGTTTTCATATTTAATAAATGGTTATTGATTATTATTGTTGTCTTTTCACTGAGGTTTCATTGACTATTTTGTGAGTGCTAAATGACGGTATCGTTGCCATTTGTTCTTCGGTAGTAGCTCACAGGAACGATGCGTATGCTTTTTGTTTGAGAAGTTGCTTTTGGTATGACAAATTGACCAATCAAGGGGTCAGTACAATTCTGCAACTGACCTATCATAGCCTACTTTCCATGTTATAACTTAGTTGTTAGATCAGCTGATAAGATTTACGGCAAAAAGTTGAATGCTTGAACCCAATTTTTAACATTCAATGAATTTATAGAGTTTCAGTGACTTCAGTAAGTGAATTGGAGCTTTGTGACCAGTTGAGCCGACAAACACAGAGTAAGTGGGAGACACGATCGACTGTGACAACATATAATATCAAATCATGCCATTATCAACAAATTCGGAAATTTTATTCATCTAGTGTTTATATAATCGTGTTTCCAACCCTTTCAGAGTGAGCGAGAAGCTTTTGAATTATTTCATAACTGATTCTTCTTGCATTGTTTTATTCGCTCTCGACAGTGAGTACGGGCAAAATGGATTCATTTATATGATAAAAAATGGCTTTATTTAAAGTGAACTTGTAATTCGGCAACATTAATTGTAAACTCCTTGAATGGTAACATTTCGGAAGTCCTAATAAGCACCATAAATCCTATATTGTTGTCAATAATCACTCTAGGGCTGGTACAAGTTGATTTGCCGTTTGTTATACAGATTAAAGTTTATAAAAAAATCCGATTGAGGTATTATATAAAATTGAAATTTATTTATTTATAGAAAATATTGTTAATATACTTCGAAATCTGGGGGAACTAATTCTACTTCTAAATCAAATCGGCCGGGTCGAATTAAAGCTTTATCAAGTGCTTCTTTGTTGTTTGTAGCACTTAAAACTATAATTCCTTGAGTAGATTGAAATCCATCAAGCTCAATCAACAATTGACTAAGAGTTTGACTCTGACTCTGTCTGAGTGATGCATCAACTTTCTTATTGCTGATGGCATCAAGTTCATCAATAAAAATGACGCAAGGAGAATGCGCTTTTGCACTCTCAAAGAGTTCCCTGACTCTCGAAGCACCAACTCCCACATACATTTCATCAAATTCGCTTGCTGACGCGTATATGAATGGAACCTGAAAAAAATGCCACCATTATATTCTAAATCACGGGCCTCATTTCAAATGATTATTGTAAAATTATGAAATATTATATTGCTTCTGAACAATGAGCAATATTCTTATGTAAGTTTAACTGAATAAGATATCCCAATGATGAAAACCGCGGAGCCGGATAGAAACTTGTGAAAACCTTTTATTTAAATCAGCGATTCCTAATCTGGAGTGCGAATAAGCATTTCCGGGAGTACGAAAAATATTCCTACATTTCCCATGAAAACTAGTTACAAGGAACTGGTTGATATGCACATAAAAACAAAAGTCAGAAATAGATTAAATGCAATTAGTAATTTATGTGAGATCTTTTGAAAATAGGAGTCTCGCCTCTTAAGTATTATTATGAATAACCATTAAAAAATTAGGTATTGTTTTGTATGTTTATTTTATGTTTATTTGTTTTTTAAAAAAAATTATTCTTCAAATAAAAAACATTTCTTAAATTAACAAAGATATTTACACTTTTCAAGAGGACACAAACTTATTTAAGATTCTAAAGGGTCCTGATCATTAAGCAGGTTAAGAAGTGCAAATTATTGAATTTAAAGAAATTAATAAATTCAATGAGTACTAAAAGTAGTGGCCAAGTTGTTTTAATATTAAGTACAATTGGCAGTATGTTGATTTGAATTAATGAATAATTTAGTTGCTGAATACAGGGGTGTGAAACCCATCTGGTTGTTTGAGCATTTCAAATATTTTAAAAGTAGCCATGAGCTAGCTGAAAATAATAGATAAAATTATTATAGTTTTGCAATATTGGGGTGATTCTGTAAAACCTGCTATTTTAAAAACTTGCTATGGTCTGCTATGAACTGTCAATTTTTATATGGGCTATAGCAGGTTTTACAGAATCACCCCCAATATTGTAGAACCATAAAAAATTTTGAACACATTATTGAATTTCGTAACTTTTCCAATAAAAATATCAGCTACAATTAAAATATTTTTATTTCCAGAAAGAGGGGAGTAAAAAGTATATTAAAATTAAAAAGGTTGTGTGAGGCGCAAAATAGTATCGAATGAGCCACATGTGGCTCATGAGCCGTGAGTTGCTGCTCCCTGGCTTAATAGTAATTATTGATTTTAGTGATATTATCCAAAACTATTGATTTAAATTTAAAAATGTCTTTGAAAGTTTTATTTTGTGTGTTTAATAATCCACATACCATTCAATGGTGGACCCACCAAGTCAGAAATGAGAAGAGAATATAAATAATAAAATTTATCTAAACTATCCTTCTCAAATTGAAACCCATTCCTTATAACTTGGTAGATCACTTTTTGTACATAAAAGTTGGGACTCCTAGAACATGCTCTAAGGTACCATCTTACCATCGAAGTGTCAAAGTTCTGCAAGCTTACAAATATTTAGAAGGTAGCCCCAGAAATAGATATAAAATACATATTTCTTATTTCTATGAAACTTTCGACTTTTTTTGTGATTACACAAGAATTAAATTTTCAATTAAAATTTTATATCATAAATATTATAATTTGAAAATCGGAATAATAATAAACTGAAAACATATTAATATTTTGTTAGTAACTAAAATTAAATTTTAAAATGTCTATTATTTTATCAGCTACAGTTAAAATAAATTTTTATTGAATATTTGTCTTTGAACTTTACGTTCTAGACCTACTTCAAAGGTTTTCGGTGAAGCTAAAATCCGATGAGTAAAGAAGCCACTCCAGTAATGCTACTCTATTGTTGTTAAAATAAGATTTTGTCACTACCACTTATTATAAAGGTATATTGTTTAGTTATAGAAGATCCCGGAAACCGTTCTTATCAGTAAAATACAATACTAAATATCTACATCGCAAATTTTTCGAACTTTTACAACTTTCTTTTCTTAATTAATTTTTTTCTTTATTATACATCTCCCCGTGATTCTAACGAATCTTCATTCTTGTGCCTTAAGTCGGCCATATGACGCGGCATTGCAACAGTTACGTAATTGACAATTACTTTATGCGGAGACAGCAGTTTCATGATTTCTGCTCTTATCCATGGAGATTTGCATGGTTGATTTTGAGCGAGTTTTACCCACAACTTGTCGTTAATTTGAAAGCCATTGTATATCTGTTGAACCATTTCTTTCGTTTCATTAAATCGAAGACTTACTTCATAAGGGTAAATACCTTTTATTGGTAGTCTGAAAGAGCCATACACTGGTGTAATATTATAGTAGTAAATTGGTTCTTGCATTGAGCATTCCGATCGTGTAACTGCTGCTTTTATTGTCCGATGATTCCTCTCAACGATGCCGTTGCCTGCTGGTCTATTATCGGATCTAAACTCAGTTCTAAAAATATCGTCTATATACGTACTGGATCCTTGTTTGATTCTGTCATTTAAACCAAACACGTAATTAACGATCTCTGTCATGAAACCGAGGCGATATTGATTTCAAAACCCAATCTTGTCAATGAATATTGCCTTCCATTTACTATGCATGATTGGTACTTCCACATACTCTCATCGACCCAAATTTGCATATACGCATCAGATAAATCTAAAATCGCTATTTTGTTTCCTTTCTTTCTCCATTCTCTAATAGTTTCATTACAGACTACTGTTTCACCGCTATAAACGTCTAGATAATGATTTAAAGCTTTAAAGTCAAAACTGATCGTATTTTGCTCTTGTTATTTTGCATTACAAGAAATAAAGTTACCAGTCCAATAGACTCACCGAATCGGTTTTCGTCATATTCAACTAACCAGCCATTTTTGTCCCACTGCTCTGAACCCACCTGCTAGAAACACTTGAGCGTTGGGTGACGTGCTGGATTCTTGGCGTATAACTGTTGTCGAGCAGCCGGAATCTATGAGGCATAGTATTTTCAATTCATATATCGAAAGAAGTCTTTCTTTTAACATCTCTTTGATATCGAGAGACTCCTGAATATTCTCGATCCTTTTGTCTTTTCCCAATTTACAATATCGGGATTGATGTCCAAGCATTTCACACCGGGAACATTGAATTTTCTTCTTGTCCACACAGTTACGGGCAAAATGGTTTTCGTTGCATATGAAGCATTGTACATTATTTGATTTCACTACAAATGCAGACTGATGTCTTTGTAGTAAATTCAATCGTGAAACGATGTCACAGATTGTGTCGATTGACGTTGATCCTCGTCGTCTCACTTCAGCTATAATTTCTGCTGGCAAGGAGTTTATTATAGTGTTTAACAATAGATCCCCAGAGTTAAAAGCAAGATTTTTCATTTCTGATAAATAAATGTTAATATTGTCCCGATCTAGAATCTCTAATTTAATAACTCGGAGAAGCATGCTTCTGGGGATCGTTGAAAGCTCGTTGCAATTATCTTTTAATTTCTTCATAGCTAATATATTCGTTCTTCACTGCTTCCTTCAGAGCGATGAATGCTTCCCCTTCATGACAGCCAACAAAATTTCCTTTTTCCATTGAATTTATGGAGCTTGCATATCACTTCGAATTTATCAAACCATTCATCTATTTTCACCATCAAAAAGTTCTATTGCGATTAGAATGTATTTTATCATACCCAGATAACTTGCATTATAATAAACAATAAGAAACTATTATTTTCAAAATTTGACTATTTCACAATAAATCCAATTATTTAAACTTTCTATTCTTAATTAATTTATCCTGTATTATCCATTAATGAAATACCTGCTAAATTGTAAGAACCAATTATTTAATAAAATTGGTTATAAGATTTAATTATAATTATTGTAAAATCTTTAACATTCATTCATGAGCAAATAATAAGCAAAGATTGATCAGTGCACAACCAAATATACAAGTCACTTTATACATGCATATATGTATAATTTGCTAATGCATTTTTATTAATTAATGTTTTAAACTTAGTAATTTTTCGTGCGGCCTTCACAAGTCTAAAATTGTTATTATGGCCCAAGAAATGGGTTAAGTTTGACAAGCCTGTTGTAGACTAAACACTGTAAGGACTTCCAGTTATGATAAAATTCCCACAATAAAATGTAATTGAGTCGATTGACAATTAAAAGAAACCTCAAAAGTTTATTTATATAGATAATATCATAATGATCGTTTGTGAAAACTTTGATTAAGCTCCGACGTTGATAAATTTGCAAAAATTGATATTGAATGAACATTGAAGTGATTAGCTTTTGTAGATGGTTTGATTAGAATACAAAATTAGATGGCAAGAACATCCAGCAGAATATTTTGATGAAGGTGCAAATTCCTAAACATGTATTTAGTTGAATCTATCTCAATGTCTGGAGACATCTTCAGTTCGATTGGATGTTACGTAGACATAACATGTTTTGTCAGAGAAAAACCACGATCGAAATTTTCGGTGATTAATTCTTTTTAAGTATAGAAATTTGTATTTGTTTGTTTCTGAATTTTTGAAGGCGTATGAAAATGAAAAAGTAAAAATACCTTTAGTTATTTAAACAAAACTGAAATTGTTATTTAATTTAAAAATGCATTTGTAATTTAATTATTAAATTAATAAATGTATTAAAACGGAATGACTGAGGCACTACATATAGTTTACCTGGAATTATAAAAAATGTAAAAGAAAAACTTCAAAAACAATTTATAATTGAAATATTAATCTTAAAGTTAAATATTTTTAGATATTCACAAACAGATAAAAAATATTGATCGAAGTCATAAAATTATGAGAAAATTACTAAAATCACATTACAATTCTTTCCGAAATTATATCTGAATGAAAACAAATCGTAAGAGCTTTATAAATCTGTTTATAAATAAAAATTTAATAAATCTTACTTTTTTGTGAATTATTAATAAATGCCCTGAAATTCATAACAAATACGACAGTTTCTTTTTATTAAAAATATTAATAACATTAAAAATAGACATTAAAACATCTTTAAAAAATGTAAATCTAATGAAAAATATATTAAAATTATTGTGTTCTTGATACACACAATTTATGATAGCTCCTCTAAACAAAATCTGACCCTTGTATAGGTAATTCCATTAACTCGACAGGATAAATATTATCAACAGAAATTTTCACAAATAAAACAAAAAAATTTTTTACTTTCGCTTCTCCTGCTACAGCCCTTGCTAGAGATGTCTTACCAACTCCCGGGGGACCAACTAAAATGACACCTCTAGGTAATGTGGCCCCAAGCTCATTGAATTTCTCAGGATTCCGTAGGAAATGAATCAGATTTTCCAGATCTTGCTTAGCCTCATCACACTGAAAGTTATATCTGATTAGTTCCACAATTTTAATTTATCTTATTTAGTAATTGAATGAAGCAAAATTAGTATATCTTTGCTTCATTCAATCAGATTTGATTATCTTAGCTTTCCTATCAATAATTTATGCACTTGCTTACAACATTCCTCAAAAAAAGTTCATATACATCAACCTCAATGAAACCTAAATTGTGTTGAGTAGAATAAATAAATTATACTATTTCTACTTTTCCTAAGAAACTATAAAACAACTTTCCCTATGATAATTTAGCAGAGGAAAAGTGGATGGAAATATAATACTAGTAATTTCTGATGGTAATTTCTTAAAGCTGATGTAAGTAATAAATATAAAATCATCAAAATTCAGGTTGTAGTATAATAGTTAGGAAATATATTTTGGATTTAGAACAGGGGTTCCCAAAGTACGACCCTCAAATTGTCGACATAGGGCTAGCGAACCGACAATCTAAAATCGGAAATATTAATTTTAGAAAATATAGCTTAAAATAATAGCTAAATAATGCTTGTATTTTCTTTTCCGGTATTATATTTGATCCTGTGATAAATCATCCTATGCCATATCATATAACCTCGAAAGAATTATTAAATCGCGATATTCCCCCTCCATTTCATTGATTATAAGTCAACTATTTTGTATTTTGGACCGCCTAATATTTTGGAATTTGACCTCCTTAACTAAAAATTTCGGAATCCCTTCTCTAGATTATTTGCGACTAATTTTTTTAATAGCTAAAACGTCAGTAAATCACCCTTTACAAAAATACAAAATATGGATACATAATCAACGAATATATTAGAAATCAGATTCGCATAACATCGAACTATTTATTGCCTTTCAAATTTGTACGAATAATTCTGTTTTTAAAGTGATCAAAAGGTTGGTAAAGAACAAATCATCGAACGTTTTAGATATAAAATTTTGTGATCTGATTAAAGTAAAACAGGATTCGTTATCAACAACGAAATGTGTTTTACTTTATCAACCTAATGCTATTTATGAATCATTTGTATTTTTATTAAATGTGAGGATATCTTTCTCTTTCTATATATAACAGAATTATTACAAAGAACATTACACACGAAAGATTTTGATAAATTGAATTTTCGACCAAGTTTTTTGACATTTTAATACACCTGTCAGGCCACTGCCTTCATAAGTCGCCTTGTAAAGCCGAGTAACGCTTTTGTAGCTTTTCTTTCGAGTCCAACCACCCTATGCTAAGTTTCGACAACTGGAAACTTCGGTATTATTTCAGATTTTGAATGAATACCGTAAAAATGAATTAAGTTTCGAACAACGTCGTTCGAATCGAAATTTATTATTTGTTTTAAAATATTAATATTTTTTATTTGTACTGGTCACACTTTCATAAATATTATAATTTAGATTTAATTTATAAACATATATTGAGTAAAATTTGTTTAAATATTATTATTCTTTATAATTTCAAAAACTTAAAATTTACAACATATTCATAAAAAACCTTCCAACAGTAAAATTAATCACCATAGCCGAAGTTGCGCCAGTTACCAAATTTAACCAAACTATGAAAAGAAGAACCAAAATGAATCTGTTATCAATCGAGCCAAATATTTTAAGTACAAATCAATTCAGAATTCAATATGAAACGTTATTAACAAATTCAGCCCAATTTCACAATGCTTGCTCTAATACAGGGGTTCTCAACCTGGGGTACGCAAAAATAATTCCAAAAGTTGTGCTCATCAAGCAAGTCCAACCATCTCATTAAAAAGCTTTTATACTTTTTTTTTGTTACGAGTCTTTCTATTTTTTAAATAGACAGTTTAGAAATTATTTCCAGAAACGACACAGTTTTTTCTAGGTTAGTGATATGTGGGTACGCATGTTAAAAGAGGTTGAAACCCCTACCTTAAATAAACATATGCAAAAATTAACGCATTTTATCTATTTACAATGAGTTATATCTGAAAAATATAAAACTTTGAGGAGTGATCTAAAATTATAAACAAATTTTTTCTGTGAAAATTTTGGATTTTAAATACCACTACTAATATGAGAGAGCACATTAAAATTGTAAATATTATAGTTACTGCCAAATAATCAAATTATTATTAGACGTAGAAATATTAATGAATAAGAAAATATAAAAATCTAACTCCTTGAATATCACAGAAGGTCGTACTTATATTTTTCACCGGCTTGAAACGATTGTTTGACAGTGCTAAAATAGCAAAGAAATAATGTAATATACGAATCAGACAAAAAATTTAAAATAAATGAAGGTTGATGAGGTATTAATATAACATCAGCAGCATTGGGGCAATAATGATGCAACAAATTTGCTTATCCAAGAAAAGAATTATGATTAATTATAATTAATAATCCATATCATATTTATATAATATGAACCCACAGATTTTAGACTTGCAAACAATACATAAAACGTCCGATAAAATGTTTATCATACAGGTGGGCTGAGAATAAAATATGGCGCGAATTTATCAAGATTCAAATCAATATAGAAATTTATGGGGCTGAGTTTATGTGATGGAATGATCTAACGAGTGTAAATGCTTGCTCCGAGATACTGTGCAGAACTCTAGTGAAAATGTGATCAATCTCATTTGCCATTTCAATGGAACTAGTTAGCACCAATTATTGAGTTATTGGTTTCGATAATATTTAATTACATGCTTCATATGGAAATCGCCATATTTATTTTTGAAAACTTCTAGAAACCATTGTACAAGGCTAAACGGAAATAGTAACAATAGGTGAGATAACATAAAATGATGAAGCAATCTTTAAACCTCTTAACAGTTTCGAATTTCAATAAATCAAAATTAATATTGTTTATCTTCTTCTGAAAACTACATTTATGGAATATCAAATGCAAACTTCGAATGGTTCACTCGACGCTGATTATGAACCACTAGATAAACAGTTTATGGAGTTACATTGTAAAGCTTTATGAGACTCATCATAACTGATGAATGTATTCCCCGTGAAGGATTTGCAATACCAATAAAGTGAATAAGAGCCACATTCGTCACCATCATAACTGTAGATTAATAAAATAATGTAAATGCTCAAAGAAAGGACAACTGGAAAAGACAAATCATTACAAGCGTGCCCAAGATTTCCAACAATATTCAAACTCGCTCAGACGTTATGATTTTTGTCATTAAAATCTTTAACAAAGTATTAATTACGATTTTGTTTATCTCCATTCTTTCTGATTAGAAAACAGCATATTTATTTATAGCCTGAAAGATTGAAGATAAAACAAAGCTTTGATAGAATTTTATAAAATGAAATATGTTTGTTTTCTAGTCAAGCTACATCTTGGTGCAAATGCCAATATAATCATTAATTATCATTATATAAAACTGACCACTCTCTCCCCAATTGTTTTGCCCTAACTATAATTTCTACCCAATTTGCATGATTTTCTAAGAGAAATTTCTTTCTTTTAATTAGTTGGAAATCTCGTAAAATAGCCCAACTGTCACCCAATATTATTAAATATTTATTTATTTTTACAATGAAAAGTAAAATTTACTTTCTGGAATAACAGGTTTATCTGGCTCCTGGACGACCGCGTTTTCTGTGTATGACTCAATAATGGCACTGAGAATTTTTTCAATAGCCTCCTCTAAGGATGGATTATTCGGGATAATTATTAAATAATTCAAATTCACAAATTCATATAATTATTACACTACCCAGTAACTGTTGGAAATTTGCCGAGAACAGTTACATGAGCGATAACATAGGAAAAGGAGTTATTTATTTACAAGTGTTTAAAATAGAAAATAATATTGTAACCGTTTAGTATATTTATTATTGTTTATTTCAAAGATTTTCCAAAACTGTCATATTTATATGAAAAATAAATCGTTAAATTTATTAATTTAGATTTTATTGATATTTTACAATTGAAAATCGATGTGTAGAATTCATACAAAACAAATGCACAGCATCCCCAATTAAAATTCATGTCATTTGGAACTATATTTGGTTCTGTGAGAAATCATCCTATGCCTTATCATATAATCTCGAAAGAATTATTAAATCGCGATATTCCCCGCCCCTCCCCCGCCATTTCATTGATTATTGACATTTTCCTAGAAGTAAGGTTTTTCAGCCCCCTATAAAGGCGATAGCTGGCAATATTTCGAACTTATGATTAAATTTTGTTACTATTTCTGACTAAATGACAGAAATGGATATCCTCAATTCCATTATAGGGCTTTCTAATTTAAGTTTTCTTGATGGAACATGCTGGCGAACAAAAACCTAAACAAAAATTCTACAATTTATTAATAAAAATGAAATAAAAATAGACTCAATCACGTTCAAATCAGTAAACTAGAAACCATGCATTGCAGAACTTTACATTCGAAATTTCCAATTTTAAACGATAAAAGTTTGAAATCAAAAAAATGCAAGTTTGGTTAACTTAAGAACGGAGATAAATTTATTGAATTTTCTGTAGGCTCAAGAAAATGTTTTCAAAATTAAAAATTTTAGTAATTAATAATTTTTAGAACATTTAAAAAGTTGATCAAGAAAAGTTGGAATTTTCACTATTTTGAAAAATCAGACGGAAATTAGCCACCCAAACACCTAAATTATATATTTTCTAAAAAATTCGATGCAATTTAGTTCTATAAAATGATTACGTTAAATTATCAGTTTCAATCTCCTTCAACCCCAAATGTTTGTATCTAACATTTCTCCGTTGAACAGTTAACCAATTGATTAATTGCAAATCAAATTACCTTCTTCTTTCGTCAAAGAATCATAAGCCGAATCTTCCTTTTTAACGGAATTATTATGTGGAAAAAGCCACTTTTCTGCTACATTTAACCCATAAATAATCCCAGCAGCTGATAATGCGCCAATTAAAAATTTCGATTGCGAAAATTTCGATTTATTTTTATCATAGAATTGAAATAAATTTTCCTTTGCTTGATGAAGATTCAAATCTCGTTTGATTATATTCCTGATTGATAATTTAACTTTTCTCTGAGTGCATAGCTTTTTTCTCGGAACGATTAAACTGAACAAATGGTCGACAGTTTTCCGATGTCTGTGATATCTATAAAAAATTTACTTTGAAATACCAAAGTAAATTCGTTAAATTTATACAAACTTGCTAAGTTTTAGCATTTTTTTAGAATTATAATTTTTGCCGATTTCATTTGGAAAAACTTTGCTATGTTATCGCGAGTCTTGAATTCGGTCACTTCAACATAATAAACAAACAAATGGAATCTAATTCTTCATTTCAACAATAAAATATAATAAGATTTGTCAGTTTAATTTATAAATTAATTTTAATAATATTATAAATTTTATAAATATTTCAATTAAATACTGTCTTTAATTTCAGATTAGCTTAATTTATACGGAAAAATTGAGCACAATAATCATGAAAAGTATAAAGTACTTTTTACAGTGTTGGACCAGAACACAAACGGCCTTGTAAATTGTTTAAATGAATCGGTAATACACACGCAAATACAACATGCAGATTTAAAATCGAACCTATTAAAACATCAACTAACCCTGCTAAAATACGAGAAAGAAAACAATTAAATATAAAATTATAAAACACAAAAATAAATTAAAATAATAACAAGGTGCAACAAGATCCGCACGAAATAAACATAAAAATAACACGAAAAACTAACAATTTGACCGAAATTTGACAATTTATCAAAATATGCGAAAATCCATGAAAAGGTAATAAAAATCAAAAAATTTGAATTGGAAACAATTCAATTAAAAAATTCAAAAGAAAAATTGTCAAATTAAATTACAAAATAATAAAATTAAGAATAGAATATACTAGAAAATCACAAGGTCAAATTTTGTTTTACTAAATCAAAATTAACACGCAAGGTTAGGGTCGTACAATAAGTATATATACCGATTCATTTTTACCTAATTTTAATCGGTTTTTAACCTGAAGCAGTTATAATCAGTTTTAATCTGACAAGACAGTTTTTAACTCGTTTTAACCAGTTTGGAAATCTTGAAGTTAGAAACTTTAATGTGAGTGAGAGGATGTTACAAAACTCTCTCCACGTCGCGTCCTGGCAACCTCGATTGAGCTCTGCCTGGGCGTCGGCGCGGGGAGAGAGTTATGATGTATTATGCACGAAGATTATTAATGACAACTACGATGTATTATGTGACAAAATATATATTTATCTAAACAAATAGATTTTTTCCGTTGAAATTTTTCCGGCCCCCAGCCGAAACATCTTACAAATAATTAAAATCAGACATACAATCGAATTGTGTAAGTGAGTGTATAATCGCCAATAATTCGTGCCCGTGAAGGCTCCGGCGTGAGAACGCAGGAGCTGAAACGTCAATATCATTCCGTATAGGGGAAAAGGGTGAAGGGGAAATAGTCTTTTGGCTGTTTCGTGAATAATAAATAGAGTAGTTAAATGTTAAATCAATAGATTAAATCGCGAATAATAACTATTTTAATTAAATACTAAGAACTAGAACAATCCACAAATGATAAACACATAGCTAGAATAACTAGAATAGATAATGGATCACCAACGATAAACCTATAAGGGAAGTGATAAAACCAAAATTTTTGGAAATAAATTATACCTGATAACTACATAAGATACTGACGATAAGCACCTATTTAATGAGTTAGGATGGATCACCGGCGATAACGAGATAATATGTTAACATAACTTGGGATGTAGAACCAATCACTGATGACCAACGCACAAATCAAAAAACGCCGATCAATTCTCATAAACGGAGAACTACCATTGTTAACTGAGTTCGCGATACAAGTACTGACGGCAGGATCGAATGAATTCACTCAAATGATTATCCACCCCAAAGAGAAGTGTAGAATATTAACCCTAATAACCGAAAATATAAAATGAAATAATAAAATAAATAGGGTCTCACCAAATAGAACAAAAAAGGGCAATATCAGTAAATTGCAAGAAATATATATTCGCTATGAATTCCTATAAACTGAATAATAAATTAGTATCCTTATGGCAAAAAGAACCATGAGGTCAATCTGCAGGAAGACGGAATCCATGTACATCGTGACATTCCCTGAAAATGTCAATCAATAGAATTTGGTAATTATCATAGCCACTTACCGATAGAGAGAACATACAAACATCCCCGAGAAACGACAAATAAGACACCCAAATTGACTTCAGACAGGCACACCTGGCTACAGTCGAGGAATTGTGTGCCTGTCATCAATTTTCTTGCCACCATACACACAAACTAACTATAAAAGCTAGTGTGGCGAAAAATTTATCCATCAAAATTCATTTATTGAGATTTTTAAAAAACGCGTACCTGTTTCCAGTGAACAACAAGGATACGAGGAACCCAACACTGCGAAAAGTAACAGGCCATTATATTAGGGTAATTTATTCAAGTTCCTTTCATCACGATATTAATTTCATTATCGAGTATTAGCGCAGACACGACCAATCCAACGACCCGCTAGCCAGGATAATCAGAAACTCATAATAGGCGCTATTCATATTATAAATAAATTATTGAGTCGATAAATCTCGTACTGTTTTGGTTTTTATTACAATTGAAGCACTCCACGACGAATCAACTAGTAAAAATAGAACGAAATGCGGACTAAGTTACCCAAACAATTGACGAATGTTCAACCGATAGTTGAGCAACCCTCGTAAGGGATATCGAGACCCGATCTATTATCGCAAGTCGTTGGTAGAGGCCAGGAGTTAGTTGAAACAGACTCGCGATGAGGTTGGATGCATTTTTTGAGTTAGGTTTCACTTTGCAACACCCGATCGTAATAAAAGTTAAGTAATCTACTATTGAAATTAATTTAGATCTCTATTAAATTGTTAGTACGGTTAAAATAGTTTATTATTCATCACCACTATGATTAAAATAAATTTTCGTTTATCATAATCAAAATTTTGATTATAAGTAAATTAGAATTTTCTTAATTATTTTTATTTGGGCATCTATTACTTATGATTATGCTTAGGCCAAATTTTTACTCATTATCGTTGCGACTAAAATGGATTTTTGTTTAACATAAATATGATAATTAAAATTTCTGTACCCCAACCGTGATAATACAAGTTGATGTGTAAATCAACACACCGAATCTTGTTTTTTTGATGAAAACTATCGAATGCATTACAGCTACCCTTGAAATATCGGCCATTAATTCACTTTTAAAAATTGTTTTTGCGACTTGTATTATAGCTTCATAGAGAAATTAGATTGTTGTTCAGGTTCCCAGATATAAATTTCGTTTCACAATTTCATATATACTTATGTGTGGGTGTATGTAATTATAGTGCCTTCTTTTGGTAAACACTTCTGATTTCTTCTCATTTCCTAATTGCATTTTTAAAGATTTTTGACCATTTATTAGTAACAATACCAATAAAACCTCCATATCATTAAATGCTAAAAAATGTTTGGAGTAATAAAAATGTCTGAAATATCTATAAAACATCAAATTAGTTTTAATTTTAAAATAAATCGTCATCCGCACGAAAAACTCTGCAGAATCCTCAGAATTTAAATGTTAAAGATTTTCCTCCATTTATCTTTTAAAATTTTTACGATTAAGTTATTATAGGAGGGTATCTCAACGCAGCTGGGCTACGTGTCGATAGATTATATATGCACTGTTATTGTATGTGTACTGTTTTTAATTTCCTACCACTAAAACTTTTATATTATTTAAAAATAGGCAACTAAACATCTTTCTCCATACAAATTCTGGTAGGGTATAGTTTGTGTAGGACATTAAACAAAATAATCACTAATAATTCATCAACCCAGGTGTAATAAGACTAGCTGAGACATCGACTCTAGTGATTTTTCGGAGGAAGACCTCCGTGGTACAATGACACATGCGAACTAAAGGCCACTACCAGCGAATTGCGAGAATAGTGAAACCATCACTTGAATAGGACCCCGATCAAGGATTTCGACTCATAACGTGAACGTAACGCACTGAATAAGTTATAAGACCAGCTAATCAAAACGCGTAGGATGTCAGACGTTATTTATCAACTAATATTTCTCGTTTTCTAGAAGATTCGTGGATTGATGCATCCCAAGTAATTGCCCGGTTCCCCGCTCACTCGGCTGCCCGATGTAGGCAGGCGATGTGAGACGCGGGATTTTCTATCTCCCCGGTGCGCGAAACCCGATCTGTCACGCAAAAGAACTCTGACGAAATTGATCTCTCATACGTGGCAATCAAAAGGGAGCCAGGACGTAACCCGGCTAGGGAGATTCAAGGTCAGGCCGAGAATTTGCTGGCACGCCTCGAGGTGCATCAAGCCGAAACGAATCGATAGGTAGAACAGGCCAAACGGTACATACAGAGAGTCAATGCAGATATTGCGGCAGGTAGGATACCCAGTACTGACGGGTATGCCCCGCAATACAATGTTTCATATGAGCTGGATGACCCCAAGCTCCAGGAGCGAATGACTGATATGAACGTGGTAGTCCCACGGCGCATCCTACCGAGGGAGATGAGAGAAGAAGATAGGACTACAGAAATCCGCCGTGAACATTCGTATGCGAGGGAACGATATATCAAGAAGAGGAGATAAGAACATTACGAACATTATTAACGCGCATGAATCTAAATAAAATGTTTGAAATAAAGCTGTTTATCTTCTTATTCTGGCACCTTATTATAAATTTTATGTTTTAATATTACCTTATTTGGTCAACATACCGGAGGATAAGAAATAAGTACTCTTCGACGACCTAGTAATAAATTAGGAAATGATCAATTCCCTACAATTGTACAACCGATTTTATGAAATCTTATTTTTATTTCAGAAATGAATTTTCGTCAATCACCCATCCTACAACGGGAGTTAGATAAGGCCCAGGCAGCCAACCGAGACCTACAACAACAGCTCCTACAACTCACCCGAGAGATCCAGCAGGTCAAGGGAACCTGGATCGAGCCAAAAAGGGTGAAGAGTATTTATCAAAAAGTGGAAGCAGAGCAAAAGGGGTGGGTTGGAGAACGACAGCTTACTCAAAACCTGAGAACCCAAATCAAGGGCCTGGAAACAGCACTAGCAGCATGCCAAGAAGGGGCAGCTATCACTTATCCGCTGGTGTTCGCTCCAGCACAGCTGGCTTACCGAAACACGACCTCTATATCCACACCCAAGGACAAACCCAACAAGCATAGGCCAGGGAGGACTGAGCGCGCAAAATGTCGAGCGGCTCAAAGTGGAAGAATGTGATCCCAATTTCGAATCTTATGTTATGTTATTTAATAAATGGTACAAATAATAGTTCGTAGTGTTGTCTGACCCGACTCAATCAGAATATTTCGAATTTGAAATCTGTAATAATTACCAAAATGGAAAATGCTTTTAGTAAGGGACCTAAGAATCTAAATCAAGCACAGACCTTCTATCGGTGGCTCGTTGAACCCAAGGATTGTACTGTCAATTATAGCATTAGCAATAGCGCTCACTTTTTGCGGATGATCTACCCACTCGAACACAATTCCAAAGTTGCCTAGCGATGGGTGCCGAGTGGTAAGCGAAATATATTTATATGGGGTTGTCTGGGTAACAACCATATAGTTCAAATATCAACACCCAGAAACTCACCAACAGTAATAGTACTTCATTTTCTCATTTGGCAGTGTGGACTTGATCCAACATAAACTGGGCCTCTTTTAGCTTGCGACACCTGAGTCTAAGACATTTTGCTTATTTCTGGTAGAGATTCTTTTCCTAGAGAAACAGAAAGATGTGTGCTCGGAATCCTTCTTTCTGTGGGGTTCGTGAATGTCAGACCTTGGACCCTTGACATACAATCTTTTGACCCTCCACTTGTTACACTAGTGCCTCTTTATTTACAGCAAAATAAACAAATAACAAGAAAACTATATCTATCATATTATTTAGCAAAACATTTACTTTCCACACCGCAACAATTCATCAATTTATCAAATCATTCAACTATTTCATTTGGTCTGGTCCTTGTTCTCCATGGGGCTTATTGGCTATAATTTGGCGTTGTCGTCTTCGTTTGGATCTTCCTGGACGTGAGTGGGGTCTGTTATTCTTGATTCCTTGATCGCAGTAGGCCAATTGAGCTGGTGCGAAGATTAGTGGGTAGGTAACTGCATTTCCTTCTTGACTAGCAGTTAACGCTACCTCCAGTCCGCGTATCTGAGTGCGCAATGCCTGCGCTAATTGCCATTTCTCCTGCCAGCCGCGTTATTCATCTTCTGATAAAACTTCTTCGCCCGCTCGGGTTTGACCCAAGTTGATTTGATTTCCTGGCATCCCTTGCTGACTTGCAACAGCTGTTGGTAGAGATATAGGTTGGATTCGCGTAGACGGTATATTTCTTGATTAATTACGTGAATGGCGTCCATACCTGAAGTGAAAATATTAGTGAACTGTAACATGATGAGTGGTGATGAAATCAAGGATTCCTTAGGGTGTTGGTAATATCGCAATTAAAAAAAACTTTGCGTAAAATTATGAACTATATTTATTAAGCTATGAATTTTTATGTCGCATTAACACATGAGATTTATCTCTCGTTATTCATATTCTAAGTGTGGAATTTACAATTCAACGATTAAGTCCTACTGCATTAAAACTCATTTAATAAGCCTTAAAATTTTCATTTAATAAGAATTATATACAAAAGTTCATTTAACTAAATTAAATTTTATTAACGTATAACAACAAATGGTGAGAGCTCGTGATTTCATTATCAGTAAGGTCTTCCAAATCCTCGGTCCTGGAGTGGTTGCATGCATTTATATCGTTCCTTTTTAGTTGGGCGTTGGCACTTATGAGAGTGCTCATTTCTTCTGTCCCAGTGTTGGATTGGGCCGTTGAATAAGTTAACCGGAAAGACAATGTTTGTGGGTGCACGCATCCGTGTGAGTGCAGGATCTCTCAACTCGAAGGGTATTAATACTCATAGGGCATTTGTATAAACGATGTTGATCTGCCTACCTTTTTAATGTCAATGTAACTGTACTGCTCATTACTTTCATCTGCATTGTTGGATATACTTATGATTAATTTTATCATCGTTCTAATTTCCGATTTTATGTTTATCTTTCTTACCAAGATGGTAGTTATTATCATCCATATTGTTATTATTATTATAGGATTTTATTAATATTATTACATCTATCTACTATCATCGCTAGGCAGAGGTACCGCTCTTACACAATCTGATAGTGTACATGAGTTTAATTACTTGTGGTATGTGCTGGCTGTGGGCCGGAAAATTTCGAAAAAATTAAAATAAACCTGATTCGTTGAAGCATATAATTGGCATAAACTTTACATTTCATTCATACACATCATACCAAGCTGGGACTTGCTTATAGTTTGCTTGAGTAAGTATCGTGTAAGTTGATTCAAAAGTTCTCGAGCGTTCTGTCTTCCGTAAATATTTCACAAGGAAAAAGTGCTTTTCAGCGTTTCACAAAACAAAAGTGATTTTCAGAGTTGAAAACGTGAATTTATAGTTAAAATCTTGTGAAAATGAATCGGTATTTATACCTTTTTTGACCATGATTTTACTTGTAATATCTATCTCTAATTTTGTTACTTTCTTGTATTAAATAGATAATTTATTTTATTTTCAACCAGCTTTTCCAATAAAATGCTGATTTTATAAATTGATCTGTTTTCGGTCAAATTTCCTTGTTATATTGTTATGTTTGAGTTAATTTTGTGCTGATCTTGGTGCATATCTGTTATTATTTTAATTTCGTTTTATGTTTTTGATGCTATTTTTAATTACATTTTCCTCATAGTTTAGGGTGGTTTATTTGGTGTTAATAAGTCTGATTTTAAATCTGCGTGCTGTATCCGATCCATTTAAACAAATCATTGTATTGGCCCAATATTTCTGTGAGGTTGTATTTGTCGCCCTAATTTCAGTTTCATTATTTCTGGCGTGCTTCTATTTTTAGTGATCATCACTATGGCTCGAATTGTTGGTCGTACCTTGTTAAATTATTAAAGAATAAGAAACCTGAAAGAATTAAAATAAAATGAAGATCAAGAATATCAAGATTATAAATTATTGAATTACAAATTCGAAAATTATAAATTCTTGATCTTCATTTTATATTCTTGTTTTAATTTTTTAGTCATTTCTTTTTTAATTTTACGTTCAACTTCTTTGGAATATTTTATCTTGTTAATATTTTCATTTATTTCATCTATTATTTTATTACTTTCCTCTATTTCAGTAGGTGATAATATTCCAACTTCCAAAGCTTTAACTTGATATGAATATAACTTATTTATTCCATGATTTAATTCGTCGCATACTTCACGATAAATCTTTTCTTTTTTGAAGTTAAACCGATTGAAATTCCTTCCCCTAAAAAATGTAACAAAGCATTTGATCCTCTAAATATTGAAGATATTATAATTGAAACAAAAGAAACTACACCGATTAAACTTATACCAGAAAATATGCTGGTTGAAATTGTCAAGATTCCAGTTATTGAAAGACAAGCAATTTTAATTCCTGTATCAGCTTTAGTCCATCGAGATTTTATATTTTTATAATGTATTACTCTTTCATCTAGCTTTTTCTTTTCTAATAGGAATTCGTTTATTTTATTTATCGAAGGGTTATTCATAAAATCTTTATTCATAGGAGCTTTTATTTTTTCAATTGGAAGATTTTCTATATAATTAAAAACATTTTGTTCATTCAAAGATGGATAAATCTTTCTTTATTGAAAAGTTGGATAAATTATTTCTTCATTAATCTCGCTTTGTTCCGAAGGCAATCGCGTGCGCTGCATTTTTAATTGTCTATTTTTACGGCTTCTATATTTTTATATATAGAATCTTCTAAATCTTTAAATTTCTTACCAGAAAGTATTGGATTTGATCCTGTGGTTGAAAATAAATCATCTAATTTTATATTATTCATACTTGCTAATTTTCTATATATAAATTCTATTTTTTCAAATTCCCTATACCGTGGTATATTAAAAGATCTAGGATTATTCCACTTCCACCAATAGTTAATTTAGACATTAGTTCAGAGACTGAAAATGAAATGTTTCTAATATGTAAAGTTTTTCGTTTTTTTCCAATCACTGCTCTAATAAATGTTCCTTTTGAACCCATTATTCTAATTTTATTAATTTCAATATTTTGACCATTATAAACAAACATAACAAAGTAATCATCATGCTGGCGGAATAAATTAAAAGTATGATCCTTATCACCAAAAAGTGTAATTGGATTATTTTTTATTATAAAAGACATCAAGAATAATTGTTCTTCAATAGCATAATAATCAAACGGTTTGTTATTATATTTTATATCCTTGAGGTTTGATGTTTGTATATTTTTAGCAACATCTTATTTGAATGTTTCGAAATCATTGAAGAGTTGGGAAGATTCAATTTTATAATGACTTAATTCATTCTTCA
The DNA here is from genome assembly GCA_022537955.1 of Schmidtea mediterranea. Lineage (NCBI taxonomy): Eukaryota > Metazoa > Platyhelminthes > Tricladida > Dugesiidae > Schmidtea > Schmidtea mediterranea. Next base: position 38,371,270 of record CM039681.1, read on the forward strand.
GAGTATCAATTACCTTTATTCGGTTATTCATCTTGGATAATTGGTTACTCATTTCACTTAATTCCAAATTTATTCTACTAATATTTGTATTTATTTCATTTATTTGTTTATTATATTCCATCTCTAAAATTGTAATATATCTTTTAACTGAATCTTCCATAAATTTTTTATTAACAACATCCTTTTAATGTTTTGGAGTTGGAAGATTTGAAATTGAATTATTATTTATGTTTAATTCTCCTCTCATCCTATCACTATTTTCATTTACAAATTTACCACCAATATTTTCCCGAATTACAATACTCATTTTTAAATTTTATGTTATTATAAAAGATCTAGAATCATTTCTTTGAAAGACAGTCACTTGCGCTCTAAAGATAATAGAATAAAAATACATAATTGTCCACATATTTTCGTATTCTCTTTTTGAACTTGCAAAGTATTATAAATATAACCATCAGTTAGATATAATTTCATTTCTTGGATTGGAATAATTCCTTATGAATCAAAATAAATTTTGAATTTTTTAGAACAAAGAACCCAATGAGATCCATTTTCTTTTGTTGTTTGAAGATTAAAAATAATATTATCAGAATTTAAATAATTTTTAATTTCATCTCTCATAATTATTTTACATTTAAGATTTAAATCTTTTAAAATATCACGTAGATAAAAATTAGTTGTAGTATCTCGACTATATTTATTTAGAAATTTATTCAATTCACCGAAGGTAGTCGCTTGCGCTTCAACACATGTCATTTTTAAAAAATTAAAGATTGCACTCAAACCTGACGGAGATGTAAACAAAAAGAAATATTTTCATTATTAAAATTTATTAAATTATTATTTTGATCTACAATTTTAAAATTTATACTTGAAATAGTTTTTCTAATCAATGGAAAATATCTTGGGGTTGATATTTGTTGTACAATTCTATATCCACGAGGAACACTTCGATATGGAAAAGTATATATACAATTTTTTCTTCTTCCATTGTGATATGTTCCTTCAACCTAATCACATAATAAACTTATAGAGGTTATATTTGAAATATCTACAATCTTTTCACTAATAAATAATTCATCAGTTGTATTATTTTCATAAATTTTATTTGTAAATACTAAAAATTCATTAAATTTTTATCTAGAAACGAAATATTATATCCTTTTTTAATAAACATGTGTATTTTTGCTGTTGAAATATTTAATGAAAAAGTAACAATATTTTCTGCACCATATCTCTTTTTAATCAATTCAATTATTACTTTAAATAAAACATCTAATTTATATGCACCAGGTGGAATTGTCATCAAACCATATCCATTAACAACACCCATGGTATTTGGTTTTCTTATAACAAATTGATTATTATCTTTTGTAATATTAACAATTGTATTAAATGTTGTAAACCATGAAAATCCAACTTCATAATTATACTCTTGATTTAATTCTAAAGAAATTGGAAAATTAGCAGAAAATTCTGATTCTTTAGAGTCAAAACTTAAATCTGTTGAATATTTTGAAGAGAAAAGATTAATCATTTTTTCTAAACTTTTCTCCATTAAATAAGAAAAAATTTAAGTTGAAGAACCGAAGAAAAAAATTAATTTGGTGGAGCACAAGCGACTACCGAAAGTGGAACAATTACAAAACCTGAACATTCTTTTTCATCAACACTTGGAACGTTAGTGACTGCCTTCGGAGATTTTTGAAAAGAGTTTTTATATAAATTTATTATTTCTTCATACACAGGAGTTCAAGGAATCAAAAATATTGTTTTTGGTTTTGATGATTCCAACAATTCTTCAGGAGTATATACTAAATCAGCATCATTTGATATCCCTTGAACTTTTTCGTTTGATACCGTTTGGTTTTCATACAGAAATGGCTGAGTTAAGATCTCCGAAGGTAGTCGGGCTTCGCCCTCCAGAAATTTAAAATTTGATTTCAATTTTTCCATAACTATTTTAAACATGATAATTTATATTATTTTATATTTATATTTATATTATATTTATCATCTTCTCACTACCTATTTCAATATTTAATTCTTTTTCAACCAAAACACAACAAAAACATTTTCTTTTAAAACCATCATCTTTTTCTATTTCTATTGTTACAGTTACTCCATTAATCACTAACATCAACACAAAATATAGAATATAAATTTTTAAAATCTGAAAACTTTAATTGTGGTTCAACTAAAAATTCATGACACATTAAAATATAACTTTGATATAGCATTGATTGATAATTATTTGCTTTATCAAATGCTATTGGATTTCCAGGATAATAACTTGAATTTAATTGAACACTTAAAGATTATAATTGTTTATCATTACTACTTGATTGAATAAATTTTGAATTATTATTGTATAATTAATTGTTGAATCTTTAACTCCAATCAAAATAAATCTCGGTCGAGTATTTAACATTGTTGGTTTCCATGAAAATGTACTTCCTCCTAAAATCTCTACACAACCTGGTTTTCTTTGAAGAAAATTTACATTGATTGGTTTTGAAATCATGTTTAATCTTTCAAACATTTGAGTTTCCAAATGTGGGTTACAAGTTATTGATCGAACCATCAACAACATTTTTTATAACCTTCATTCCTTTCCATTTTCAATTCACATGGCATTAAATAAATTATTCTATTATATTGTTGAAAGAATCCAAATATATTTTTTAAAGGACATATTCAATCAAATGTTTTGGTTGAATAAAAATTTTTTCTAATTTTATATCCTTTATTATTTTCATCACCAGTACCAGTAATTGGAATCCATCCACTTAGTTCACCATCTTGATTTTTAAAATTAGCATCAGTCATAACAAATTGTAATAATGAACTCATTTCACGTGGATATCTTATATTTTCAACTTCGGTCGATCCTAAACTTATTGAAATTTGATTAAATAAATTTAAAAACCAATTATGTTCAAGAGTTATATCATCAGTTGGATCAACACCTGTAATTTCTAATTTATAAAAATGAATGGATTGCAAATATCAAGTTGATTTGATGATTGTTGAATTTGAAACAATAAATTTCCAGGTGAATTTAATGCTTCTGCAGATGAAGTTGATAGTAAAACTTCTAAATAATCTTTCTTTTTTACTAGATGAGAAAATTTAATATTTTTATCTAAATTGAAAATTGACATTCTATTTTATTATGTAAAATTTAAGAATTCAAAAAATTTAAGAATTTTAGAATTTAGAATTTGAAAATTTAAGATATCGTTTTTTATCAATCAATTTCTTGGATAATAATTTTGACAAAATTGCATTTATGTGATTTTCACAATTATTATTTCCTGCTTTTCTAGAAGCTAAATATTTTCTTAGTTCATAAAATAATTCACAAGGATTATCGGATAAAAAATAATATTTGGTGTTTTCTCCTTTAACTCTCTCTCCTGTTGTTTCTGTTGATTCCTGGGGTAGTTGCAACTTGATTAGTTTTTCTTTAGTTAATTTTTCTCCAGACGAAGTCGGTCGGAGGCCTTCATCACAAAAATCCTTTAACTTTTTAACTTTAACTTTTTCAACTTGTTCATCATATGTTGTTGGTTTTTGAACAAATGAATTTATTTTTTTATAATAATCAATTTTTGTAATAAAGTTAATATCTTTTGTTATATTCTCATATGTTTCAATATCACTTATTGGAACATTTAATTCCCCTTCAGAATTAAATGCATTTCCTTCAATTGTTATTTTCAATCCATTAGTAAAAATTTTTTTCTCATTATTATTTGATGTCATGTATATGTTATTCTCTTCTTTGGTTAATACAAATTTTTTTACCACCAATAGATAATGTAGTTCCATCTTTTCATGAAGGTATATATCTCTAATATGGGGTGTGATAGTTTTCTTATCTCCTAAAACATCTTGATTTACATTCAATTCTAATTTTGTTGGATGAATTTGTTTTATGATTTCTTGATTAATCTGTGTTGATTGATCTTTAGTTTATTTATCCTTGAAAGGTTTTTCAATTCGAAAAGGAATCAACTTGGGATCTTTATACGAAGTCGACCAGGGGTCTTCATCCCATAGAATATTTTTTCAAGATTCTTGGAAAATATTTACTTCTCTAGGTTTATTTTTCTTTAAAATTAATTCATTTTTTGTTTCTTTAATAACATCAATTATTGGTTTTTCAATTTTTGTAGCCATAAAATTAAAATTTTGATTATAAAGCCTTTTGGATATTAAATTATCATTCCAAATATTTTGTTGAATATTTAATAATTTACAATCTTGAATATATTTATTAAGATTAAAATCATTTACATTTTCAACAATTTTTATTCAAGAAAATAAATCTTGAGATTCAATAATCCACTAAATAATTATTTTTTCATATACTTGAATTTTTTCTTTATCCAATGCAATATAATTATATTTTATAGATAGGTGATTTTCAAAACTATTAAATTCTTCCTTGCTTAAGTATCACTAAATAAATCATTTAAAAAATATGAAAAAATTATAATTACCGCGAATACATCTAGATGGTAAATCATAATAATTTTGAGGTAAATAAATTACATTACAATTATTATGTCTACCTCGAGTAAAATAAGATTCCATAATTTCTTGATTTTTCATGTTGACAAAATCATCAAAAATTATTAAATTCTTCTTCGCTCGATTTAACTTTTCACATTGAATTATGTCATGATATTTATTGCTCATTGTAACATTTATTTTATGAATAGTTTTTAATTCCCCAGTTGTTAATTCCCCACATTTTGTTTCTTCACATAAATTTCTAATGGATGTATCATCAGGAATTTTATCTTGATTTTGAAGTAATCCCACAATATCTTGTTTTGTTAAACCAGAATTTAACCCATGAAAAATTATTTGCATTTCAGGTTGATCAATTGTTTTAGAAAAAATTATTAAATTATCATAGTCTATAAAATTAAGAGTTAGAATCATTTTTAACAACAAAACTGTTTTTCCAGAAACAGAACTTCCAATTATCACCATTCTAAAAGAATTTGGTAAAATAGGATTTTGATTGAATTTCATAATATTTTTATGCCAAGGTGATGTAAACGAAGTTCCACTTGAAGAAGACATTTTTAATAGTAAAATTTTTAATAATGAAAAATTATTTATTTTTTATAAGAAAAAAGAAAAATTCCTGCTCCGCTGGTCAGCCGGATGCTTTCATCATCATCAACCTCTATTTGAATATTTCCTTTATTTAATTTTTTCAAAACTTGTTTTAATTTTCTATTTTTAGAAGGAATCTTTTTATTAATAGATTTTATAAAATCACAAATTCCATGACCTTGATATGGATCTAAATAAATTCCACTTGCTGTTTTTGTATCTGTTGTTGGTTTTGTTATTTCTGATTTAATCTTCTCAATCTTTGCATCTAATTTCTTTGATTCTTTATAATTTTTAACAGCAGTTATTATTCCTCAAGCTGCTACTGAAATTCCTCCAAAATTAAAGGTAATAAAGCAGCAAGTGGAAGAATTCCACCAGAATGTTCAACTTGTTTTATTTCTGCTATTTTCTTTCTACCAATGTATGATTTCGCCGGTTTGTTTGTTTCTACTATTTTTCTTATTTTTTTTCTAAATTATCAACAGTCTGTGTATCAAGAATATTTATTTAGTGATTATTTACGGTGTGTCTTGATTACATAATTATGTAATCAAGATTGTTTATTTTTTGTGTGCGCACATTTTTTTTTGGCGCGATTTTTTTTAAAATTCAAATTTTGGCGGAATTTTTTTTGAAATATTTGGCACTTGAAACCTCCTCTCCAGTTATTTTGCAATGATGTGTGAACGCAGAAAGCTCCTAACTACCTAATCATCAGTCTATTTTATATCTATATATTTATTTTCTTAGAAATTTAAATGAAATTTTTTTTTAACTAAATTATGAAAAGATAAAAATTAAATAAAAATTTTAAGAAATAAATTTACACTGAATAAATTTAAAATTATATTTTATAAAATCAAGCAAACAAAAGTCGGTCAAATGCGAAATTTGAATTAATTTAAGCAATACATTTTAAAAATTGAATAATCTAATAAAAACTCAACGTATATATAAGTATTAGAGCTTGACATAATTCAAAATGAAATCAATAAAAGAAACAATAAAACTAGTAAAATCAATGAAAAATAAAACGAAACAAAAACATTATAGAATTGTAAATTTAATGAAACTTAATCAAAATATAAAATTATTTCCAGCGAAAACGTATAAGATTGAACAATAAATCTTGAGACTAACACCGATATAATAATAAAATTTTTATTGAAGAACCCTAGAGAAAGTTAAAATAGAAAAAACTCCCTAATTAAAATTAATTTATTGGGATGAATGTGGAATCTGAGGCATCTTGACAATCGAGTTGTATGGGAAGCCCAGGAAAATATTAAAATGAATTTATTTAAATTTTCGATAAGTGTCGAGTACGATGCCGAACAATTGTTTTATTTTGGAATTGATTACATCAGAACTTTGGGATCATTGGTGTAAACTAATTGAAATATTTTTTTTTCTCGAGATGATATCAAAACTGAGATATGTAGAAGTTAATTGTCATTGCGCCAAAGAAACGTTAACGACTACCAGTCAAATAACAAGCAATCTAAAGGTTGGTCATAATAAAAAGAAAAGAACATACATATTAAAATAAAAATATTTGAGCTCGGAAAAAGCAATTTCTCTCTGGGTTACTTGCACCCATCAAATAATTAGTTAACGATATAAAAAACTGTAAATAGGTTGAGTTTTGTGTTGAAAATCAATAAATTTCATCTCGTTTGTACCTTTATTTAATAGAGCGAACCACGAGGAGCCAGAAATTAACTGACTTGTTAAATAATAATAATCCAACGAACAATTTGATTTTAACATTGTTTTTAATAGAAAACTTTGAAACTTATTCTAAGAATTGATTGAGAAAGATTTCGTGAACTATAAATTAAATGTTTTAAGCTGACATTTTTGATAATTTGTAAATAACAATTTATTTTTAAAATTAAAATTAGCTCTTCGTATAATTTTATTTTAGAACAGATTTATTAAAATTTGACAGACTTTTAACACTGGAAACTTTATTTTAAATTATATTTTTAAGTCTTGACAATTAAATAATAACTTTTGAAAATGAAATTAAATCAATGACTTCTAAATTTAAGAATTTTAAGTATTAAAAATTAGGTAATAGATATAGGGTCAGCAAATATAAATCTGATTTACTTAAGTCGTAAATTATTATTATTATTTATTGAAGCCATTAAGTGAACAAATACATGAATTATAGGGCAAAATTAATAAATTTGATTGATATCGCGAAAGAATGTATCAGATTTAAAATTAAGCAGACATTTTCATGTAAACATAATTCTAAACAATGAACCAGTGTTTAACTTAAATAATTCTGTTAAGATTCTTAATAAAATTACCTAAAATTTACAATTAAAATAATTACTGTATATGATTGAAAATTAGAATTCTCGTAGTTGTACACAAGTGATTTATTTAATTCAATCAATTGAATTCATCTTATTTTATTGTCAATGAAGAACTTTCTCAAATTACAAAAATTTTATAAGCAATTACGTACTTGTACTTTCGAATTTTATTCTGTGTATAATAAGGTTATTTTTACATAAGGTAATTATTCAAAATTATTTTCATTATAAATTGAAATATCAAATATAGTTATTTGACAGGATTAAATTATTAATTCTTTTTATAATAATATAGTAATTAAACTTCAAAATGATAATTGTTTATTTTACTTTTAGCTTCTTTGTAACACAATTATTAATTCTTTTTATAATAATATAGTAATTAAACTTCAAAATGATAATTGTTTATTTTACTTTTAGCTTCTTTGTAACACAATTTTTAATTATTACTATTTTTCAAAGAAAATTTCAATTTATTTTATCAATTAATTTTTATTGGTGACACAAATTATTAATGTAATACTTAATTAAATAGAAATTATAAATTCTTTACACAAAATTAATAGACAGTAATTATATTTTTCATTTTGTAATTTACTCAAACTAATTTATTAAAAAGTTAATTTCCCGATTTGACCATCATAAATCATTGATTTAACTTGATATTAATCTTTTCCATGTAACTTTAGCAACCTGTGTTATTAAATTTGATTTTAAAAAGTTGGTTTTCAAACCTATTAGTTATATTTTTTTTCTCTGTGGGGAATCAACTAATAATTTATTGCATAAACATATTTTTTTTGAAAAATTAATTGATGTAACATAAATCAATAAGTATTTTTTATTTTGTACTTTTCTCAATCTTGATATTAATGATTTTCATGAAACTATAGCAACCTATGTTATTAAATTTGATTAAAAATTTCAATTTGGAAGTAATGTTTAGTATAAACAATCGATTTTAATGAGTATAAACGAATGATTTTAAGGTATAAACAATCAAATATTAATTAAATTATTATAAAAAATATTATCATAAATAAGTTTACTTTTTATGTATATTTAATTTACTATTTGTTTTTAGTGAATTATTGCTATACATACATGATTTACAAATTGGACTAGGGTTAAGTGACATTATTGTTGAACCAGAAATTGAATATGATTTACTACGCTCACATAGAATTATAAAAGTGAACATCGGAAGATATAATGTTAAGGAAATAGTTCTTCCATCTTCTCTTTTGGAAAAATTAAAAATTACATTAAATGAAATGAAACATTCAAAAGTTCAATTTGGAGTCCAAGTAGAATTTGAAAAAGATGGGAAACTCAAAGTAGTTAGTATATCAAATCACGCTGCTTCAGTGACTACAACCTTTCTTGATGAGTGTATAAAGAAAATAAATGAAAAGATTGTTGAACGAACAGAATTAGGAAGTAGTTGGAAAATAAACCAAATAATAGAACTAAATTTCAAGATAACCAAGGTTTCTTATATATCTAGGTTATCTGGACATAGTTATATTCCAACAGCTAAAGCTCTATTAGGTAAAAAGGCAATAGTTGACGTACAAAATACCGATAATTTATGTTTCATATATAGTGTTTTGGCTGTATTGAAATGTGATAAAATCAAGAAAGATAGAGATAGACCAAGAAAATATTTACCGTATATGAATGACTTGGTATACGATCCTAACGATATGCCAATGAAACTGTGTGATATTCCAAGTTTTGAGAAGAAAAATCCTGGTTTAGCAATTAATGTATTGATTTATAATAACGAAAATTTTGAGGATAGAGAAGAACTTATAATGAAGCATCCATATTTAAATATAATTCACCAAACAAAAGTAACTGGAGTGGATCCAATTTATTTATTATTGATAAAGAAAGGTGAAAAATATCATTATACAGCAGTAACTAATTTACAATCCTTGATGAATGGTGTGAAAATGTTTTAAATGGATTTCGTAAGCCAAAATCTTTTGAAACACACCAAGAGTTATGTAAAAAAAATCAGTTGGGTACTACGCTATATACATTACCGAAAGATAAAAATAAATATTTGGAGTTCAACAACTGGTCAAAAACGATAACACCTCCTTTCGTTATCTATGTAGATTTTGAATCTATTTTACCAAAAGATTACATTTATTTAAAAAAAATTTGCTAATTTCTACTGGATTCTTATTAATCAAAACTGCTTTTATGAATTTTTGAAGAAGGTTTCAGATATAGGAACAAACATTGTGCTACCATATTATAAAGAAAATGGGAAAAAGCTAATGTTACCACTTACTTTTGACGAAGAATATTCATTTGATAATTGTGAATATTGTTATTTGTGTAATAAGAACATAGTAGATAAGGTTAGAGATCATGACTATTTCACAGCTGCTTTGTTAAATCCTGACTCGGTATGCTTAGATCGACCGAGTTATATAGGAAAATCGGTACTTGATTTGTCCAAACTTCGAATGTACGAGCTACAGTGCAAGGACTTGGAAAAATACCGACGACAATTTAATTGTAAGATTAATATAGTTGCTGGAGATACGGACTCTTTCTTCTTGGAGATTAAAAATTGTAAACTAGATGTTCTTTTGTCTGAAATGGTTAAGAATAATCTTTTGGATACATCTAATTACCCTTCTACTCACCCACTTTACACTAAAAAACTTGATTCGGTCATTGAAAAATTTAATGACGAAAGTAAGGGAGAAGGTTATGACAAATGGGTTTTCCTTCGACCAAAATGTTACAGTTTGTTAGGTAAATCTTCTTGTCTAAAAGCTAAGGGTATATCATTAAAGGATACCGATCTAACTCATAAATCTTATAAAGAGTGTTATGAGAAAAACTCCACCTTTTCTGTACCTCAATTTCGTATTGGTACAAACAATCACCAACTTTATAGTTTTAAAAATAGTAAAGTAGCACTTACAAATAGGGATGATAAAATGGTTTGGGTAGAAAAGAATGTAAGTATAGCATACGATCATTATATGATTGAGACTGACAATGAATAAAGTTAATAATTCTCCACATGATTATCCAACAGCACAACCAACAGCCTATCAAACAGATCATCCAACAGCTCAACCAACTGTCCATTGAATTAATAAATGTATACCTATATAAGTTCTTGTTCTTATTCATTATTTTGTAATTTTTTGTGTTTACATTTTATTTTAGTTTGTTTTGTTTTTATTAGGGGGGGTACCAAAACGTGCGCCAGATGGGACACATCTACCTACTTTAATGATACACAAATTGTTCATTTGGATCCATTTTTCGATATCTTTAATCAAGTGCTTCTTCAATACTTCGTCCATCGTATTTTCTATTATTGAAATTGAATAAATCCTGCGGTTTTTCGATAATGCTTCAACTATTAATTTCTTTTCTTGCTGCCTTGTAATTAACATTTTTATCGGAGTCGCCAGTTGTAAGTTTAATATCTCCATTTCAAAATTCTTAATTCCCAATAATTATTTATTATTAAAACAACATAAAATATTTATTAAATATTGATATATTTGATAATATCCTAACATAGTGTTTAGCCAAAACAGAAAGACCATGAATTTTGTTATATCGTATCGATAATATAGCATAAAAACACAGCACCAAGACGACTCAACTTGAATATAAAACATCAACTAAACGCATTAAAATATGAAAAGAACATGAATAAATGTAAAATTAAGCAAAAAAGAAAGTATAGTAAAAACTATTACAAAAATGCAACAAGAACAGCACGAAATTTTCAAATACAACAAAATAAAAATTTTACCAAAATTTCGGACAATTTATTAAAACGCTATATGGCGAATAATTAACGAAAAAATAAATTAAAAAGTTGAGAAAAAATCTTAATTAATAAATTAAAGAAGATATTTGCTGAATCAAATCAAATCAAAATAAATAAATCTAAATTAAAAAATTCTAGAAGGTCAAATTTTGTTTAGTCGCATCAACGCAAACACAAGGACACATCAACTAGTAGGACTATAAATATAAATACAATTCAGCAGAAATTCAATTAATTTTAACTAGTAAAGTCATTTTTTCAGAACAGGCACAATTATGGACAATTTCCGTTTGTAGAAATCATGTTGCCAAGCATACTTACTAAATAAGTCCTCTACTTGGTCATGATGTCTTGTAAATTTGTTATGAATGATGTATGAATATCTAATTTAACTATGATGAATTATATATATTTGATCAAGAGAATTTATTTTTGCTATAATCGAAACTTATCTGGCCCAAAACAACCACGGCCAACAAATTATTTAACTATACATATGTCTACGAACTGTGTAAGAGTAGCAGCAGATTGAAAGCAGAGTGGAGGTCTTGCGGTTTATCGCTCGCTTTCAAGAGCTCGAAAAAATTTCAATCAGCACATCGTCTCAAAATCTACAAAATCGAGTAGCTCGGTGAACACCCAATAATTTTAGGGATATCCGGAACGAGAATAAAATGAAATTGTTGCAACGACTTCAATTATAATACCCATCGGAAAAATATGTATCCGAGCGACCAAACTCATGAAAAAGTAAAAGAAAACTCATTTACTAGAAGTGAAATAATAATAATAATAGGAAATAACCAACCACTTTGAAACTTTCTGGAAAATCAGGGTGGAACGATGAGCAAATTTTTGTAAGATTCGAATATAAAATTAATTAAGCTTAGCAATGACCTAGTGGGAAAGGATAAATTATATTCCATGAACTTTAAAAGTTTTTCCTGGAAAATAAGGGCGGAGTGCTGCGCGAAATTTTGTAAGGAATCAATCATAAAATCAAGAAAGATTCATAAAAATGATAAATATTAGTAATATCAACCCAGAACGCTGCACAGTTAGTTTTTCGTTGTTAAAAAATTAATCCAAGAAAATTAAGGAACATTCATTACAGTCATAGTAAGTAGCGATTAAAGTTAACCGGAACTGAACAGCGATACAAATTTAGGACACAAAGAAAACTAACTCCAAAAACCAGGGGGGACAATTTGTATAGAGAGGTTTCTGGATAATTTAGGATGCCTTAAATATAATATCGAATGTTTTGAAAAGAAGGAGTGAGTGGGATATTAAAAATCAGAAAAATGATGCACATAGAATTTGAATGCGATTACGATGAGATGCTCAACTGTATACCCCCTGAGAATTTTATCGAAAAGAGGAGTTGAATAATTTGGTAAATTGATGGCGCCTTCACTAGTTTAATAGCTGAATTCAAATGATTTATCTCGACGAATTTGTTATCTGTAAGTTCTCGGATAAGGCAATGTTTGCCCTTATCTCTCGTTAGACCTGAGACAAGGTATAACCGATCCTTTCGTGCAATAGCCAAACAGATGAAGAAACGAAAGAATTAATTAAAATGAGTTATCACCAGAAAATAATCATCATATATTAGGGTTAATTTTTACTACTCAACCTACACAGTGTAGACTATACTGAATGCACCAGACAACTATGACATAAACAAATCGTTATTTTATTGTACTGTGTTATTTCAGACTTAAAAGGCCCGTAGTGAAAAGTGTGTCAGTTTTAATAATTTTTTTTTAATATTTAATTTTTTAATTGTCTTTTAGGATATTTATATCGAATTTACAGATAGTAAAAAACTATTGAATAATGAAATAAAGAAAAAATTATATTATTGAAAATTATCTTGGTTATTATTAGTTATTTTTGGCGGTGACATCGGTACGGGTGAAAGTCTTGTTGATTCAAATCGTCTTGTAAATCTTATTTTTCTCAGCGAAGAAGTGGGATAACTTGTGTCTGTCATTTCAGAATTGCAATCACATTCTTCATTAAGTAAACTATTTGTGCACATAGATCCATTTAGAGACTCATTGATAAGGAACGATCTACTGTTCTGGAATTCCTCATATAAGGGATCGTATACTTTTCTAGTTGGCAAAGAATGGACAATGAATAAATCCGCATTCGATCTTTTCAATTGGGAACTCGAAACCGTGTCCATTAGAATATCATTTGATGAATTCAGTTCACTGTCACTGGCTGAAAGGTCCTTATAACTGCCATTGTCAGTTTCATTGTTTTCTATTTCTATCAATTCGGTTTCCTCTTTCAGATCACTAAGAACATCTTTAGATAATTTTCCGAATTCCGCGATAGAATTTTCCGCATTAGTGAATTCATTTGATATCTCATTTTGATAGATCTTAAAACAGAATCGTAATGGGAGAAAATCTCCAAAAAAAAAAACTAACGAAAATTTCTGACAACCTTATCATGGTCTCTACAATTATCTTCCTAGAGAAGGATTTGATATCATTTTCATATGATTGAATGTGAGCCTTGAATTTTCCATTGAGTTCTTCGAATTGTGTATTAGCAACAGTTAGCCTTTCTGAATAAATTTCTTTTTTTTTAGAACTTTCTAATTTTTTAGAATATTTTTCCATTTGTAGTTTGCATTTCAGTAAATATTTTGATTGAATTTTCAAATCTTGATAAAATTTTTGTTTTAATTCGATAAAATAATTTTCACTTTCGATAATAGTTTTATTTAAATTTAAAATTAATATCTTCTTAATATTTCTAAAATTATTTTGATTAATTAAAAATTCGAATAAAAATAATGATTTACTCGTTAAATATTCTGGTTTTGTCCTCGATGTTTTTATCTTTTATCGAGAGATTCACTAACATTTCGGATTCTTTATTGAGATCAAAATCTGTGTTTTTCATGCCTAATCCGAAATCCCGCAAAAATAGCAACAACCTTGAAGAAGAGTCGAGAAAAATGGATAAAGATTGGGAAAAATTGTCCACTAAATTTTTTATTTGGCATAATTTTCTGTGTGAATTTTCAAAATTTTTCTCAATATCCAACAATCGGTTTGAATCGACGAAAAAAATTTCATTTTTTTCCCTTTTGAATTTTTCTAAATATTATTAAAAATTAATTAATTTTTAAAAATTTTCTAATCGACTAATAAATTTGTCAAAACTTATCTTTAATTAAAATTGATTTTTAAAATGTCAAAAAATATTTTACTTTTAATCCACCGGGAAAAACTTTTCCATAGCATAATTTATTGAGTTTTTAAAAGAATTTATTGCTTATTTTTAAAACAAATGTTTTTAATATTACAATTTATAAATAATTTACAATTAATAATCACAGTTTTAGTATGAAATTTATATTTATTAATAGATTTTTGAAATTAAAATTTGTTCTTTATATAAATTAATTTGAAATTTAATGATTTTTATTTAACATTTAATTTAATTTAATTTTACTATTAAAATAAATTGTTCTTAAATATACAGTCAGGCCTCCATATATTTCCATTTCTGAGTTTTATAAAAAGTGGTAAACTACGGAGGTAAACATTAGAAAAAAATTAAACCGTAAAATAACGTATTATTTTATAAAATAATCAGTAATTTTGGAAAACTTAGTCGACTTCTTTTTTGGCTGCAAGAAATTCTCAATGACTTGTAACGACTCAAAAAATATAAAAAAATTCAAAAAGTGGAAAACTTCTGGAGGTGGAAAAGTCTAGAAGTGAAAAAGTATAGAGGTCTGACTGTACTTTCAAATATTAATTTAATAATTTTGTAAAATCCATTTATCAGTGATCTAATTTTTACGATATATTTCGACTGATTAACTGTACTCTTCGAGTATGACCGGATTAAGACACTTAGATACCCTAAGTCAGTGGTTCTTAACCGGGGGTGCGGTATAATCATTTGATATATAAAATGTACATATTTTTTTAAATACCCAATATATTTCCAAAATTGCGTTTTCTAAATGACAAATCAAAACACATTTTTCATTGAGTGTTGAGACCTATTTTCAGATTTGAAGGTTAAGAACCACTGACCTCAGTACTAACTAATAGTGCACCTTTACACTTGTAATTTAAAATCATAAAGCAGTAAAAAAACCATAAAATAAAATTTTATTTATTAAAAGTTCGAAATTAAACCAAACGGTTTAAAGGGAAATAATAATATATTTTTATCCACTTCCATTTTAATTAGGTCTTAACCATTTTCTTGTCCTTGTTTTTCCTTGCAGTTTTTAATCAGGTCTTTATTATTAATATAACAAAACACGTCTGGGTACTTTTGAATGATCTGCCATCCAATATAATTAGGTTGTGTACCACTCATTTGGCCCTAATCACAGGGCTAAATTGGCTATAGCCCCAGGACACAAGCATTTTAGGGCAGCAGTTTTTATTTGCGATGTATGTGTTTTTTGTTTTTTATTATTCATTTAGTTATTAGTTTTATAAAAATTCATTTTTCTTATTTTATTAGTTTTCACGTATTTTTAAATTAAAAGAATTTCCTAAAATACACGTTAGCTAAAAATTAATTAATAAATATAAATATATTTTTAACAATATTATAACTAATAAACTAATTAAATACGTAATATTTTTCAACTGCCTATTTAAAAAATGTTGAACTTTTATAAATATAGTAATTCAATTTATCTCAAAAAAATTAATTCTTATGTTCCCGTTTGCTATTCTGCGAATTTTCTTACAAAGAGGGGCGTATTATTTTTAGTAACCTGCGGACACTGAATTTCTCACCCACCTATCAAATTTTATTCACATTATGCTTCTTTTCAGATAATGAAATGTATTCACACATTCATTTACTCATCTAACCTCATCTACTCAACTAACCTTTTTCTTGCACACCTAGACTATACAAAGTATGACGCATCAAAATGACCGGTGATTCATCCTCTATCCAAACTGTTAACACAGTGATAAGTTATACTTTCTGTTAGCCAATCAGAACGCTCTGTGCTGTATAGATCACTTTTTCAAATAAAAATCGTTTTTTCAAAATTAATCAACCAAAAATAAAAACTAGACTATTATTAAGATAATGAAAAAACTTTGACCAGGAAAAATACAGCACAAATTTTTTTTTCAATGACCCGTTGGCTTTGTTATTTTTCAGCAATGTCTCATCACACACCGATGACTCATGTCAAAATGTCCACCCTCTTATGACGCTTCGAACGAGTCATCACAATGATGCGACATACATTCCGCCAGCCAATTAGAACGCCATGTGCTGAATGACTTACATCTACCTCCTATAAATCTAGATACGCCATTTTTACCCATCCACGTTGTTAGGTCTGTTATTCAATCATTACAAATTTATGATAGCTTTGAAAAAAATTATTCATTTTGTTTATTGTTAGGCTATCGAATATAACAGTATCTCATTTTGTGAAAACGAATTGAAAATGTGTCATGATAAAGTAATTACTTGAGAGAAGTGTATGTCAATTCATTGTTAGAGAATTCAATAGCAATTGGAGGAGTGAATGACTTTGTGGAAAATAGAGGAAAGTTTTTTTTATTCTTAGATAATATAACAATGGAATACAAGTTGCTCAGCAGTGATGACTGTAGCAAATTGAACCACCATGGTCTCTCGTTCCCATTATTGAAAAATTTATTACTCCTGGAACGACCTTTATGTTTGATGAGTGCAAAGTGAATGACAAGCATGGAGAATGAAGTTATAACCATTTGGAAGTTAATCATTCCTTGAATTTATGGATGCTTAATCTCGTGCTTACACTCAAAGCGTTGAGAATATGTGGGAAAAGGAAAGATTCAAAGCGAAAAACACTGAAATTGTACTATATATACTCGACTGTTACTTATATGAGTTTATGTGGTCAAAGACACAAAGATGATGACATGTTTCAATACTATGGATCTCAAGTACCCGAATATATTTAGCTGCACTCGTAAAGTCATATTATTATTTCAAAGGACTATATTATTAAATAGTATAGTCCAAACATTTTGACACCATCTAAAGGATTTAAGTTTTTCATTTAATATTGTTGAGGTTGTTATAATAATTATGGAAATAAATGAGTGCACACGAAAAAATTGAAGGGGAACAAGAAAAATCAAAAATTATTAAAGTTCAAAATTAATAAAAAATTTATAACATTTGGAAATTAATATTGATCAGGGGAAATGGGTTTGGTTGAACGCCAAATCATAAGACGAATCCAGTAATAATAATAAAAATTTAATGAAGGGTCCATAGGAAAAGTTATACCGAAAATACAAATTAATTAAAGTTAATTAATTGACTAATGGGAAACCCGAGCGATGAGGAAAACTTAGAGCGAGCGAAATCTTATCAATTAAAATTTTAAAATTAACTTATTCGAGCGTTAGAGGTATAAACAAATAAGCAATTAACCCAAGCAATCTTAGCTAATTGGTATTACCCTAATCATTCCGAGTGAGTAGTATTGTCTCAATGATCCCTAAAGATTTGGGACAATAATTGTATAATTATAGATAATTATTTTCAGTATAAAAAGAGAGCGCAAGCTAGACAAGTTGCCAGTTGGTCGAAGAAAGTTGGAAAAGAGAATTTGATATTAAGAAAACCCGAGAAGGTCAGAAACCGAACATAAGCAAATTTAAATCAATTATAATTAAATTAACTTGCCAGGTGAGGCGATATTTCATTGGGACATCTGCCTCCAAGTTGAGAATCGAATACTGATAAAAGAGTTCAAATATTGTGACAAATTGTAAATTTTGTGATCGAGATTAATAAACGTATTTTGTGTTGGGTCTTGGTTATTTGATATAATATAAAATAGGCACTAGGAGTCAAAAAATTGACAGACTTAGAAATAATAACCCAACAATATTAAATTAATAAATTCAATTATATTTTTCAAAATAAAATAAATGGAATTTAATTTGATTTATTCACCAATTATACAAAAGCATTACTTGAAAATTCAGAAATACACATTTGGTCATTATTAATCAGCCATTCATTACATAGTTCGTTAATACTATAAATGACTATATTAACGGATATTACCGAATAATATGACTGCTTCAAATAGTATGACCAATTTTTTAATGGTCATACAATTTAATAATATGACTATTTGAATAATATGACTATAATTACATATACATTTGAAGTTAATAAATTGATATTTAACCTACAACCACAATTTTTATGTATTATTATGTTAATTCGAAATACCTGCATAATTAACATTTCAAAATATTTTAATATTTAAATTACTTCATTTAAAAAAGAAGTTATCCAATATATGGAGGAGGGAAATTCATGCTATAAAGCCGAAAGACACATTTCTGAAAGAGATTGATATGATTATAGTCAATCCATGTTTCAACAATGGTCTTTAAACAAAGAACGTGGGGGTGGAAGAAAGGCAATACTCGGATCTCTTGAAGATATGCTTTTAGATAAGATTATTGAATTGAGATTAATGAAGATCAAAGTAACGCGTTCATTTATTTCAGATAGAGCAACACAATTTGCTCGGAAAAATAATATCGAGTTGAAAGCAACAGGTACGTGACCAGAAATGGACTGACCTTACGAAAGACCACAAATTTTACAGCATGCGTAAATTTTACACAGACCATCTTTCTAGGGTTAATCAGATCATAATCATCTCTTAATACCAAATGAAATGATTGTTAAATTAAATGAAAATCAGTGAAGATAAAGAGGATGGCTACATAAACCAGTTCGGTGAATATTTTGTAAAATTTAAAGAAAAAGGTTACAACGAAAAATGTGTAAAAGAAATAAACGGTTAAAATTATTTCATTGTCAAAACCGACTCACTGTTGAATTCCATAGTCGTTGTGTCCTTGTTGGCATGAATGACATAGTAATATAACTGATTTCAATTTATTGTCATTTTTAGTGAAATATTTTGGTTTTGTTAATTTGAGGTTAACTAATCTATATTTTGCATGGAGTTCGTTGATTTGATATTTCAGGACACGAGTAGGGCTAGAAATAAATTATATTATGAATGAAATTATTCTACGTTACAATGTGTGTATAGGTTTATACAATTCTATTAACATTAACAAAAAAATTGACGGCCCAGCGGCATTTACATATTCACTCATTAAATCAGTGGTTTACAACCTTTTTGTACCGGCGCCCCTCTTTAAAAAACAAATTGTTGTGTTCCGTTTATTTATCTAAAAATCAAATTTCATAAATACTAATTATGTTCATAGAAAACAGAAACAATCAGATGCTTCTGTTTACTGAAGTTTGGCACGAGTAAGCACGAGAATACCCGGGATGTTGCGAGTGCTTATCTTTTGATTCCACGCCCACACCGGTGCTCGGCGCCAAACGCGAAAACGAGATATTTCGTTCCAAGAAGAGTATGGATGGGATGTTTTAGCATTTGTACCCGAAAAATTCGCTGCGAGGATTGTGGATTAAATATACTGCTGATTCATTTTTTGACACCTTTCGACTTTTTTGGTTTGTATTCGAAAATGATATTTTGAAAACAGCTACATGCCCCCTTGAAACAGTCTCGGGCCCCCACAGGTTGGAAATCACTGCATTAAATGGACAAAATAGGCAGATGAAAATTTAATTTTCTATGCAACACAAACTTTCGGTTTTGTATTTATCAAGTGTTTTAAAAGTTGACCAAAAAATAAAAATTTTTCTAGATTTATTAATAAAATAATTTTGAGTAAGACTTGTTTGATTGACTCATTTAGGACGTTTTTGGAATAACATTCTTAGTTAGGGATTATTAACCAAGTAAATTTGTATTGTTGAAAAAAATGGAATTATTAGCTTAGGACATCAAAAAGATATTCCAAAGGATTCACTCTTGATGATCATTCACATTCCAGAAAATCATTGAGAAGCTTTTCAGGGAACACTTGCAGATTGGTGACTGAACTTCGAAGGCTCGTAATCAAGCATTGTTTGAAAGATATTAACAAAGGATATCTGAAGTACCTCATAAGGTAACCAAGACCCAATTTAAGAGCCATGTTTACACATGTTAAAGGCTTTTGTAAACCCAACAATACGAGGATTTCACTCTCCGAAACATCACTTATGATGAAAACGGGTTTACTTTTTTATTCCAAACAAATCATTAAAAGTAACTTAATATTTCAATATCATTCTTTTTGCTTGTTGGAATTTTGATCAGTTATCCTCTTTGAATTAGTAAAATAATAATAATAATAATAATAATAATAATAATAATAATAATAATAATAATAATAATAATAATAATAATAATAATAATAAAGATTAACAAACTTTCAAATGCCAAAAAATATATAGAATTCACGGTGGACTAATTGAAAGCATCTGTTGGCCAGTTAGTTTCTGAACCTTTCCAGTATCAGTGAGGAAAAATTCCAAAATAATTTTCTAATTTTGTTTTTCTTTTGTTTGAGTACGAACAATTGTAAAGTTATAAGCCTGATAAAATTACAAAACAATTATGGAAAATTAGGTGTTTTTGATTTTCATTGGTTGAAGTTGTTGTTCAGTTAATTTTCATTGGTTCAATTTTAACCAATTATATTACTTAGGCTTCTTCCTATTTAACCGTGTTTGTTGATGGCAATTTGAAATATTTCAAGAATGCTGAATTTGAGTGTAATTTTGTTGATAGCGATCTCCTCCAACCTGTCAACGGGAACATTCGGATATGAATGTCAGAACTCAATCGAGTGCACCTTTGCTTGCCGCAAGTGTATTTACAGCGATCCGAGCTGGCTGGAACCGTCCGACTGTTGCGAACTGTGCTCTGACAAAGGTCTCAAAGCTCTTACTCGTTGCAATTTAAGGACAAAAAGAGGACATCGATTTCTGAGAATATAAATTCAATAGATTCACTATTGATTTATCGATTGTTTTGTTTATTATAACAATTTGTCAATAAAATACTTTTCAAATTCGATTAATTTAAACAATTTATTGATTTTGTCAAGTAAGCCGATAATTTTTGAATTTCCAGGAAATATATTTGGGGGAAAATAAAAAAAATTTCATAAATTATTTTACTCGAAGTTTTGACAACGAAAAAATTTATTAGATATTAAATCAATTTTTTGTTGTTTGTTTAAATGGGTGAATATTTTATGCAAATATCCCTATCGATAAATGAACAGTGAAAATTGAAAAATTATCGAATTAATCAATGTGGATTATATCGATTTATCGGTGGAAAATATTTCAGTCATTTGTTTAAATCGACATCTTTATTGTCACAATGAAGGATCTCATTGGACAATAATTCATTTAATTTGAAATCAATATTTTTGAGATTTATGTTTTGTTTTAATGATGGCATTCAATCGGCTTTTCTCAACAAAACACTCAGATAAAAACTCACTTCGAATACTCAGTTTATTAAAACAAAATATAAGTTTAAAAAAGAATTACTAAGATATTCTGGCTCCCATTGGGGAAATTATGTATTAATAATTTTTTTTAGGAAATGATTAGATTTTCTTCACAATACTCTTTAGGCGTGGCCAGCTTCCTCCTCGGTATTTCACGGAACAACCCGATCGGATATCAAATAACTTTTCCCATCTTTTACATAATATATTTTCGAGTTTGGAAAATTTATAAATTTAGAAAAGTGCAAATAATTTTATCAAATATTCTTTGTTTGAAATGGTGTTCTATGGACTTTAGGTTTTCACTTGGAGAGGTTTATAAATATAATTAAATCAACTATTTTTCAACAATCCTTGTTCCTAGACCAGTGATTCCCAACCTGTAAGTTGCGACAGAATTAGGAGTCGCCTGAGATTTTATAAAAGTTAAATTTTTAAAAAGAAAAACTCGTTGTTTGTTGAAATTTACAATTTCTATATTCTACGGTAATTAAGCTACGGCAATCTCTTACTATACTACTATTTGGACTGCAGCAAAAATTTAGTGAAGAAAGAGCAACCCTATTGAGTTTATCGTTGGAATCACAACAACTTAGTAAATATTATCAAAGGGCTACAGAACCAGAAAGATTGGGAATCGCTGTTTTAGGCATTTTTATCTTTATTTTAATTGAAAAAGTTTTAGTATCTTTATTGGATGAATTTTGCGGAGAGACCATCCAATCAAAACCTTCAAATAATTACCCAGTGGTTCATTTATAAACGTTTTGATTTGAAATATCGAGTATAATATGGAAATTTTTTTCTACTAAAATCCGAATCTTTTACTTTCCATAAATATTTTAGTGCTCCGCTTATAATAAGGAATTATACCTTCATGTTACCGTTGTTGCTAACTTGAATAAAAGACCTAGAAAAAATGTTAAGGTTTCTAAATTCTGCTACTAAATAAAATTTTGAAATACTTAAGAAAGAGGACTGTTATCTTCTAGTTGACATTTGCTCCATTAAATTGGTTATGGTAAGTTCTTTAAGTCGCCATTACCCCTTGTTATAGATCGAGTTACTTATTACCCAATTAGACTTTAATCTTACGGATCCATACTCGGAGGGGGGATCAAAGAATTCATATCTATCTATTACAGTTATGATGCGTACTGCACCTCGTAACATAAGCCCATTACATTCCAACCGCTTTGGAGGTAAATTTTTATTTATCAATGTAGCAATTATTCCCTTGGTTTCGAGCAAATGCAAAAATATTCTCCAACATTATTCTGAGAATAGCTAAAAATGCCAAATAAAATTATTTGAAATTATTTTTTTTTTCCAAATAATTAGAACAAACTCGACAGGATGTCACTCGACACCGCCTATGTCGTTCGGGATAAATAAACAAATTCGACAATGAATAATAAATATTTATTAATGAGATGTTGTCTGATGTTATCCTAGTCAGCAGTATTATTTAGGATTCCTAGCATTACATCAGTTCTGAAAAAGGGTAATATAATTCCAAGGAAACCCGATTATTCTCGTTTACTCTTGAAACAGGTGTTTCCCGATTCCTATAAACTCGTCTAAATGCCACCTTCAAAGACCGAGTTAGCACTGAATTTGAAATAAAGGAGTATTTTGTTTCTGAGATTGTAATCCTCCTTTCTGATGGACTTGACCACTTTAAGGACCGTTTCCTCACAACCAAAGAAACAAAATTTAGATAAATAGTTTACAAAAGAATTCTAAGTCAGTGAAAATGGGAGATACTTATAATCACCGATATTAAATCTTTAGCGGTAGCAACGAATTACCAACACCCTAATAAGGGTTGCCAATGGCATACCCTAACCCAATGCCCTTTTTCTGTGAGCAACATTATTGCTACCTTGCAGATATTGAAACAGAGGTAAACTAATTGAATCCTCCAACATTCACACCCGGTACTATTTCAAGTACAGATTTAGGAAATTATATAGTTAAAAAGGATCTTGTCAACCTATTTCATCGTATTCAATGCTTTGAACCGGAGAAGCGATGGTAAATTTATGCAAGTTCGCATTAATCCAATGACCAAAATTCTGTGTTATGCACTGTCATAACGCAATCATAAATTTGCTTTAATTATTTGTATTCCATTCAAGGATGAGAATGATTATAAAAAATGAGACCTTAAATCTGCAAATCGAGATTTCTGGTTAATCTCCCATAGAATATGAGTTCAGCTCTTTCATCAAAGCTCAAAGGGAATAGGATTAGTTTAATTGCAAAAAGCAATCTGTCTCTCTCAAAGCTTCACTTTCTGACTTTTATCAGTGAATTTTAGTTGCGATTATTCAAACGGTTCACTCCTAAAAATTGCCTTGCAGCATCCCATTATAACATTTCCCAGGTTGAAATAACGATTCTATGAGAATCCATTATAATGGCCAAAAGTCTGAATAATTTGTTATTCCAAAAAAATTTCAGAAGGAAATCTGTGACAATTTCCAATCCATTTGGTGTAGGAATCTCATGCCATTATAAAGAGATTTCGAACATGGGAATCTTTTGCCACAAATTATCCTAGTCAGTAATAACCGGATCCAGGTCTAGACGGGAAATCAGAATCATACTCGTATGACAAAAATATCTAATAAATTACTAAATAAAAAATATCTGTCAAAACAAAATTTTAATTACAAAGTTTCCTTTTTGATCTAAATATGTTTACCTTTTCAATTTTACAACCATATTAATAATAATAATAATAATAATAATAATAATAATAATAATAATAATAATAATAATAATAATAATAATAATAATAATAATAATAATAATAATAATAATAATAATAATAATAATAATAATAATAATAATAATAATAATAATTAAAAGAAAGCACCATTCAAACACTCGGTTTTATGATATATTTCGACACAAAAATCACTTTTAAAGAAATCAGATGTGAAAAACAAAAAAACAAATTATTTTTTAATTAAATATTTTAATAAATAAATATTTAAATACTTTTACACTAATTTTCAAAGTTTTTATATAAATTTAACATTTTTTAACTCTTTTATAATAAAAATTTTAAAATAATAATGAAATATTTTATAAATTAAATCATTTCACTTGACATAATACAATAATATTAAAATTTACAAATTTCTAAACAATAAAAAATCAATTTATCACCATTTAACATGCTCAACCTATTAAAAAATATTCAAGACATTCGTATTCATATGACTATGCACAATAACCTTATCAATAATGCCTTACATGTAACACGTCCCCAATAATTATTAAAACTTTATCACAAAATTTTAAAATCATACATTCCTATTTCACTTTTACAGCCTCTATTGTGCTCACTAATGTTGGTCAAATCCTTCAATCTACTGTGCTCAAATACACATTCTTTACCAACAACTCAATCAATTTACTGAATTTTCAAAAGTAGAAGATAAAGACCATGAATGATAGATCAATCTTGTTACTCTATTTCTCTTATACTTAAATTTGCAAAAATTTTACAAAGTATAAAGACCAAAATCAGTTGGTTTTCTATAACTTTTTGTCTCATAAAGTGTTTATCTTTGCGCTGAATTATTAAATTTAAGAACGCAATCGATGACTTTCTCTCCGTTTCACATGCAAATTCAATGTTGTTAGCTAAACTGTTCATAAAATACAAAAACGGATCTACTTGTTTTTGATTTTTAAATACAAGAAAAATATCGGTCACATACTGTTTTCAAAAAACGGGTTACCCAAATTAAAAAGAAGAAATTTTCTTTTCTAGGCAAGTCAAAATTATTGAAGCCATCATTTGTGCAAAAGGAAAACCCACCAATTTGCTGATACCATTCATTATTGAAAAAAAGTAACATTTGAAGTATTATTAAATACTTTTAAAAAATCATTTTAAATATATTTGTTGAAAAATAGTAAAATTGAAAAAAAGTTGATAATTAAAATATATAAATTTATAAAATAATATTTTTGTAAAAATATAATATTCAAAAATATTTTAAAATATGTATATCGTAATTTAATAATAATAATAATAATAATAATAATAATAATAATAATAATAATAATAATAATAATAATAATAATAATAATAATAATTATAATAATAAAAATAATATTAATAATAATAATAATAATGATAATAATAATAATAATAATAATAATAATAATTATAATAATAAAAATAATATTAATAATAATAATAATGATAATAATAATAATAATAATAAAATAATAATAATAATAAACAATAAATTTGAAAACAATCATAATTAATTACTTAATTAATTAACGTTTAAATTCCAGATATCTAAATTGATGGGGGAATAAGAGAAAGCTATGTAAAATGAAAATAAGTCTGCTTGTTATAAGCTGCATCAGTTCCGGATCTAATTTCTCCTGAAGTATACATTGAGCTGACCCGTTCACCTGATCCACCTTAATTAATGAACTTATTAAAGGAGTAAAGATTCCTTATACCCAGTCTCATGGAAAAGAGCATAGCTAGGAATCATTCCTAGGGGAAACGAAGTCGTGCGTATTTTCCCATCCTATCGAATTGATCAATTGTTGCTGTCTCGTAAATTCCCAAACAAACAACCCCCATGCGCCTAGGAAAGTGAAATTATGAATTTCATATTTTCCAAAACTGTTTTCATTTATCCAGCTGCATATCAAATTCGTAGCTCATCTTTAGTTTCATTCGAACTTTTTCTCAATCTATTTTCACTCTATTAGACTCTGTTTTCACTAGAAATCAGATGGGGAATTTCTGGTAAATTGAGATTATTTTATAACTCAGTTTAATGTAGAATCGTCAAGGAATCTATGCAAATCCTCACACTGTCGACAAACCCCTGGAAATTTTAATAAATTCCTCTTTGAATTTCCAAATCCCATAAACTCATTTCGTTTTGCTTTACTCTCCGCTGTGAGGCTTACTGGTTAGGAAGGATAATTATCTTTCCATGAACAATTAATGCATCTGATTTGTTTTAATTGACCATCAATATTTAGCATTCTTTTGATACTCTCAACATGACATTTTTGATTATATTTTAGGATATTTGCATTTTAATAATAACGTAATTGTCACAAAGTTATAAATTACATAATTGAAAATAGGCTTTGGGAGGGGTTCTGGAAATAATTTTAAAAAGTGCTTACACAAGCCTTCTTTATCTCGCCACTTTATTAGGAAAAACGAAACTACAAAGTCAACCTTTTTTTATTAGAAATTTTGTATTATTATTGTAATGTTATACTTATTATTATTATTAATAATATAAGCACTTTTTTTTGTCTTTGACCTCTTATTTCTTTATAAGTGACATATTTTTATTATTATTATTATTATTATTATTATTATTATTATTATTATTATTATTATTATTATTATTAATATTATTATTATTATTATTATTATTATTATTATTATTATTATTATTATTATTATTATTATTATTATTATTATTATTATTATTATTATTATTATCATTATTATTATTATTATCATTATTATTATTATTATCATTATTATTATTATTATTATTATTATTATTATTATTATTATTATTATTATTATTATTATTATTATTATTATTTTTAGTATTATCATTATTAATATAATTATTAGTATTATTAATATTATTAATATTATAATAATAATAATTATTATTACTATTATTATTAGTTATTCTAAATTAAATATGAGTTCATTTTTATGAATTATAGTTAGCGCAATGCTCAGAATGAAACTAATTGGAGGTTTAAAGGCTTTCCATTAACCAAGACCTACTCGGATATAAAAAGGCTTCGTGACGTAATTACTATAGGTGGATTTATGAATGATTATTCCATTCTACATTCTACTGTAATGGCTCATCCTATTATTTGCCCCAATCCACCGAATAATCTCCCATGCTTGAATGAAATTCAATTCAATTAAAACTTGTGTTATTTAAGACTCAATTCAGAAACTATTTACGAAGGAAATATCAGAAGATATTTATATTATAAATTTGGTTTAATAATAATAATGATAATTGCTCAGGACCTTCACAAAATTTGGGTCCAATGTAATGTCGGAATAACTACTGACACTATAAAGCAGATAATCTTTGATATATTGTGTATAATGGGTTTGACGGTCTTTATTCTAGATCATCCCCTGAAAGGTAAGCGTTGGTCAGCTTCACGAGGCGTTGTCATAGTGGCGCTTTAACGGTCTGGTTAGCGAGCCGCACTTGAAAGAGTTATACATCGTATAATAATTTTACAGTAAATCATGCTAAGATTTTTGAATCTTAGCCATTTTTTGGCAATTCGCTTGAATCTTGGAGATAATAATCTCCTGAAAATATTTATTCACTGTTCGATGAGTCGACTATGCTTTTGTCAGTTGGGCTTTGTAATAATAATAATAATAATAATGATAATAATAATAATAATAATAATAATAATAATAATAATAATAATAATAATAATAATAATAATAATAATAATAATAATAATAATAATAATAATAATAGAATTATAAGAAACATTACGTGATGTCCAGTGCAAATCCCAATAGTATACTAGTTTCAAGATAAAGGCTCTCATTAGTACTATGCGGAAGGTTCTCAGATTTCTCTTCATGTCAGGTAAGTGTATAATAGTGCAAAGTTAACACTGTTATACACTCATCCTGATGCACTGGACACCAATTCAGTTTACAATGCTTGGCATTGAGGCAAGAAAAAAGACGAATCTTTATCTCCTAACGTCAAGCTGAATATTTTCTTAATCACTTTTTCTTACATGTGATGTCGGCATGCAAATGAAAGCAATTGTTTACCGACGTTTCTCTCGAGAATAGTACAAGCATCATTTTTGAAACCAGTGTTCACTGAAGTATTATCTAGTGACATTCCATACACCTTCGCTTAGAGACCCCATTCCATCACAGTTTTGCAAACAGCATCAGCAGTGAAATTGCCAGTTCCTCTTAGTAGCTTTAGTACTGCTAACAGTTGTTGCACTCCGAATCCCGATACCAACACAGGAAGACGATCCAATTAACAGTTTTCAGTGAAATCTGGCAGGAGTTTGCCATCCCAGTGTATTATGACGGGTCCAGTGTGCTTGTGTGTAAACTCAGTCTTGATTTGCAATGTTAGTTCCTGATGAGAGCGCATTCTTGCTCAACGAATTGACGACCTGTTGATACTAGATGAGGACTTTTTGTTATCGCTGTAACTATATACACTGCATAACGGTCCGTACAGAGCCGATGAAAGCAATGGGGATACAAAAGATTTTCTAGCTCGTTTTAAAGGAGGGTTTGAGAAACCTGTTTCTGTTTCTTCAACTTTTCTTTCATCAATAGAACTAGAGTCCCATTCTATTGTTTCATTTGTGGCTTGTTGAAAATTTGCAAGTTCATGTATGGTCTTCATCTTTTCAAATCAAAGGTTTTTTCGCTTGTGGATTCTCTATCTTTTCCAATCAATACCATTCATACAACCCTGGCGAACTTCACGCTGATCAATAAGAAATTCATTATCTTCCTGGATTGTCATTAAGTCTAATGTATCTTGATGAGCGATTTCAAATAATTTTGAAAGCAGCTGAACGAAATGGTTCTCTTTCTTGATTTGTGGATCAGACTTACGTAATCTGTTCCTCTGATTTTTCCAGTCACGAAACAAGGTTTTGATTTTTTAAATCCCATGACTCTTCGCTTTAATAGGAATAGCTACTTTTTTCGCCAAAGAGTATAACAAGCTCTGTTGTGTGAGTAGACCTTTCTTTGATTGTGAGCTTGGAATCAGTATGAAGATGAAAGAAAAGCACCTCTAAAACGTTTAGAGGGTGGGAGCAGATAATTTTTCTGCAAAAAATATTTTCAATACAAATAAAGACCACCCTAGTGTATAACAATGTTAACTTTGCACTGTTTTACACTTACCTGGTGCGAAGAGAAATCTGAGCGCCTCCCGCGTAGTACTGATAAAAGCCATTAGCTGAAAACTAGTCTACTATTGGGATTTGCACTGGACATCACGTTATGTTTCTTATTATTCTTTCATTAGAATCAGACATTTGTGAAATAATCAAATAATAATAATAATAATAATAATAATAATAATAATAATAATAATAATAATAATAATAATAATAATAATAATAATAATAATAATAATAAAAATGATTATAATAATGAAAATATTTTTGACATAATCAAGACATAAATTAAAAATATTTAGGTATTTTTGAAATTTTATCATATTGTCGAAGATAGTAATCATTGGGTCTCGGTCCTTCTGGATCACTTGATCATTTCTCAATATATCTTCTACCTTGTAGATTCTCATTTTTTGATATAATTTTCTCTCTTATTTATATTTAAGTAATTGTCGGGGTTAAAATATTATTATGGCATTACTTTGTATCGGTGGATGTCACTTATTAATATGTTGCCATCACCAACACTACTTTGATAGCATTCAAGCTTCCGGTCTGGTATTAAGTATGCACTTCTAATGATTGTAGAGTCAATGTTTTGTAAATCGCTGCTATCATATAACAGGAACTCCACTTCCTCTTAGTTCGGGATTTCCCAATGAGATTCATCCATGCATAAATAAAAACGATCTCTCCCAAATTCGCAAAACCCCAATTTTAGTAATCTATTAGAAATTAACAAAAAAATGGTTGATTAAAACAAAAATGTAGAAAATTTCTGCAAATTTCAAAACATGATTTTGATTTTAAATGCTACTATTGGGAATATTTACAATTGAACCGTCCCGCCCAGAAGTTCTTCGACACGACGAGAAATTCGTCAACGCGATAATTAATGACAAACGCAATTTTCTCTCAGACAAATCAATTACCAATAAGTTTAATAAAGCTCTCGCTTAATAAATCGGAATTCTCATTAATTATATTTCCTTTCCTGACAATTTTGCCCGGACATTCAAACTGAATTAGCAAGTGTGAGCCGAAATCGGGATAATTCATCAACTCGTCGAAATTTCATCAAGTTCATCAATTGGGAATTTTTCCCCTCGTTTCCTACAACAATCCTACCGACATAATTTACTGGAAATTCTAAAAGAAAACTTTTCCGTTATTTATAGGAAACAGGCGACAATTATTGCTGAAAAACTATTTCTTTCAATCACTGGATGCTGAGGAGTTGTTCTCCCGGTCCAGGAGAACATTGGAACATTGCTTGACAAGCTGGCTCCATAGTTTAGTCAATGAAAATATTTATGTTCTTCTCTGGTGACAATGAGATGCCCACTCTGAAAGGCGAACATTCGAACGGCAACTGGGAAATTTTATTTATCTTTATTAGTTGATAAAATTTCGAGGTTTGAGATTGTTATTTATTTTCACTTTTATGGATCTTCTTTGAAGGGAGATTTAAAATTAGGTCATGACCTTTAAAGATGATCCATAATAAAAACAATTTCCCATCTTTTCTCCAGGCGGAGAAAAGACTGACGTCTCAATGATTGATGATTTCTAGAAATTTTACCATTTATTTCCGATGATCTTCGGGAAGATTTATTTGATTTACAAGGGAAATTATTGGGAAAACTACATTGCAGAGAATTCAAGTAGTAATCAAGTGAAAAAGCGAAATTGAAAATGAGGGGAAAATCATTTTGACCGGGTTTAATCAAGACTACCGACGCATAAATGTGAATGGAAAATTTGAAAATAATTACGAAGGAATATCATTAGGGTTTCTCCTGCCGATTTTTGTTTCAATAATTTCAGATTTTAATGTCCAACACGAAATGCAATTTCTGCAAAATCTTTTGTGATTCGGTTTTGTTTAAATCAGCATTATACTCATATTCGTAATGTAACATTAAAACAAAAGAAAATGATAATTTCCCCAGCAGTATTAATAACTACGTGATGCGTTCAACAAGTACTCGGACTACCTAATTAAAATAACAGTAGTTTAACAATATTCTAGTGAAATCGTAATTTATTATCTATACTACATCGTGTCGAGTATCGAAGTGTGATTAAATTTTATGTTTTGCGTAGTGATTACAGTCAATAAATATTGAATCCGTTGCAGAAAACATATGGCAAAATTTGTCAATTTTTTACCATAGTCTTCAATTGAATTAGCCAGTTCAAACATGGTAGACCGTCAGTATTTGATGACAAGAAAGTTAGTGATCATTGTTATATTTCTGTGCAAAAAAACGGCACATTTGAAAATTATGAAGAAAAAACTCAGAATAACTATCAAGCATATCTCGCCGTAATTGAATGTAGGTACTGGAGGTGTGCATGTTAACGGAATGAATTTCGCGTAAGAAAAGTGGCATTCAGATTCGACCCAGATTGCCTTTCTGAAAAAATTGTCGAAAACGGGAATAAATACCTCTAGGTGAATAATTTTTTCAGGTATATCATTATTATGGATGAAATCTCATCATTTCTATATATTTCAGAGACAGAGCGTGACTCCAGCGAAGAAACACCATAGGGAAACTATTTCCAGAAAAATGAACATGTCATCGAAAATCACTGATGTTTACAATTTTTTAGAATAAAAGTGACATAATCTGTACCGATTTCGCTGAAAATCATCTGCTTATTACTTACAATTTCCGCTTTCCAAGTCTTGATCATAGTCAACTGAAGGAATTGATTATTATAGGTCAGTGTTTCTTAAGGTTTTTTTAACCATCGCCCCCTTAAAACACAATTTGTTTTGCCACTGCCCCCTAAAGATTATTTAATTGTATAATATACAAAATGTATTACATGTAAATTAATTTTAATGGTACAGAACAATTGCTACCGGATTGCTCCAATAGCGTTATTTAACAGAAACCTGTTACAACTTGATTGCTTACTGCGTGAGGGCTATCTTACGAAATCAATGTTAAGTATTTTAAGTTTTTATACCATCATACAGGGTAAAAATATAAACTAATTATTCATTATTGTGTAGTAGGTAGGTTTTAATTTTAGCAAAATTTAAAATATAAAGTAAATGAAATTACAAATCTACCATCGCCGTCTTAACCCACGTCAACGCCCCCATTTTTTACTGGGACCTTTAACGTCTCCCTCTAGTTCTCAAACGCCCACAAGGGGGCGTTATTGCCCACTTTGAGAAAGACTGTTATAGGTGAACGCAATTTTGTGCTGCATGATGAAAATATATGTAGAATGTTTTTGTGTTGGAATGTAAAAATATATTATTTAATATACATGTTTGGATAATAATAATAATAATAATAATAATAATAATAATAATAATAATAATAATTATTATTATTATTATTATTATTATTATTATTATTATTATTATTATTATTATTATGCATATTATTATTATACTTATTATTAATTATGATGGATAAAGTTGATATGACAAAAGCAGAGAATAATTTCCTGAGGTGGCCTGAAATCCATTGAAAAATTTACCATTTAGTTAATGAACTCTTATCCTAATGAATTGCCAGAATTTTTATTCCCAACTTTCTGTGAAAGCTATAGTGAATGTTATTAAAAAATGTTTCAAAAAACGCTCGGATGAAATTTTTTTTCTTCAATTATTATCTTGTTAGAGTTTCCCATGATATTTTTGACTTTTATTCTACATAGCTTTGTGTTTCAGATACCCTTCATGGTTTATACAAAACAAGCATATGGTTACCTTCTCTTTCATATCTTTCCTATTAGTTCCTTGGGGTATTACTTTTCCCTAGTCGATTTAACAAGTTTTTCCATACTACTTAGGGAGCAAATCAACGCTGTTAGAAGAATATTTTGTGACATTTTATGGTTATTTTTCGGCCTAAATGGGTTTGTAGATTGCAAAGGATTTTAGTGCTGAAGTAAGGAGCTGTTAATTGTTATGGTAAAAACGAAAGAAACGAATTGGGTTACCCATGGACTGAATGAGGATGTTATAAAGGTTAGGATTCCTAAATTTTATCTCACCGTATTTGGTTTATTATTTCTTCCTTATCGAGAATTCGAATAAAGTAAAAGGTTGACATTTTCCCTATCCTATATGTAAATGATTTTTTAAATAAATGCATTGTTTAAACAAAAATCCCTGGGAGAATAACCTCCATAAACATGTCAATGAACCCTATTCAACTGGACTAGACATTGGGCCTTAAATGTTTTATCCTTCCATCTTTTATGGAAATATTCTCATATTTATTTCTCATTCTTTTCAAGGATTTGAACAAATTAGATTAGCTATAGATTTGTATATAATTGAGATAACGCTCTTGTTTTAATGGACCATTTTCTGTTTGTTCAACAAAGTAAAATTTTGGGTTAATCCAATTTTTTTATTACTTAAAACAAAATTATCCCATTTTTAATGCCAAAAAATAACTTTTGAATCTATTCACTGACTATCCGAGACATCGGAAATCCTCTTTACACCGTCGCTTCGTGCGTGAAGCCCGCTAATTTCCCGAAAACAATATAAATAACCCAAGAGGAAATTCTAATCTTAAGTCAGTCCTGAAAGCCTGTGCAAATAATGCCGGCCGTTGCAAGGCCATTAATTGAAGATTTGAAATGCAGAGAATGACAGATCCGTGTCAGTTCCCAATCAGTTTATTATCAAATGGGAAAACATAAATCGAGGAAATTCTATTTTTAAATTAAAATCTGATTACTTAATTAATTATCAATAACAATTTTACTTCAATCAAGTTTACTATTTTCCAATTGGTTTCACAAAACATTTTTTCTAATTGTTTAAATTGGACTTTATGTAAAATATATATTTCATTGATTAAAACAAATAAATATATTTGGATTTAATTATTTTTTATAATATCCCTTTTTTACGATTTCAATTTCTAAAGGAACGAGTGGAACCTTTATATTGGTTCAGAACCTTTCCTAAAGTTTGTGTTGGTCCATCCTATTATTCTTGTTTATCCAATATGGTCGTTTTCTGAATTAAAAGAAAAAAATAAAATACTCTAGATAAATTTTTTATTCTTTTTTTTCCATTTTTTAATTCATTTAAAGCGGTAACCTTAAAGAAAGATATCCCATTTGTTTATGTTGTAATAACAATAAATAAAATAAATAAAAATAATTTGTTTGTATGAAAACTAGTGAATAACAATTTCAGCGGGAATATGGGACCTCTTCAAACAAAATTTAATCTTCACAGACTGAGAAACGAATTCTATGATTCCATTTGTAATTAGAATTTAATTGAATTTTATTAAAGACGGTGGAATATTTAATCAATTGTTTTTTTTAAATTTTTGTTTAATAAAGGCATTTTTTTTATAAGCTTCCTCGCCGGAGTGAACAATTTTATTACATGAATTTATAATCTTTTCATAAACTAAATAAATTTAGAGTCAGCCGGGAAGAGTTTGTTGAACTGAGGGGTAGGCTATTTGAGGAACCTTTTTGTGAGGCTCATTTGAATTTGAAATCACGTTGTCATTCGGGGGACAAATGCCAAGCTTTTACGTTTTGGTATCATTTCTGATTTTTTTCGTTTCATTATTTATTTTAGTTAGAGCTTGCCCGATTGCATTATTCTCCGATTGTCCCGATTTCCGATTGTGCCGATTGTGAGAAGTACCGATTGTGTATAAATTTTAATTTTTTTTAACTATTCGACTTTTTAAACTCGACTTGTGATAATTGGATTTTTTTACTTGGTTCTTAATGTTTGCATTGGGTATTATAATATAATTAAGTGAAGAACAGTAGGTAGTTAGTGGCTTTCTGCGCCGACACACCATTGCAAAATAAATTGGGGGGGGGGTGTTTACTACTGATTAAATTACGTAATTAATCTCGGATTATCTTGACTACATAATTATGTAGTCAAGATAATTAATTTTGTGTGCGCACAATTTTTTTTTTGATTTTTGATGGATTATTTTTTGAAAATTTCGGCGCGATTTTTTGAAATTGAAATTTTTATATTTTAATGTAAATTTGTGTAGTTTAATTTTTTATGTAATTAAGTTTAATTTTTGGCACAATTTTTTGAAATTCAAATTTTTATATTTTAATGTAAACTTTTGTATTTTATTTTTTTATGTAATTATTATTTTAAGTTAAATTTTTTTTAAGATAAATTTTAAAATAGAGTTTTAACTATAATTTTATCGATGAATTTTTTATATATGATTTTTAAAGATGAAATTTTAACATGATTTTTAAATAGAATTTTTCGCATGATTTTTAAGTTAAATTTTTAGTATAATTTTACAATGAGCTTTTTATACATGTTGATAACGATCAAATTTTCAAAGAAATTTAGTGTTAACAAAATATTAATAATAATAATAATAATAATAATAATAATAATAATAATAATTCAACCAATTAAAAACTTTATAAAAAACTAATTCTCAACACATAAACGCATAGAATAAACACGTAAAAAGATCAAAATTTATTTAATTTACGTCATCACAAATTAGCTTATAATAAGCATTTCTTAGCTCAGCCAACAAAATATGTACAACTTCTTTTTTCTTGTAGTCCCTGCAGCATAAGCATCTAAATGGACAAGTCAACATTGAGGGATCTGCACAAACAATGCAATCATCTAAACATTTTAAACCAGTTCCTTGAACTGATTCGTAGTGCATCCGTTCAATTTCTTCGATGTTGAATCCTGTCATTTGATAAATCCGTGTAGCAAAATATTCAAGAGCACAATACGAAAGCTTGATTTTCATATTCGGAAAGAGTTCTTTCATCTTCATCAGAATTGTTTCGAATACGTATGCTTCTTGCTAGTCGATCATTTTTAATTTTTACAATCGTCAGAATTCAATCTATTTAAACACAATCAGTGCTTAATAAAAAATCTAGTATTAAGATTATCAATTAAATGTTTTATAAAATTAAATATTTCTTGAACTAGACTGTTGTACTCCGGTGTTTTTATCCCCATGACAACGACTTTTCCGCTTGCAAATACATTCACACAAAGGGGATTATACTTGACAAGTCTTAATGCTGGAAACAGTTCTGGTTCATAAATGTTTTCTGTTATGGTAGACAATTCGTACAAGTTGATTCGACAATCCATGTCAATGTTCAAAGATAATGATTGAATTTGTAAATCTTGAATCTGATATTTGAGATCTCCTTCCTGTAATGGTCTCTTGCAACCCATTATCCTGCATTTTCCACTCTTTAAGAATAAGATTGGATATTTTCTGCTTCTATCCACCACATGTTGAGGTTTTCCGGTCGGGAACTTCATTCCGGTTACTTCACATCTTTCTCTATAATTAATATTACTAATCATTTTCAGCTATCTATCAAATTATAGACAAATTAAATTAAATTAAATTAAATGGAATTAAGAAATGATGCAGTATATCAAATTGTAGAGCCAAGTGGTAGCGGAAAAACTTTATTTGTATGTAATTTATTGCCGTCAAACATGTTCAAATCAAAATTCAATAAAGTATATTGGCATAGGGGTTGGCACAAAATCAGTTTTGTAAATTGAAAATGACAATAGTTGAAGGATTTGATAAAAAATGGTCGTCTAGGTTTCGTCGCGCGATGTAATAATTATAGATTATTTGTATCAAGAAGCAAATAAGGAAAATGATTTCAATAACTTTTTCACAAAAATCAGTAGACATTGTGAAGTTACTGTTATTTTCATAACTTAAAATTTATTTCATCAAGGAGGAAGTCATCGAACTCGTAATTTAAATTTTCAATACCTAGTTATTTTCAAAAATCCTCGCGATCAAACGATTATCGATTTCTTAGCCAGGCAAGCTTATCCAAACAATAGAAAATTTTTAATTGAATCATTCCAAGATGCTACAAGTGTTCCCCATGGATATTTATTCTTTGACTTTACACAACAATGTAGTGACTATTTACGTATCCGAACAGATATTTGTAATGAAAAAGGTGTTACGTTTTATAAACAAAATTGAAAACAATAAATGATTATCAATCATGTCATTTAAAAAAGTACTTGTCAAAAACGAAATTCAATCCAAAGAAGTTATTCGTAAAACCAAATCAAAAGTAAAGAAGATTCAAAAAAAGAATTTAAAGAAGGATTTAAAGAAAAAGAAGTTGATCAAATTATAAACAATAATAATTGATTGTAAATAGTAAACATGAAATTTGAACGTAGTCTACCATATTTCATTGCATTGGTAAAGGCTCAAAATAATAAAAGAATAGCAATTTTACAAGCTTTCCTTTCATTTGTTATTGACGATTTGCTTGAGGTTATTGTAAATATAGTTCGAGGTAATGCAAATATTAGTAAATCTTAAAGAGTGGTATTACAAAGACATAAGAGATCCATTTTATCATTGGTAAACACTAAAAATATACGTTTAATGAAAAAAATAATGTATAAACAAAAGGACGGGTTCTTGGGTACATTAATTCCTATAGTTTTATCGGCAATTAGTGCAATTTCATCCTTAAGATCTAAATGGGTTTACAACACTCTAAACCAGATAAAGTTGATTTAAATATTTTAACATCTTTTTGTAATAATAAAGGAACCATTAATTTTAGTGGTGTAGAAAAATTAACAAAAAGAGTGAATAATTCTAAAATAAAGACTCAAAATGGTTATCGGACCAACTAGCATATAGTTTAAATTAACCAATGTTGAAAAGATTCCCAATCAGACAATACAAAACAAGAGGAATCAATGATTTGTGGCAAATGGACTTGATGGAAATGATACCTTTTTCGAGAATCAACAAAGGGTACAAATATATTTTAACTTGTATTGATGTTTTCAGTAGATATGGACAAGTTATTCCAATAAAAACTAAATCTGCTAATGAGATGGTCATTGCAATTAAAAAATTGTTTAAAGACGGACAATCTCACAATCTACAAACTGATTTAGGTAATAAATTTAGTTAATTATTTAATTTAATTTATTTTAGGTAAAGAATTTTATAATAGCAAAGTAAAAGAAGTTATCAAAGCCAATCATTACTCTGTATTCGCGCAATTCAAAGCTTGTTATGTGGAAAGATTTAATCGAACTTTAAGAGAAAGATTGAAAAAATACTTTGTGCATCAAGGTAATACAACTTATTATTTTTAGTTACAATCATTCGCCATATAAAGGATTAAATGGTCTCAGACCTGTTGACATTGTAAACAAAGTTGGCATTAACAACAAAGATCAAACATTAAAGAAAAAAATCGATAAATCAAAATACAATGTAAGAATTAGTAAAATCAGTACTTCTCCGTTCATTAAGAATTTTGACAACAATTGGAGCGATGAAGTATATGAAATAAAGAAAATAGATACAAAACAGAATCCTGTAATGTATTTAATAGTTGATCATGAGAATAAAGAAATCAGCGGAAAATTCTACGAACAAGAATTCCATGTCATTCCAATCCCAACAATATTTAGAATTCAAAAGATTTTAAAAACCAAAAATGTTGGTAAATATAAACAATACTACGTTAAGTGACATGGATACAAAACTCAGACTTGGATATCCTCGTCTCAATTTATTAAATAAATATTATGAAAGAAAACCATTTTTATATGATTTTGCCTAGTAATAGTTGTCCACTTATTTATCCTAATAACGAGGCTAGTAATTTTAATGTACAAGTAAATTCTGTGTACTTGGATGGTGAATGGGAAGTTGCTTTGATTGATTTCACTTTTGTGTATAATCCTTTTCCGTATTATAGTAATTCTTGTCTACGATATGAATCGATAAAGAGTGGTAGTGAAATAAAATATTTGAAAATAAATAATCAAAACCATACTTATGAATTAATAAATCCAAAATATACTCCAGACGTTGACATGTTTATTGAAAAATATGAGAATTTGGTCATTGTCTGTCTGCATGATCCATTTAAAGTAAAATTCCCCGATATTCAACATGCGTTTAGTTTTGGACTAAAATCTACATCGATCATTTGTGAAGAGGATCATTGTCGAATAAAATTACCAAAATTTACAGATGATGGTGTTATGCAACAATTTGGGATAATTATAAGTTATGAAGAAAAATCAAAATTTGAAAAATATTTTGAATTTATTCATAAACACTTTATCAGAATTACAAGGTCATTTGTTGTCATTTAATTCTTTTCCTTTTAAAGAAGTGATAATTCAAAATAATGAATGGGTCAAAATTACACTTGCAGATGACATTTCAAATATATCTTTTGACACAAATTTAGCTAAATCTTTGGGATTAAAATTTTCAAACTTTACAGAAATAAATATACTAGGCACTAAAATTCCAAAAATTATTGCATCATCATCAACAAATGTTCATTTATTCAAATATTATTGAACCAATAAATGTTGGTGATGTTAGAGTTCCACTATTAAAATCTATTTGGATTAAAAAATATGATCAAGAAGAAATTGTTCAATTAGAAATGAAGAATCCAATGTACCTTCCAGTATCGTGTTCAACAATAAACATCACTGAAATAAATATTCTAGATTATAGTGGGAAATTAATTAAATTTAGCAAAGATACCAAATCACAATTATCGTTACATTTTAGAAAAATAAATGAATAAAAAAGATTTTTACGTGAATTTACCCAGTAATAGTTGTCCACTTTCATTTCCAAATAATGAAGCTGGAAAGTTTATTGTAGAATTTCCAAATCAGATTTACTTGGATGGGGATTGGGAAGTTGCTTTAATTGAATTCAATTTTGTGTACAGTAATTTTCCGTTTTATAACAATTCTCATATTAAATATATTAAGAGTACATTACATAATAGTTATGAATATTTTTATTATATTGAAGGAAACTATACAATTATTCACAACTCTACATTTTATCTGATATATATTGACAATAAAATTTTGAACATTAATTGTAAATATTTTCCATTCAAAGTAACATTTGATAGCATTAAAGAAGCTAATTGCTTGAGATTTAATAAAAAAGAAGTAGATTTTAATGATGAATTGAATCAGATACGTATACCAAATAAGAAATCCTTTACTAAATCATTGTTTACCAACTAAAATGCAAAGAAATATACAAATGATGATTTATACAAATATTATTGAACCAATTCTTGTGGGCGAATTAAGTGTTCCCATTCTTAAATGTGTTTAGATAGAAAAAAGTAAAAAAGACGATCTTGTTCAATTCATTAAGAAAAATTCAATGTATTTGCCAGTATCATCCTCATATATAAACAATATAGAAATCAATATTCGTGATGACAGTGGAAAATATATATTTGGTAAACAAGATAAAACTTACTTGACATTACATTTCCGTAAAATAAATGAGTAATCCAGACATTGTAAACTTTTATAGCACCCATCAAAATGGTGAGGATTTACCGTATTTTGTAGGTAAACAGTACGGATCTGGTTGGCTAAAAACAATTGGGCGATTTGCACTACCTATTCTTAAACGTATTGGACATTTTGGTATGAAAACTGATAATGACGTAATAAATAATAATGCTCAAATTTTACCTGCTTTAAAATCAAATGCAATATCTGAAATTAAAGATTCTATACTAGCTGTAATGGAACACTTGCCTTCTGTTATTAACAAAGTTTCTGGTGTATTTAATAAAGAACAAAAAGGAGGAACAATTAAACGTCGAAAATTAGCAAGAAACATATAAACAAAAGAATGAAAGGATACAGAACTATATTCCAGTCATGATTAGCGCAAAATCAGAATTATAAATCTTTGATAGACCATCTCCTCAATCAGTAATTGAAAATGGTTCTTTTGAAGATATTTATCCGGTGAATTCAATTACAGATCCATGAAACACATCAATTCAATTTTACATCAATAGCTCTCAACCCGAATACTTGGATTTGAACGATACATTACTCTACATTCAAATGAAAGTTGTAAATAGTAACGCGGAAAATCTATCTAATGAATCAGATGTTACTGCAAACAATTTCTTTTTCCAAACTCTTTTTAGAGATGTTGAAGTAATTTTTGATTCTACTAAAATTTAAGGAAATAACGATGTATTCGCACACAAGGAAATGATTGAAACTATATTAATTATAATCACGAAACAAAACATACTTGTTTAGGTGGAATGGGTTATGAAGAAAATGACACAAAAAGAAAAATTTGGATTTCAATGTCAAAACCAATCAGTGTTTGTTCCCCACTTCAAATAGATTTCTTTGATCAACCAAAATATTTATTACCTGGTGTTAGTGTTCAAATTAAATTAACAAAATCCAATACTGAAAGAAGTTTAACATGTACAAAAAATAATTCCACAAATAATATTATTAGATGCCAAGTTAATGCTTAGAAGAGATCGTGTTGAACGGTCAGTTTTAGCTGGTCATCAAATTGGGCTTGCTTATAGAAATGCAATTTATCCAATGAAAAATAAGGAAGTTGTTCAATTTTCATTGCCAATGGGTTCTTCTTCATTTTCTAAGGAGCAAATATTTGGTGATAAACGACTTCCAAATTTTATTCTTGTTGCTTTCGAAGGGAATATAAGAAATGGAGGATCATATTTGGAAACATTTTCAATATTTGAACACTTTAATGTCAAGTCTTTAAATTAAGTAAAGGAAATGATTATCGTGAAAAATATAGTCAAGATTTTGCCAATGATAATTATAGTTCTAGTTATATGCAAAGTATTGTTAGGAATATGGGTTATCTTAATACAAATATGAATTTTGGTATTACCATGTCAGACTTTAAAAATAAATATCCCTTTTTTACATTTGTATTGGCTCCTGATTTTGATCTTAATCAAAGTCAGTTACCTCAAAGGGTAAATTTACGATTGGATATAAAATTTGAAAATCCATTAACTGAATCTGTATCATTACTTGTATACGGAGATTTTGAAAAAGAAATTCAAATCACATCAAGCCGTACAGTACTTGTTTGATCGATTTTGTTTGACAAACATTGTTGAACAATCTATAAACCAAGGTATTATTAGTTATAGTTAAAAAATGAAGTAAGTAATTTAATTAATTTTAGTTTTATTCAGATACAAACTATTTCTAAAAAACTGATTGGGAAAAGTTTTATTGGTGTTTTCCTATTGAACAAAATCCCATATATCAATATCAACAAAGCTTTGATTGTAAATACTCAATCAGCTAATCTCGGTGGAGAACATTGGCTCGCAATTTACGTGAAACCAGATAAAATATATGTATTTGATCCGATGGGATTCTATTATCCCCCTTTATTGATATCAAAACTAGAATCAATGTTGATGCCAATTGAATACAATCGAATTCGATATCAAAATCCGTAGACAAAAACTTGTGGCCAACATTGTTTGACTTGGCTAAAATCAATGAAATCAATGTTCTCTAAATAAATCTTTATTCTATCATTGTGTTTATTTCCTAATGTGATTTTGTGTATATGTTGATTGGTAATGTGTGTTGATTGATATAAGTGTGTGTGTTGGTATGTTGATTTTGATTGGTCAAAAAAATAAATACGCACATTTGAATATAATGATAAACATTTTTACAATTTGTCATAATTTACCAAACACTTTAATTTGTAAGTGTACTTTTTTAAATTTTTTATTATTATATAATTTATTTAGATTACAAAAATGAATAATAACAACAATATGCCTTTGTTACAGATTTGGAACAAGTAATTTGAATTTTATATTAAATCAAATTTACTTTATAATTTATTAAATTACCAAAATGATAGAATGTATCCCCAAAATGTT
This sequence comes from Schmidtea mediterranea, assembly GCA_022537955.1. Classification (NCBI taxonomy): domain Eukaryota; kingdom Metazoa; phylum Platyhelminthes; order Tricladida; family Dugesiidae; genus Schmidtea; species Schmidtea mediterranea. The sequence goes on from CM039681.1 coordinate 38,414,751, forward strand.
GGAGAATATATTTATCCACAAAGATATGGAGGATATTATTCACAAAATTACAATTTAAGTAAATTTTTTAATTTTTTAATAAATTGATTTTGAAATTTTTAGACACAAATAATCCACAATTTTTATTATTAGTAAAGTTATCCTAAATTCAATGGAGGAAATCAATATATGGCTGGGAATGAATCAAGTTAGAATTTAATTTTTAAATAAATTGATTTATTAATTTTTAGATACAAATAATCTCCAATATTATCAACAAAATTATCCTCAATTCAATGAAGGAAATCAATATATGGCTGGGAATGAATCAAGTTAGACTTTAATTTTTAAATAAATTGATTTATTAATTTTTAGATACAAATAATCCACAATTTTATTATCAGCAAAGTGGATTCAATGGAGGAAATAATTATCAAAATTCAAATTCAAGTAAGATTTTCATTTTTATTAAATCAGTTTTAATTTTACTTTTAGGTTATATTCAAAATAATCAACAAAGCTATGCAGAAAATTATCAACCAACACTGACAAATAGCGAATCAAGTAATAATTTTAATTTATCAATAAATTTAATATATTTATAGATTTAGAAAGAAATTTACCAATCTCAGATTGTGAAGAGGGCGATGAAATTAATGAACGAAAATGTATGTTTTAATTGTTTTTTATTATTATATAATATTTTTTATCTAAAATAAGGCAGACCCCCTTGATTTTTATATTTTTTAAAACACACACATATATATATATATATATATATATATATATATATATTATAGGAAAAGAAGGACTGACGCCCCTTGATTTTTATAATAATATATACTTCTTTTTTATCAAAATAAGTCCAGACCCCTTGATTTTTTAAAACACACACACACATATATATATATATATATATTATCAAAATAAGGGCAGACCCATTGAAATTTTTTTAATCGAAAATAAGGGTAGACCCTTTGATTTTTTAAAAATAATATATACTTTTTTTTATCAAAAATAAGGGCAGACCCCTTGATTTTTTTAAAATAATATATACTTTTTTTATCAAAAATAAGGGCAGACCCCTTGATTTTTTTTATATATGTGAAGACCAATCACTTGATATTATTATACAAGAGATCAAATTTTTTTGTATTAATTGTTCAATAATTATCACTGATCAAAATTTTTTTTAAAATTATAGATAATCGAGGTAAACTCTTGGTTTTTAAATGACGAAGTTTACTGTTAGTTACAAATTATAAAACTCAACTTTTAAAAAAGATAAAATTTTATTCAACAACATTTTGGATTTTCTAAATAGGTTTGATAATAGATTTGTTAATCTTGACTCCTTTAATAAATATCCGAATTTTATATTTTTTATTATCCTGTACTTGTTATTTCAATTGGCTTTCACAATTAATAAATGAAAATTTTTCATTAAAAACCATATCGTTATTCATCAAATGGAGAATATCTGAAATATTTTTTCAATCTTCCTCTTCAATATTTCCAATCATAATACTGTAATCATAAGCTTTTAAATTAACCGATTCCTAAAAAATAATTAATCAAATTAAATTAAAATAAATATTACTTTGAATGTATATGTAATAGGGAAATTTAAATAGTTCATACTGTATTGAAGGTATTGAAAAGGAGGCTTAAATGTCATCCCAATAACAGCTGTACTATTATCTTCTAGGAGTAGTTCATATATTTTAGACATTCTTGCTTTTTTCATACAAAATTATTTTTTATTTATAGTGAATAATCAATTTTGATTGGTTGCATACTTCTTGTGCATTTATTTTAATAAATAATTTAATTAAAAAAATTAAATAATTTTTATTACTAGGTAAAAAAATTAAATAATTTTTATTACTAGGTAAATTATACCCTAACTATTGTCAATTAAAAGATCATAATAAAAAATGTCACAAAAAAATGGAAGAGTATTATGGTCAAAAATACTATAATTCTATTTTATTTTATATGCCCAGTATGCATAACTTCTCAGCCCAAAATTACCCCATTAAGTAATCCTATAAGTGAACCCAATAGTGAACCTACAACAGATCCTATAAATAGTATTTGGGATAACCTAAATGAAGATATCGGATCGTTGGATTCATGGAACGAAGCGTTGGAAGAGGTGGAAGAGGTGGAAGATGGATTCACAATAGAAAGAATTCGATCTATAGGATGTCATAGATGTCTGAACGGATTTAGAGATAAGAAAGCATTGAACAAGCATGAGATATTATGTATGAGAAATCAGTTAGGTACAACTTTATATACTTTCCCAGAAAATAAGTTATATGTGCAGATTTCGAATCTGTTTTGCCAAAGGACGACGTACACCATCAAATACATTTTCCCATTTCGGCAGGACTTTTATTAATAAATAATTTTGATGGGAGTACAACATATAAAGAACTTATAGGTGAAGATTTTGTGGAACAATTTTTAAAATCAGTAGAATAAATAGCAAAATATACAGTATTACCGTATTATTATAAAATGGGAAGTCAAACAATTAAGGAATTAACAAACCTACAACAGATTCAATTTGATACCTGTATCAAATTTTATCTTTGTTTGAAAGACTTTGTGGATCCAGTGAGAGATCATGATCATTTTACTGGGGAATACTCGGGTGCTGCTTTCGATGACTGTAATATTAATAGAAAAATAAACAAAGTATTACCATTTGTTTTCCATAATTTAAAGGGATATGATATGCACCATATATTAAAGTATGGATTGAGTAAATTTAAAAATTGGGCTTTACGATGTATTCCAATAACAACTGACAAATTAATTTCATAAATTTCCCACTTGGGAAAAATTAGCGTGAGATTTATTGATTCATATCAATTTGTAAACGATTCTTTAGCAAAGGCAGTTAAAACCTTGACGACTTTACCTTTGACTCGAACTGTTTTTAAGGGAACTATTGTTGATGAAAATGGCATCTTTTCGTACAATTTTGCAACTTCGTAGTTTAGATGTTCTTCACGATACTAATTGTATGACTTTTCTTGATTACATGAAAGTTTATCTGAAACTAGATTGTTTTCTTTTGGCTGACTTTTTCCAACAATTTCGAGCGAAATCGATAGCACACAATAGATTAGAACCTTTAAATTATTTTGGGATTCCTGGAATGTCTTGGTCTTCTGCTTTAATGTTGTTTGATGATCCTATTGAATTAATTACTGAAAATAAAATGTTTAGCTTTTATGAGGGAGGTATTAGAGGAGGTCTTACTTTTGTTAATAAACACAATGTTAAAATTGACGAAAACACTAATTTACTTTATATTGATATTAATAATTTATACGGTTTGGCTTTAAGTCAACCTTTACCTTGTGGTGAATTTATTTGGATATTTGACGGATTTGATTCAATAATATCTGATTGTTTGACTTTGAATCTTGAATATTTGTCATATGGGTATACTCTTGAAGTTGATCTTGAGATTCCAGCTGAACTTCATGATAAATTAGATGACTTTCCTATTGCTGCTGAGAAAATGAAACCTGAGGGTTCAAAGGTTGAAAAGTTGTTGTTGACTCATTATCCTAAATATAACTATGTAATTCATTGGCGATTATTAGAATTAAACTTGTCTCTTGGTGTTAAGATCACACATGTTAATTGTGCAGTAAAATTCAAACAATCTACTATTTTTAAAAAGTATAAACACTGAATATCGAGCTAAAAGTACAAATACAATAGATAAAAATTATTATAAGTTGTTAAATAACAGTTTATATGGAAAAACTGTTGAAAATCTATAAAAGAGAATGAATTTGCGTCTTTGCACAACAGTTGAAAAACTAGTGACTTATACTTCGAAACCTACCTTTAAAAAATCGATAAATATTGACAATGATCTTATAGCTGCGTTGTTAAATCCGGATTCGATATGTTTAGATTGACAAAGTTATATAGGACAATCAGTGCTTGACTTGTCGAAACTTAGAATGTATGAGCTTCAGTATAAGGACTTGGAAAAATATCGACGACAATTTAAATGTAACATTAATATAGTTGCTGGAGATACGGACTCTTTCTTCTTGGAGATTAAAAATTGTAAACTAGATATTCTTTTGTCTGAAATGGTTAATGATAATCTTTTGGATACATCTAATTACCCTTCTACTCATCTGCTTTATTCTAAAAAACTCGATTCGGTCATTGGAAAATTTAAGGACGAAAGTAAGGGAGAAGGTTTTGACGAATTGGTTTTCCTTCGACCTAAATGCTACAGTTTGTTAGGTAAATCTTCTTGTCTAAAAGCTAAGGGTATATCATTAAAGGATACCGATTACACTCATAAATCTTATAAAGAGTGTTATGAGAAAAACTCCGTCTTTTCGGTAACACAATTTAGAATAGGAACAAAAAATCATCAACTTTATAGTTTTAAAAATAGTAAAGTAGCACTTACAAATAGGGACGATAAAAGGGTTTGGGTGGGTAAAAATAAAGGTTTTGCTTACGGGCATATAAATATATCTGGAGAATTTATTACTTATGAAGAAATTGTCGGAGAAATTGCAGCTGATAAAATTCTGCAAACTATTATTGAGAAAGAATTCATAGACATAGACGATGTTCAGTTCTCCAACGATGATGAAGAAATTTTATTAATAAATTTTGTAGTTGAAAAATGATCTTATTTTTGTCTTTATTTTTTATGTTTTTTTGTTGATTTTTATGTGTATCATTTTATTATTCAGTGGATAATAGATTTTGAATTAATAAGTTGTAATAAATATTAAATAACAATTAAATTTTATTAAATAAAAATAATTTATTAATTTTTCTTGAATGTTTTCTGGATTGTTTTTGCTTTCGAAAACCAGAAACATTATTACATGATCGAAACAATTCTGATGAAAATGAAAGAACTCTTTCCGAATATGAAAATCAAGCTTTCGTATTGTGCTCCTGAATATTTGGCTACATGGATCTATCAAATGACAGGAATCAACATCGAAGATATTGTACGGATGCACTACGAATCAGTTCAAGGAACTGGTTTGAAATGTTTAGATGACTGCATTCTTATTATAAGCAGAGCTTATTATAAGCAGATTTGTGATGATGTAAATTAAATAAATTTTGATCTTTTTATGTGTTTATTTTATTAGTTTTTTATAAAGTTTTTAATTGGTTGAATTATTATTATTATTATTATTATTATTATTATTATTATTATTATTATTATTATTATTATTATTATTATTATTATTATTATTATTATTATTTTGTTAACACTAAATTTCTTTGAAAATTTGATCGTTATCAACATGTATAAAAAATTCATTGGAAAATTATACTAAAAATTTAACTTAAAAATCATGCAAAAAATTCTATTTAAAAATCATGTTAAAATTTCATCTTTAAAAATCATATATAAAAAATTCATCGATAAAATTATAGTTAAAACTCTATTTTAAAATTTATCTTAAAAAAAATTTAACTTAAAATAATAATTACATAAAAAATTAAAATACAAAAATTTTACATTAAAATATAAAAATTTGAAATTCAAAAAATCGTGCCAAAAATTAAACTTAATTACATAAAAAATTAAAATACAAAAATTTACGTTAAAATATAAAATTTCAATTTCAAAAAATCGTACAAAAAATCGTGCCAAAAATTTCAACAAAACATTGTGTGCACACAAAATTAATTATCTTGATTACTAAATTAGGTAATCATGTAATCCAAGATTAATTACATGATTACGTAATTTAATCAGTAGTAAAATCCCCATATTTTATTATGCAGTGGTGTGTGGGCTCAGAAAGCCACTAACTATCAACTATGCACATCTTGTTTCGTTACTAACTTATATTTATCCAGAAAAGTTTGTTGTCTTTTGACTTCTGTTTTTTTGTAAGTCAGAGTAATTCACGGTTATCTGTGAATCAATTATTTATCTTGAACAATCGGCTCTGGATGGGCAACCGATTTCTGATTGTACCGATTGCAACATTTTGCTCCTATAATCGGCCCGATTGTGAATGTTATCGATTAATCGGTCGAGCTCCAATTTTAGTTTCTCTTATGATAATTGTGAATTTTATAAAACGTCCCTAGAGAAATATGTAAGAGACCTAAAGGATGTCTTTTATGCATTCTAGTTTGGTAACCCCACCTCTTTTTCGAATTACTTTATTTTCTAAATGTCAAAAGGATGGTAGTTGCACTTCTGAAGTCCATAATAATATATTGAAAGTTCTCCTAGAATCATTGGGAATCGTCCATAATAAATTCTCCTATTTCCCGACTCAACTTCTTTTAAATAAAAAAATAATTTCAACAATTTCAAATTATAAATTAAAATTAATTTTGTTTTTCAATAATATTTTCAATTAATTTCCTTCCCCTGAATGTTGTCAACTCATTTGATTTTCCTCCACATTCAATTCCAGGTCACATCTTCTCATTTGAAACTCGCCGATTCAAACAAAATATTAAATATTGTCATAATACCGGAAATATTTGAATCAGTTAAAACAAAGTTAAATCACGATCATCAGTTTCTGTGTATGAAATTTGTTATTGCAATCTTTTTTTACAATTGCCGAATTCAGTTGGGCACGAAATGTTGGAGGATTTTGATGGTTTCTCTGGTTTATATTTGAACAGTTATCCTGATTGCTGACAGACAAGTCTCAGTTTCCATTTCTCATCGTGTGAGAGGGTTCACTCAGGAACGGAGACACCCCCCTTTCAGTTTGTTTGACGAATTGTAACTTTATGTGTCCATTGTATTTCAACTAAAGGAGTCATTTCACTTTTAAGCGAGTCACATGCATGTTTCTGTATAAATAAATCGGAAGTGAGTCTCCTGCGTTTCTGAATTGCAGGAATAATTGGTTTCATGTAATTGAATTTAAATAAATATCGGATAAATAATCACCCTTACTCTCAAACACTTTTGTCAAAGTCAGATGGGAAAGGTTGACTGACAAGCTGCTCGTTTAAAATGTATGTATATGTATAAATGTACATGTATTGTATATGATATACGCATTGGTATTGAGCTATAGGATCCCCCTTGGTTTAGTATAATATAAATATTATTTACTAAAGGTTCTCTTTTTAACCTCTTAGGGAAATAACTCTTTAGGGAAATGTGTAAGCCCATGCCGACCAGTCAATCTACCTCGACCTCCTTCTAGCTATTGAAGACCTTAAATTACTTAAAATGAATCCATTTTTGAAGCAATATGGATTTCGGCTAGGCTTATTCCAGCCGAAGTTTTTAAATAGCCTTAAGACCTGTAACATTGGATCCGGAAGGAAGACTTAATTATAAATTTCTAATCAGCAGTCGTAACGAAATAACTGGAAATTAACTAGCTCGATCTCATATTGAAATGTAGCAAGAAAAGTGGTGACCGTTGCTCCTAATATTGCGACATTTAAAACAAAAAAGTGGCATTTGATGAGTTGAAAGAAAATTTTCCGGATAGTTGAACAACAAACGATAGCCAGGCGGCCTTCACGGATGGCATTTGGCGTAATTGAATTTTTACGCCCTTTTCTGGAATAAAATTTGGATATTCAGTTGAAAGTAGACCTAATGTGTAAATGTAATAATCCGGGCCGCTATTAATTAAATTTATCTACGAGTCCCAAATAACATTAATACCGTTACATGAGGAAATCGAGAGAAATTCTCATATTTTTATTGAGGCTTTCGTTTATTTTACTCCTGGGAATGCTTCGATTCTTTTGATTTGGTTCGAGAGTTTCCATGGGAAATTCGTTGATACTTCTCTGATTTTATGAGATTTTATGTGGAAATATTTATGCATCCGTGAGAGAAATCAGAATTTTATTGATAAACAAAATAAGTCTAAAAGTAGAATTTAATATATTTAATTTCAGGTATTAAGGAAGTCTTAAGAAGGTCTAAAGGATGTCCTAAGGAGGTCACGAGATTTCAATATAGAATGATAATGACATCCTTGATGGGCTTCCCTATTAATGTCGAAGAAAGCGAGTATAATAATGAAAAATGGAGTCGTTTTATTTTTATTTTTTTACTCTTGTTTGTTCTTTTAGTAACACGTAAAACCAAAAATATTGCATAAACCTCTTTGACCAATGAGAGTTGAAGAAACCATGAAACCCAAAGAGACTGGAATTTTTCTTCATTTTCATTACCAGAAAGAACAATTGAAAGTGGCCTATTATCATTCGTGTCGAGGGAATTGAAACCGTATATCCCAGTTCCTATTCCATAGTAAACCACGAATCAGCTCTCAGATATTTTTCAGGTAATTTCTAGACTAATTCACATGGGACCCGCCGCAAATGCCTTGCCGTTGAATTCAATGGAAACATATGAATTATTTAATTGCGGAAAATTATTTATATACCAACAAAAATATCGAAAAAATTTCTATTTACTTTTCGGAATTGTTTTAAAACGTGAAATAATTATGACAACTCGAACTATGGGGACAAGTGGGAATATACATCTTCATATCCCAAAGAACTTCATGGACGGGACGAGTAGTTTTCGCTTGGAAATAGGCGATAATACTTTTCAGCATTTCTTTGGTGAGTTTAAACTCCTTGACCCCATGCGCTGTTAGAAATGTAGAAATAGATTACGTTTGTCCCATATGAAAAGGGGAGCTTTTTTTTACCTTCACATATAATTATACAGTAACTATCCGTGTACTCGATGACTGTACTCATTACAGTGGGAAATCAAGGGGATCTTGTGATTATGTAATCATCTCATTGTTCACGTTTTCCTCTACATTTTTTTATTATTATTTTTATTATTATTATTATTATTATTATCAATTCTTGATAATTGTTTAATAATCATTTTTAATGAGACTATTAGATAAACAAAGTATTTTCTAGTGCTATAATTTAAACAACTTTTGTTTTAATCCATTGAGAATTTTATCAATCATTAAAAGTAATTCGAAGAAAATGTGAAATGTAAATTGTTTCAATTAGAAATGCTTCATGATTCAAAGTCATTTTTTGTAAAGTTATTCCGATGATTCGTAGGATCTCGGTCTTCTGAGAATTTTTTGAAGTGAAGAACTTATACGTTGTAATGAGCTTGGTTGTCAGCATGCCTTTTCACTGTGCCATTGGCCAACATATTTTGTATCCTTTTGCAATTGTGGAATCCGGGCTTGTTTGAAAAATATATTTAGGTTGCAAATTAACTTCTCTAAAATTGTAATAAAGAAAATATTATTATTATTATTATTATTATTATTATTATTATTATTATTATTATTATTATTATTATTATTATTATTATTATTATCATCATCATCATCAACCCACTGAGAACACCAAATTCTCCACTAATCCCATGACGCAATCAGGACAAGGATCAGATTTATACTTTATATTTCCATTTCCTGGGAACCGCCTAAAGAAAAATGTAACATGAAAAATAAATAGACTTTATTTTCATGTATTCAGATTATTTGAAAGGAATATCGAGCTTTCGATGAAAAAAGTTGGTAAACATTCCGGATGACACGCAATTATTCATGAGGAAATGCGCCAGATTTTAAATAACAATAAGAAAAGAAATTTGACTTTTAACTATTGACAACAGCAAGTAATATATAGTAATAAATAAATAATAAATAATAATATAATAATAATAATAATAAGAAAAATAATAATAAGAAAAATAATAATAATAATAATAATAAAAATAATAATAATAATAATAAAAAAAATAATAATAAATAATAATATTAATAATAAAAAACAAATTAATATTAATAATAAAAAGGCTGTGCCGAAAATTCGTGAATGCCATAAATAAATCTGATTCATAGTCAAAATTTGTAGAAAATACAATTTTTTTTATAAATAAAAACAAATAAATGATTAAGTAAAGATTTAATTTAAAAAAATTTTAAATAAAAATGAAAAATTTAAAATTACTGAAAGTTTTCAAAAAATGTACTCTATAAAATTTAGCAACTCTTTAAAACTAGGAATACTTGACGATAGCGGAATCATTTATAAAAATGTAATTCAAATAAATAATGTTAGTAATTTCTATATTGTTTGTTCATAAAAACATTCAATCTGTTAAATTTAGTATTGGAGTGAACCGGACGTATTTTAGGTCGAAAATATTTCATTTTGTGAATAATCATTGCGGAAATTTACTTACGTGGTAATTTATTTGAGTTATATTTTTAAAAAAAAATTTTCATTTTATTTTATTGCTGTGTACCTTGTTAAAGAAAAGAACTTCAACGCACACACGAGAGAAAAAGTAAAGTAAGTTCCCATTAGAAATACACATAAGAAAATGTATACCACTAAGCACCCGCAACAAGTGAGGTTGGAATTGTATTTTAGTAGGTAGCTGCCAATAAAAAGTGAGCCTTGTCACCAAGACGGCTAATATACTGATGTAGCATTGGGTCAAAGAGCTACAATAAAAAGTTTCGCAGCAAATTTGATCAAACTCCTATCACATTTTTATGTATGAAAATTAAAACAATAGTGGGATAAAAATATGTAATAATAAATAATTCAATATTTCCATAAGTCAGATATAATTATTTGTATGAAGAAATCAAACATAATTTATAACAGGATTTTAAGATAGTCAATCAAAGTTTTACACGAATTCTGTGGCCTTTCCCATATGGTTAATTGACTAAGGCATTCGGTTTCTTTCTCATTTGTCTAAACAAAGCTTTGATGGAGGGATTCTTTAAAGAATTGTAATGAAATGCTTTGATGAATTTCCGGTTATGATTTTCGATCTGTCTATCTCGACGATCCTGTCATCAGTCGGGAAGGTAAACTCGGTTTCCTAGGGCATCGCTCTAATGTTTAGGTCAGCAGGAACATGTTTTGATCTCCAAGTAATCAATCTCAGGCACCTGCTGCCACATTTTAACCTTTAAGATTTGAAATATAACCAAGTTTTGCCGTATTGGCGGTGGAGTACATCAATTTTTTACAATATCTTCCTTGAGTTATAGGTATTTCATGTTCCAGGTGAGAACTATTTAATAACACGAAATGGGTACCATAAACAACATCGAGACCAAGAGGTATCTATCTCTGAACCCGATGATCATAGTCGTTGCTCACGAGCATGTTGTTGATATATATAACAGCTTATGATACACAACTTATGATACACTTATGATAAAACAATATGTTTAATTATTTTATTAAAACTATGTTTTTATTTAATATTTTGTTTCTTTTCTGTAACATTAAAATCTGTTTTATGTGATTTTATATGGGCTTTTGAATATGGTTTTCCTATAAAATGTTTATCTTAGTTGAGAAATGTGTTACTTTTTAGTACCCCCGATACTATTTACTAAATATTTCATAATTCAAATAAATAGTGATGTTATTTATTTTAATTATTATTAATTAATAATTACTTTTAATTATTTGGTTTGAATTATATTTAATTTTATTTATTTAATTATTTATTTATTATTTTATTTTAATTACTTATTTTATTTATTTATTTAAGTAATTTTAATTATTAATTAATTAATTTAATAAATAATTAATAATTTATTTTAGTGATTTAGAACAAATTTTCAACAAATTGCCAACAACTTATAAAATATTTCAATGAATTCCATCAAAATGGTAAATTATTTCATCAAATCATCATAAAACAATAAAATATCATAGTGAATATAGTGAAGTGCAAATTACTTCAATAAAGTGATAAATTATAAGTATAAAACAGTGATTCCTTGGTAGCAGCATAAATTAATATATCAGAAAAGTGAGTAACAAAATAAGCCCTTGCTGTGAATTAATAATCGAAACTTTTTTCAAAAAATATAATTACTACCCACTTATCTGGTAAAGTGATAAATTGTTTCATCAAATGGTTAAGATTGTACGAAATTTGTTGATGGAATTGAAACTTGATCTGACTCCTTGTGTTCACTATCAATTTTTCAATTTCATAAAGTTTCCCCGATTTACCAATAAATTACAAAAATCCAACAGGTAATAACATCAATCATAAGACCAAACATAATGTACTTTTCCTTTAAATTTTGTTTCGACCAAACTGGAGCTTTTCGTTTATTCGTTTCTGCTTTTATATCAGTCTCTCATCCATAAAATTTTCTGCTCAAATAAAACAGATTTTAATTCATTTTTAGCCAATTTGCAATTTACTGCTAATTAGGCTAATTTTGGTCAGTCCGTAATGCTGACATTCAATTGAGTAGTACTTGATTAATTGGTTTGCCGGCAAATAATTTAATTTATTAATTAGTTTTTTTGAGTTCCTGACCCTTCAATAAATCTCTAATTAATTTAATATTATTTTATTCCTCAAAATTAAATTTACCACCGGTTACCACGTTTCCCTTCTAAAAATGTTGGCTTTTACTTTTTCAACATTTTTTTAAATTAGTTTTAATTAACTTTTATAATTTCCAATTTTTTATATTTTATAAAATATATTTTATATCTAACCCCAACAAAATTATAAGACAATGCATTTAACCAGGTGAAAATACAAAATTTTCTATAGAACATATGTGTAGTACACACAACACATTATTTTTAAACACATTATTATCCGATTAAGCCATTTAATAGAGTATTTAATTTTACATATACTTTATTACAACAAAAACTGTAAAATAGTATGTAAATTGTGTGAAAAGTGCAAATATTTCAACAAAACGTGTGTAGCTCACGCACTACGACATTTTATATTTGCGATCAAGCCATCTTATATGGGATTTCATTCTGCCTATATATTGTTACAATAAAATAGGGATAGGCCCCTTGAATCTTCGAAAAAAACCTTAAAAATAAACTGATATTTAATTAATTTGCTGCTAAAATGGAATAGAATATCGATTCACCATCTTCAGGATTTAACATATAAATATAAATAAGTTCGAAGTAGAGTGGCTTTAAGATTTCCCAGCACAAAGGCTACCCGACGACTCCAGAACCCCACTAACGGAGAAAAAAAATTTCACTTTGTGAATTGCAAAAATTAGTAAGTAGCCTTTGTGCTGGGAAATCTTAAAACAGAACTACTTGAGTTTTTACTTTAAATTTTCAAGCGACTACTGAAGGTGGTGGACTCTAACTGCAAAATTTAAATTTGTAATTTTATAAATTTCAAAATTAATAAATTTCAAAATTTATATTTTTAAAAATATGGTAATTCGAGAAAAATATTTTTGTAAATTTTGCAACAAGGAAATTTCAAAAGCACACAAAGCAAAACATGAAAAAACTAAAATTCACCAAAAAATGTCTCACACTTCACACCTTCACACCTTTACACATCTGGAGGAGATTTAATTTTATAATATCCAAATCGCCAAGTTGTAATTTCGTCATCGAGAATCCATCTCTTGTTATCATAACTATTCAATGTTGTTTTTAAAGATTTTTCCAGATAAACTTCATGTTTTCTAGATCTAATATTATGAATTATTTCAAATTGCTTTTCAAATTTATTCTCGATACAATTTTTAAAATCACTAAATTTTATTTTTTTACTCACAGATTTTTTAATTCCTTTATTTTTATTTTCTTCACCTTGCATCATTTGCAATGCATACTGTTTTGATTTAACAGAAACAACACTTAGAATTGAATTTCCAGGTTTTTCATCTTTATAAGTAAATAATTCACTAGATTCATTTATTAAATTATTTTATTTTTCATTTTTTTTAATTTCGTCAAATAAATCTTCATTATCTTCGTCTCTTTAAATTTCTAAAAACATTGAATCTGTATCCATTAAATGTAAATATATTCTATCCTTAAAATGTGGCAGCAAAACATCATAATACATTTGATACATTTGTAATTTGGATAATTCAAAAATGCTGAATCCAACATACATTGGTTTATTATAAGTTTTTGTATAATTTCCCATTTCAATAGCAACCAGTTCATTTGAAAATTTTTCACAATCTTTAAATGTTGGTCTTGCAAGCATTTTAGAATATTTTATTAAATCTTTACAACTATTTGTTAACAAAGTCATATTTACATACTTGTCAATATTTTCCATTGTTTTCCAAATACTGAATTATTTAAAAGTTTGTACAACATTTTTCCAAATTCATCTTTTTTTGATGTTACTTCTTTTCTATTTTTAATATTATCTTCAATATAACTTGACATGAATGGTTTTTGATTGAAAGAAATTATATTATGAACTTGTTTCAATTTCATTCCATGACGAAGATAAAATTGTAAATTTCTATAATAACAGAGATATTTTTCTTTATCATATTGGTTACATAATAATTTAGCTGAGGATTTTTTCTTTTCCAAATTTCTTTGTTTTTGCCATGGTGATAATTCTTCATATTTTATAATTGTTTTTACTGGCGCAAATGGAAAATAAATTGTCTTGTCATGAATTTACTGTGGAAATTCCAAATCAACTTCTAAAAAATATCCAATCTTTGAATCTTTTGGTGTTGATAATTTTCATTCATTAATTCTTCAGATGAAACCTCACACTTGAAATTTTTAATGGTAAATATTGAGTCATTATTCCTGAATACAATGCGGTTGAGTCAATGTAAATTAAATCAGATTTATCATTTAAACACTTCATAGCTTCTTCATATTCTTTTTCATCTTTAAGTTCTGTTATTGGTTCGGAATACTTATCGTAAAGATATTTTTCATTCCAAGAAGTAATTAATCTATTTCCCATTACAGAACTAACTCCTCCACGAATATTATTTTTTATAATGTTAAACATGTCAACATCAGTTAATAAATCTAAATCAACTCCACTTTTTTTCAACATTAAATCTCAAGATAGAGAAGGTGTTGAAATATAATTACATGGATTAAATTCAAATTTTTTTATAAAATTTTCAAAACAATCAGCTAATATAAATGTATCGAGTTTTAGATATAAATCTGTATATTCTCCTAAATTTTTACATTGAAATAATTTGTAAATTTCTAAATATCTTGAATATTCTTGATCATTGATTCCACAATCATTTAAAATTGAATCAAAATCATTCTTGTCAAGAATATTTTCTTGATTATATTTTTCAAACGAATCAACATAATCGTAAGGATAAATTCCTTTTTGTAAGAAAATTGAATATTTTTCAATTGGAATATTATTAGGAATTAATACATTCTCCATTGTATATTTGAAATCTTCAAGTTCTAAAGCTTTGGATATTTGATCTAAACTTCCACTTATAAAATTTAATGAATCAATAAATTTCAAACATCCATATTCTACACATTTGTATTTTTCTTTAGTTTTTCCTATAATATTGAATGAATTTTTATTATCAATTTCTAAACTTTATATAAATAAATGTATATTAAATAAATTATGAAATACAATTGGAATTTTTGTTGGTTTTTTACAATTAAGATTGCAAGATTTATGAAATGCACCACGATAATTATTAAATTCTACATAATGATCATATTCTCGTACTTTTATTGATAAATTATTTTCTTCAGAATGAAATTCTTTGTTGCAAATTCAACAAGTTTCAGTTGTTTCAAATTCTAATTCTTGTTCTTGTGACATGTTTAATTTAAATTTTGCTTTCTTTATTGTTTTAAATAATACACTTTCAATCTTGTTGATGTATTCAACAAATATTTTTAAAATTTCCTCTGAACTATTTCCCATATAAAACCTGACTTGTGATTCAATTAATTCTGGATGGTTATTTTTTAAATATAAACAAAATGCTGATGGTTTTTGATTTGTTTATGGAACTTCAAATGATCTTTTTATTGCCACTAGAAAGTTTTTAATTTTTTCATATTTATTTTCGTTTTCATTATAAACATAATTATTTTCAGAATAAGAATCCATTAAATTATTCTTGGTTAGAATTTTAAAATATTCTTGTTTTAAATCTTGTTTAATATTAACTGCTTCAAAATCACCATATACAACAGCTAATGGTTGAACAAGATTTCCATATCTATTAAATGTCATTTTTGCAGCATCACCATGTGGCATTTTAACAAGTGCTGGTTCATTAGATTGAAATAATCGAGAATGTTTTTCATTTATTGATTTTGTTGATGTATATAATAAACATCTTTCACAAACTCGACCTTCTTCATAATTTGAATTTGTAATTCTTTTTCTCATGAAACTTTGAAATTTTTTTATCCATACATAATGAGAAACAATTTCATCTTCAGTTTCCTTGTTATCA
Source organism: Schmidtea mediterranea (assembly GCA_022537955.1). Lineage (NCBI taxonomy): Eukaryota > Metazoa > Platyhelminthes > Tricladida > Dugesiidae > Schmidtea > Schmidtea mediterranea. The sequence goes on from CM039681.1 coordinate 38,430,977, forward strand.
TTAAAAGATTTATGTGTCGATCGTCAGTTTTTCTATTTTCAGTTATTTGAATTGGAATTATTAAATTACATTGAGATTCATATTCATAAATATTAATTGACACATCATTTCATTTTTCAAATTTATGTACATCTTTTATTTTCATTGGAGGCTCAAACCGATGCCAATATTTTATTTCTCTTTCATATTTTCTATAATTATTTAATCTATTAGGATTTTTTCTGGCCGGATATAAAGCTGAAATAACTGTCCATTGGAAACATTTGTTGTCGTTATTTTTAACATTTATAATGTAATTTGAAACAAATGGAGTTTCAATCCAAGATTTTGGTCTTGGAGGTCTGTGTTTCCATAATTTCATACTTATATTTTCAAAGGAATGTAAAATTAAAGCTGATTCTCTCAAATTTTCTTCTTTAAATTCAAAATCTCTTTCTATTTCTTTTTTAATTTTTTTAAGTTTTGAATTAAACCCATTAATACTTGCTATTGGTAAATAACCCGTTTCATAACTAGTATATAAAAAAGTATCAGTTTCTTCATTTCCTCTATAATATTTTTCATTTATTCCAAGTTGGAATTTTAAAACATAAAATTTTCCAACTTTCAATCTATTTAATGCATCTTGAATTTTTTCTTTTATTTCTTTTTTATGAATGTCACTATATTTATTTGTAGTCATTGGTGATGTCACTTGTTCTCCAAAAGTATAATCAATATTGAAATTGGTATATTTTGACTTTTTTTTGGTTTAATTTTGAACCAAATTCGTTCTTTTTCATCCAATTCGGTTTCACTATATGGGTTTGAAACTTGATCAGCTGAATCATATTCTGGTTCTAATTCTTCTTCATCAACAGCTAAATCAATTTCAGAACCAACTGATTCAATTTCCCAATTTATTCTATTTGGTTCTTTTGGTTCATTTATTTCTTGTTGTTCGTTTGCTTGTTGTCTTGGTTGTCGGTTTTTTCTTTTTTTTCCGACACATTTTGGATAGTGAAGATGTAAAGAATTTATTAAATATCTTTCTTTGTATTTACTACAAAGTATAGAATTTGAATCATTTAAACCAACAGTTCTTTTTAAATGTTCAATAGATTTAGAATGACTTGTATAAGCCGATCCTCTTGAAAATCTTTAGTCACATGGAATACATCTATATAAATTTGGAATTGTTGGATTAACTCGAGTAGGCAACCTTTTTTATTATTATTATTTTATAGGATTTATTTTTTTTATTTATTTGAAAATTTATTTTATCTTGTTACATTATTAAGATTAAGAATCTTGAAAGAAATCTGAAAGTATAAAATAAAAAAATTTAAGAGTGAAAAAAATGATAACCCGAAAAAATCCCAACTAGAAATAGTTTTTTTCAATAAAAAAATAATATTTAAAATAAATATTAAAAAAATATATAGTGTGTATACATCTTAATAAATAGATCTTGTGTGTATATTTTATTTTTCTAATTAATTAATTAAATTTTTAGACAAAAATGTAAAAAAAAATTTTTTATTAATAACCGTGCTGGTGCAGTCGGATTAAAGTAACACTGTGGCCATAATATACATGGGTTCAAATCCTAACTAGAATTAGTTTTGTCAATTTAAATTTGAAAATAATATTTAAGATATATAAAAATAATATAGTCTGGGTATCTTAGGAAATATATCTTGTGTGTATATTTTATTTTTTTGTTAATTAATTAATTTTTTAGGCATAAGTATGAAAAAAAAATTATTGAAATGGGTGTGGTGGCGATCCCCACAATGTGCATATTTATTTCTTTGTTTGTTTTCGAACCTCTTTCGAATTTGATTTCGAATTCATTTGTTCTTTCAAGCAGCACGCTTAAAACATCGGTGAAATCGCATTCGAGCGAGAAACGAATAATAAGGCGTGCTGCTATTATCAAATTAGTTCTGATGTGCAAGTCTGGCCAGCTTGTATATTGGAATTGATTTGATAACCGAAAGAGGTTAAAATAATAAAAAAATAAAAAGATCCGGATCATAAAAAAATACACTGCGGTAAAAAAACAAAAAAAAAGTTTATTTAATTACAAATTCTTGATCTTCATTTTAATTTGGTTTTAATTTTTTAGTCATTTCTTTTCTAATTTCACGTTCAACTTCTTTGGAATATTTTATCTTGTTAATATTTTCATTTATTTCATCTATTATTTTATTACTTTCCTCTATTTCAGTAGGTGATAATATTCCATCTTTCAAAGCTTTAACTTGATATAAATATAACTTATTTATTCCATGATTTAATTCTTCGCATACTTCACGATAAATCTTTTCTTTTTTGAAGTTAAACCGATTGAAATTCCTTCCCATAAAAAAAGTAACAAAGCATTTGATCCTCTAAATATTAAAGACATTATAATTGAAACAAAATGAGCTACACCGATTAAACTTATACCAGAAAATATGCTGGTTGAAATTGTCAAGATTCCAGTTATTGAAAGACAAGCAATTTTAATTCCTGTATCAGCTTTAGTCCATCGAGATTTTATTTTTTTATAATGTATTACTCTTTCATCTAGCTTTTTCTTTTCTAATAGGAATTCATTTATTTTATTAATCGAAGGATTATTCGTACAATCTTTATTCATAGGAGCTTTTATTTTTTCAATTGGAAGATTTTCTATATAATTAAAAACATTTTGTTCATTCAAAGATGGATAAATCCTTCTTTCTTGAAAAGTTGGATAAATTATTTCTTCATTAATCTCGCGTTCCATTATTAATTGTCTATTTTTACGGCTTCTATATTTTTAAATATAACATCTTCTAAATCTTTAATTTTTTTACCAGAAAGTATTGGATTTGATCCTGTGGTTGAAAATAAATCATCTAATTTTATATTATTTATACTTGCTAATTTTTTATATATAAATTCTATTTTTTTAAATTCTTTTATAATCAATGAAACACTGTATCCTTTTTTAATAAACATGTTTATTTTTGCTGTTGAAATATTTATTGAAAAAGTAACAATATTTTCTTCACAATATCTCTTTTTAATCAATGCAATTATTAATTTAAATAAAACATCTAATTCATATGCTCCAGGTGGAATTGTTATCAAACCATATCCATTAACAACACCCATAGTATTTGGTTTCCTTATACCAAATTCATTATTATCTTTTGTAATATTAATTTGGTTGAAGAACCGAAGAAAAAAATTAATTTTGTGGAGCGCAAACGATTACCGAAGGTGAAACAATTACAAAACCTGAACCTTCTTTTTCATCAACACTTGAAACGTTAGTGACTGCCTTCAAAGATTTTTGAAAAGCTTTTTTACATAAATTTATTATTTCTTCATACTCAGGAGTTCAAGGAATCAAAAATATTGTTTTTGGTTTTGATGATTCCAACAATTCTTCAGAAGTATATACTAAATCAGCATCATTTGATATCCCTTGAACTTTCTCGTTTGATACCGTTTGGTTTTCATCCAGAAATGGCTGAGTAAAGATATCCGAAGGTAGTCGGGCTTCGCCCTCCAGAAATTTAAAATTTGATTTCAATTTTTCCATAACTATTTTAAACATGATAATTTATATTATTTTATATTTATTTATATTATATTTATCATCTTCTCACTACCTATTTCAATATTTAATTCTTTTTCAACCAAAACACAACAAAAACATTTTTTTTTTAAAACCATCATCTTTTTCCATTTTTATTGTTACAGTTACTCCATTAATTACTAGTTTATCATCCTGTTCACTAACATCAACAGAAAATATAGAATTGTTGGGCCAGAACACAAACGGCCTTGAGAACTGTTTAAATGAATCGGTAATACACACGCAAATACAACATGCAAATTTAAAATCGGACCTATAAAACACCAACTAACCATGCTAAATTAAGAGAGAGGAAACAATTAAATATAAAATCAAGAAACATGAAAATAAACTAAAATATTAACAAGTGCAACAAGATCCATACGAAATAAACATAAACATAACATGAGAACATTAAAATTTGACCAAAATTTGACAATTTACCAAAAATGCTAAAATTCATAAAAATGGAACAAAAAATTAAATAACTTGAGTTGGAAACAATTCAAATTAAAAGTTAAAAAGAAAATTGTCAAATTAAATTATAAAAATAATAAAACTAAGATTAGGATATACTAGAAAATAGCAAGGTCAAATTTTGTTTTACTAAATCAAAATTAACACGCAAGGTTAGGGTCGTACAATAGGTATATATACCGATTCATTTTCACATAATTTTAATCAGTTTTTAATCTGAAAAAATCGGTTTTTAACCAAAAACTAGTTTAAAGCAGTTTTTCGAAGTCTTGAATCAGTGGAATAATTTTGATGTGAGTGAAGAAATGTTCAATGACTTTCTCCACGTTGCCCCCAGACAACCTCGTATGAGCTCTGTTTGAGGTGTCGGCGTGGGGAAAGGTTTTTATATGCGATGAAGGAAATTATGTATGCCAAAATGAATATGTATTATGACAATTATATGACAATAAATGATTAATTCAGAAACTTTTTGTCGAAATTTTTTCCGGTCCACAGCCGACACATCACCGCAAGTCAATAAAATTTACACACCCTAACCAAACTGTGTAAGTGCGGTGTAAGTCCGCCGATAGTTTGTGCCCGTGAAGGCTACGGCGTGAGAACGCAGTAGTTGGAACGTCAATATTGTCCGTTATAGGGGAAATTGGGAAGTAGGGAAGTAGTCTTTTGGCTACCCTTCTGCATCCCATTTCCTAAAAATTCGACCTAAAATATTGAACGACCAACGGCTCAAAATCACCACACCGAGTAGTCCAGTGGACACTCGTAATATTCTAATATCGACATAAATATCTTTAAGATCAGGCGTTGCAAATCATTGCTATGATCGTGATTAAAATAAATATTAAAATCAGTAATATATAACGAGGATAAGTTTTAATAGAGATAAAAAATTGTGTAGTAAAACCGCTAATGGAAAAAATTGAACTAAAATAGATTTTTGTAAAATAGTTTCAATAAAATAAATCTAAAGTAAATTTAAGAAAGGCAAAGATATTAATGATAATTAATCCCAGTTATTACAATTAAATAAACGAACAATATATTTAGTGATGATAACAAACAAATTTAAATTGTCCTAGACATGACAAATAAACGTACGAGTAGAACAGAGTAAATATTGTTTCAGGAGCAAAATAAATAAATAAGCAAAATTGGTAATAATCTATAACGCTAACTAGTTGCCTCAAGAGATAAATAAATAAATAGTGAAAGCAATAGAACGGGTACGTAAATCAGAATAGTAAACGTTTAGGAAAAATAAAAATTAGGATAACGACGTGAGAGTGATAAAATCTGAGTCAACGGGAGGATCACCAACCATAACAGCGATTAATAGGATATGTCATTTAGGTGCCGCGAAGCCGATTTAAAATAAACGCATAATTAATAAAATACGCTAAGAATAAAAAACAACTTGACTCCATTAGAAATCATCTATATTAAAATGACATTAGCTAAGTTGGTTATCGAATAAGTATTAGTATTTCAATCTCGCTGAATCCCAGCATAGGACACATTGAGATAATCACAGATGCAGTTAACAGACGGAGAAATACCACCACCAACATAAAAGGTTTGACAAATCGATAAAATCAATTAACCAATTTCCAAACGAATCATAGTAAAACGTTGACATCAACTCCCGCGAGAACTAATAGCGATCTGTAGTAGAACAAAGTATGCATCATGATCGAGATTGGAGAGGCACGACTCGCTTTGAGGGAAATAATCAGCAAAATCCGTCTGAAGCATTCTTGTCCTGGATCCATGTTAACCGCAATAACTCTAAATAGGAAAATTAAGAAGTTAATTGAAAATTTAGATGCTTACTTGAATTTATTGAGAAACGAAAACAATGATTTTCCCAAAATATGTGTCAATAGTAATATAATTCCCAGTGCAGAGGCAAATATACATGTAGTCACCGAATCAATAAATGACGTATGAAGAATTGCACAAATCCAATATCCTAAAAAATCGATTATAAACTTCACTGCTAGTTAATTTATGATCAGGAGTAAATTGTGCACACGCCAACTAGAAATGAGAAAAGATCAATAGTGACACGTGCCATAAACAACCCGAATTAAATGTGAGAGTAATTACTGGAATAATCGCGCGGAATGGAATTTATTAACAATTAATTCGCCAATCCGATTACGGGCACTTATTACACCAGTGCATGGTGTAAGTTTGTTCATTTTCAACAATTAATATAGACGATTATGGATCCACGTCACGGATGGCCGCGAACCAGAGAGACCCGTAATTCACGAAGAGAAGATCTCAAAATGGGAAGGGAGCCAGTCTCACCACCTGATGGTAAGCTTTATATTACGTTCAACATTTGTTTGATTTTTCTCTAAATTCATGCGAAGAACAACTGGGGAAACTAGATCGTCCACATCATGCACTAATTCTAACATCAGCCACGATCTCTCAATGCTGGGACAATCAATAGAATCTTCTATTGAACCATTTCATTTTATTATGCCTCAAATAAAATTTTCAATATGAGTGTCTTGAATTTGTCGTTTTGATTGATTATCTGGAATCGAATATTGTAACCGTCTACGTATGATTCTGACGAATACCAACTTCTAACGCAGCCGAAAACGATGACGTACTCAGAAAACACCTAGGAAATGCCGTGACCAAAAGCTAGCAAATACGTTGATAACCCAACTAGAATAACACAACTCAGATGAAATCTCAATAACCCAGATGATAGTTTTTTTTTGTTTCCTTCTTCAATGCTTACGAAAAATGAATAGGTGCAGCAGTGTCGAGGTACCCAAATGAAGTCCGCAGATTAAGGCGAGTTAGCACAAACTCCAAGTCATAATCCCTGTGACCATAAAATGTCTAACTAAGTCGAATGAGGATGGAAGTCGTTGATAGTACCGATACGTAAGCATTCTTCTAAAATAAATCAGATGAGAAACATGTTGACCTCGAGGCGATGCCCAGTGTAAATTTTTTTCATTTCAAATTTGATTTCAATTTTTCCATAACTATTTTAAACATGATAATTTATATTATTTTATATTTATTTTTATATTTATATTATATTTATCATCTTCTCACTACCTATTTCAATATTTAATTCTTTTTTCAACCAAACCACAACAAAAACATTTTCTTTTAAAACCATCATCTTTTTCTATTTCTATTGTTACAGTTACTCTATTAATTACTTGTTTATCATCCTGTTCATCAACATCAACACAAAATATAGAATATAAATTTTTAAAATCTGAAAACTTTAATTGTGGTTCAACTAAAAATTCATGACACATTAAAATATAACTTTGATATAGCATTGATTGATAATGTTTTGCTTTATCAAATGCTATTGGTTTTCCAGGATAATAACTTGAATTTAATTGAACACTTAAAGATTTTAATTGTTTATCATTACTGCTTGAATGAATAAATTTTGAATTATTATTGTATAATTAATTATTGAATCTTTAACTCCAATCAAAATAAATCTCGGTCGAGTATTTAACATTGTTGGTTTCCATGAAAATGTACTTCCTCCTAAAATCTCTACACAACCTGGTTTTCTTTGAAGAAAATTTACATTGATTGGTTTTGAAATCATGTTTAATCTTTCAAGCATTTGAGTTTCCAAATGTATGTTACAAGTTATTGATCGAACCATCAACATCATTCTTTCAAATTTTATTTGTGGTGTCCACCTTCTTTTAAAGCTTTTCCATAAAAACATTTTTTATAATCTTCATTCCTTTCCATTTTCAATTCAAATGGTATTAAATAAATTATTCTATTATATTGTTGAAAGAATCTAAATATATTTTTTAAAGGATATATTCCATCAAATGTTTTGGTTGAATAAAAACGTTTTCTAATTTTATATCCTTTATTATTTTCATCACCAGTACCAGTAATTGGAATCCATCCACTTAGTTTACCATCTTGATTTTTAAAATTAGCATCAGTCATAACAAATTGTAATAATGAACTCATTTCACGTGGATATCTTATATTTTCAACTTCGGTTGATCCTAAAGTTATTGAAATTTGATTAAATAAATTTAAAAACCAATTATGTTCAAGAGTTATATCATCAGTTGGATCAACACCTGCAATTTCAAATTTATAATATATGAATGAATTGCAAATATCAAGTGTATTTGATGATTGTTGAATTTGAAACAATAAATTTCCAGGTGAATTTAATGCTTCTGCAGATGAAGTTGATAGTAAAACTTCTAAATAATCTTTCTTTTTTACTAGATGAGAAAATTTAATATTTTTATCTAAATTGAAAATTGACATTCTATTTTATTATGTAAAATTTAATAATTCGAAAAATTTAAGAATTTTAGAATTTAGAATTTGAAAATTTAAGATATTGTATTTTATCAATCAATTTCTTGGATAATAATTTTGACAAAATTGCATTTATGTGATTTTCACAATTATTATTTCCTGCTTTTCTAGAAGCTAAATATTTTCTTAGTTCATAAAATAATTCACAAGGATTATCGGATAAAAAATAATATTTGGTGTTTTCTCCTTTAATTCTCTCTCCTGTTGTTTCTGTTGATTCCTGGGGTAGTTGCAACTTGATTAGTTTTTCTTTAGTTAATTTTTCTCCAGACGAAGTCGGCCGGAGGCCTTCATCACCAAATTCTTTAACTTTTTCAACTTTAACTTTTTAACTTGTTTAACCTTTTCAACTTGTTCATCATATGTTGGTGTTTTTTGAACAATTAATTTTTTTTTTTCTAATAATCATTTTTTGTAATAAAGTTAATATCTTTTGTTATATTATCATATGTTTCAATATCACTTATTGGAACATTTAATTCCCCTTCAGAATTAAATGCATTTCCTTCAATTGTTATTTTCAATCCATTAGTAAAAATTTTTTTCCCATTATTATTTGATGTTATGTATATGTTCTTCTCTTCCTTGGTAAATTCAAATTTTTTACCACGAATAGATAATGTAATTCCATCTTTTTCATGAAGGTATATATCTCTAATATGTGTTGTGATAGTTTTCTTACCTCCTAAAACATCTTGATTTACATTCAATTCTAATTTTATTGGATGAATTTGTTTTATAATTTCTTGATTAATCTGTGTTGATTGATCTTTAGTTTCTATATCCTGGAAAAGTTTTCCATCTTGTAAAGGAATTAACTTGGGATCTTTATACGAAGTTGACCAGAGGTCTCCATCCCATAGAAAATTTTTTCGAGGTTCTTGGAAAATTTTTACTTCTCTAGGTTTATTTTGATTTAAAATTAATTCATTTTTTCTTTTTTAATAACATCAATTATTGGTTTTTCAATTTTTGTAGCCATAAAATTAAAATTTTGATCATAAAGTCTTGTAGATATTAAATTATCATTCCAAATATTTTGTTGAATATTTAATAATTTACAATCTTGAATATATTTATCAAGATTAAAATCATTTACATTTCTAACCATTTTTATTCAAGAAAATTCAATGATCTTGAGATTTAATAATTCGCAAAATAATTATTTTTTCAAATAATTAATTTTTTCAATCTCTGCATCTAATTTCTTTGATTCTTTATAATTTTTAACAGCAGTTGTTATTCCTCCAGCTGTCCAGCTGCTGCTGAAATTCCTCCAAAAATTAAAGGTAATAAAGCAGCAAGTGGAAGAATCCCACCAGAATGTTCAACTTGTTTTATTTCTGCTATTTTCTTTTTACCAATGCATGAATTTTTACCATCATATTCAACACTTGCGGGTTTGTTTGTTTGTATTATTTTTCTTATTTTTTTTCTTAATTATCAACAGTCTGTGTATCAATAATTTCATCAACCATTTTTAATAGAAATTATTAAAAAATAGTTTTTTGGAGTTCATTTTAATAGAATTTAACTAAGATTTTTTCATCACTCAAGTCTTTAATTCCACAAGTTATAGGTTTTGTATTTTTAATTTCTGAAATGATAAAAATTTTTTTAGACCATTTATGTGTTGAACCTTTTCAAATTTATTTTTCCATTTGAATATTCTAACTCGATCGCCAATTTTAATTTTTTTGTTTTTCTTGTAAATCTTCATTAGCATAATTATTATCATGGGTAATTTCTTTGATTAGATCAGGATTCTCGCTTGCTTCTCTTGGTGAAACTCCTATTATCCTATGAATTTTATTATTATATTTATTAATTAATTCTGGTAATATATTTATCCAAATTCTATTTCCTTGTTCGGTAAATTTTTTATACATCCAATTTTTAATGTTCTATTAAATCTTTCAATTATAGGATTATGTGAACCATAATTTGATCTATCATCAGATGAATTAAAGGTTGATTAAATTTCAATATCATTTTCTTGTCTAAATTCTTGAAATATTTTATTATCAAACTCTTTACCATTGTCAACTTATACTTTTTTTGGAATTCTATCTGGGATTTCTTCAAATAAAAACTCGAATCCTTCTTTAATTAAATTTGCTGTTTTATTCTTTAATGGTAAAACCCAAACATATCGAGTATACAAATCAATAACTGTTAAAATATATCTATAATTTTTATTATTTTTAGGATTTATGGTTTCAATTAAATCTGCTGACCAAATATCATCTTTATTGAAAACTTTTATTTTTAAATATTTTTTAGATTTTCTATATTATTTATGCAATTCTGTTGCAAGAATCTCTCGGTGATGTAGTTCATTCGCTAGAGTAGTATTTTGATTGTCTGAGTTTGTTGGTATTTTTCCGAAGACAGTTGCTTGCGCTCCACCTAACATTATCTTTGTTTTTATTGCTATTTTTCCTATTGCTCTTGAAAATCTTTCAGAAAATGTCGGATTTTGAATATCATTTAAATCTTGAATCAAATCAATATCTGCTTTTTGATGAGAACGAATATCTTCTTGACGATACGCTATGTCATGTTTTAAAGCCGCTGCATCAACTCCGTTAACTGGTTCTTCTTCAGGTTTAGGATTATCATTTCCATCAAGTCTTATATCTAAACGAGTTCCTGGCGAAACATCTCTCAAGTTTCCAAGAGAGTCGGACTATATCTTAAGCAATCATTAAAGCTGATTAGACTTTTCATCCCCACCAACGTTTAGTCTCTGAACAATCTCCATATTCTAATCATAACGAAATTAGGAGACGTGCTGCGGATTGTCAATCTATTCTTTTTCGTTTTTATCATTGAGATCGGTCGTTACCTGAGTTCCTTCATTAAATTTCTCTAATGATGTGGTAGAAAAAGACTTTAGGAGTTTCCCGCAATTTAAAGGTGTTGCATTTACTAAATTCATAAAATATTGAAATTTAATTTCTTGTAATAAATATTCTGTTAAATTTATTTTACTGTTTTTTGATAAATTATTTTTTGCTTTTAAAGATCTTAAATTTATCCAATTAAAACATCTTTTTATTTGTTCTTCATCTTCAAAATTAAAACTAGAAACTGGTAATATGTGATCTATATGCCAATAAGAACCTTGATTTTCCCAAGTCATTCCATCATAAAATTGAAATTCAATCCATTGATAAAAATCATTTATTAAGCATCCTAAATGCTTCATTAATGTTCGACTTTGTTTTGTTTTAATGCTCTTCTAATACCTCCATATAATTGATGAGTTAATTTAAGTTTGGGATTTTCATTATATCATTTTTTATGTGTTTATTAATTTTTTCCTTATTATTTTGTGCATATTTTTGTTCATATTCTTTATACTCTGAATTATAAACATAATAATCTCTCTTTAATCTACTCCTAAATTCACTTATAGGTTTTTCAATATTACACTTTGTACATACTTTTATTGGTAAAGTAGTTTTCAAATTTCTTATTCCTATTAAACGTTTCTCTTTATATTTTTGTTCTCTTATCTTATTTTCTATACTTTCACATTCTTCACACATACCAAGGAAATAGGATTTTCCTTTTCACTTAATAATTTTAAAAGATTCATTTGATTTTTCAATATTACATTTATTACAAATCTTTAAATCCATTTTTTAGTTTAATTATTTTACAATGAATATAGCAAACACTAGCATGTTCTTTTTTAAAACACACTTGAGCCCCATGTGAACCCAAATAATTGTATTTTGGAAGATGATGTTCTCCTGGATATTTTGCCCATGGAAATTCTGGAAGTTAAGAACTTACAGTTTGTAAATCTCCACCAGAAGTGTGAAGTGTGAGACATTTTTGGTAAATTTTAAAAGATATTTTTAAAGATATTTTTCTCGAATTACCATATTTTTAAAAATATAAATTTTGAAATTTATAAAATTTTCAATTTATAAAATTTTTCTTCAAATAGTGTGTATTTAAGCATTTTCAATACAGTTTACAAAATTACAAATTTAAATTTTGCAGTTTGAAATTTTTGCAGTTAGAGTCCTCCACCTTCAGTAGTCGCTTGAAAATTTAAAGTAAAAATGCAAGTAGTGTGGTTTTAAGATTTCCCAGCACAAAGGCTGCTTACTAATTTTGCAATTCACAAAATGAAATTTTTTTTCTCCGTTAGTGGGGTTCTGGAGTCGTCGGGTAGCCTTTGTGCTGGGAAATCTTAAAACGGCACTACTGTTCGAGGGACCTGCTGAGCGATGCCAAAAGACATCGATGCGATCCAGAATAAGTTAACGTTTACGAAAAAACATAGAATTACTAAATTATATTTTTACAAGACAACAGTACTTACAACCCACATTAATATGGTAAAATTCACTTAATTTGTAATCAATCAATTGTAATTTATAGTTACAATTTTAAATACTATACATTACATAATAAGGTAACAAGCATAAAAATTTCGATTTTTATTTTTAAATAAAAGAATTTTTACTGATCGATTTTTGTTTTTACAATAGGAGGATCTGGATGGGTATTGAGGGAGAGTCTCCTTCGAATCTTGTTACTTAATAGAAAATTATTAAGATTATATTTGACGTTGAGGTTCTTGTAGAGGAGATCTGACCCGGCGAACTACCATTCACTACAGGTAGCTCCCACACTGAAGAACTAGTTCTAGACTGGTTGGTTGCTTTTCATTTTTATAACTTGTATAACTTAATTCAATAAAAATCAATAAAACAAAAAACAATTCAATTAAAGCATATTATTCGAAAATGGGCGTTTGATTCTTCTAACCCATTAAAATTCTACTTTTGTATAGCAGAAAAATTCAATATAAAGGTAAATTCAGTTAGGAACTACAATCTACAACCTGTCTAAAATTTATTCTATAATTTTTTATACATGAATTAATGTAGTATTAATAATCAAATAAAAGGAAAAAAAGATTGTCCTAACTTTTATAATTTCTCGAAGGCTTGTCCAAAAAAATGTTTAGAAATTTTTAATATCTTTTAAAGAAAATAGCATTAAATTATGTAGATCTGGCATCAACTTATATGGGATGGGTTTACACGCATGTTTTTAATGCGGTAAAACAAAACGCCTACAAGCTTTTACCATATTTCATCACTTTTCTGCTGGTTTACTGATTTTTGTGATTCTTTTTAATTAATGTTTCTAATTACCTTTCAGACTTAATTCTCATAGTTATTTTCTAGAATATAATCGTTTTCGATGAATTTGGAGACAGTTTGATGAAATTGGTTAATTTTGCTAGTTTTTAATGTTTTTCAATTCTTTTTATATGTTTTTATTTAATTTTTACATATTTTTTGTATTTTCCCACACTATTTATACTATTTTTCATACTATTTTTTATATTATTTATTGCTAAATAGATTATATTTGATAATTTTTCATCCATTTAGATTTTTTGCGCGCCTGAATTTTATCGGATGTCGTACCAGATAAAAAAAAATTTAAAACCTTAGTTTTTTCAAAACATCTATACCCAACAGCAATGCGAAATAAAGTTAAATAAGAAAAAAAAATGTGGTCATTTGCTTGCTGGACCATCTAAAATATCCACTGACATGTTGAACTAGCCAAAAAGAACATATTCAGTATATTATTCAGTATTTATTAAAAATCAATTTATTATTTTTTATTATTATTTATTAATTTTCGAATTTTCATGATAATTTTCCGATAATATTCAATCACATTTGTTAATACTTGATGTGAACATAATGATGAAAATCAGTGGGAAACCTTGTATGATAAATTTATTATAAGATAATTAATGCCAATTCAACATGGGACAAGATATGAAGTTGTGGGTGATAATGGTGAGACTGCCATTGCAAATATAATTTACAGATTTGACCTAAAAGATTTTATAACTTTTAATTCAAGTTTCTAAACGCTTTCCTATTAGAAGGTCAGTAGCATGGTCAATGCCATCAGAATCACTTAGTTATACGGTACCAACGTAGGCATGGTGTAATCTTACTATTAGTATTTGCATAACACAGAGAACATACCGGGATAAGACTAAACATTTTGTTGAAAATACCAATGAAGATATTCGAGGTAAATTTCTGCTTCTCCTCACCAGCCTTAACAGTACAAAATGTTAAGGTCATCCTGTGTTTTCTATATCACTTCGCCCCAAAATAGATATCGTTTGTTTTTAGAAAAAAATATATTGATTTTGGTAATTTATAATAAATGCAAAGATTTGGGCTTGTTCTATTAATCTGCTTCCCTTCCTTCCCAGGGACATCCTTAATTTTGCTACTCATTATCCACATGTGTCACTCTTTTTAGCAGTCATAGCAATATGGATCACTTTTTATTGACCACCGCCCATTTATGAACATTTTCAACGATATCTGTTAAGGATATCGAATGATAAACGTTTCGTTATGTGTGAATCTGATTGGGACCCCTTTGAAACATGTGGCAATCATTTTCGTCGCCATTAATTATTCAGCACGATATTTATTGCGAAAATGCTTATTCATATATTTGAGAAAAATAAAAATTTATATTTTGAGAACTCGTATTTTTCAATTATTTATTTTTATTAAAAATTGTAATAAGTTAATAAAAATGAATTTAAAATTGTTAGATATTTCTTCTTTTTCTACTGGTTGGAATCATTTTCGTTTACTTTTAAATCTTAAAAAGTATGTTTAGCCTACCCCAACAAATTATATTTTTGGATATTGCCAAATTTATACTTTGTTTTTGAAGTTTTGATGTATTAAAGGTATAAAAATTCTTTTTGTGCACAGATATATTTTTTTAAATTTATGATTGACCATCAATCATAATGATTTATCTTTGATCCTAAAAATATTATTAATATTTTATTTTTATAATTTTATAGCTAAAATATAATGTTTATAACATAAATATATTATGTAATAGCATGTTACTTCGAATATATTAATTTATGTTTAATGAGTTTTACTATATCATTCTATAGCAACTTCAAATTATTTATATTTAGTTTCAATTCAAAATTTGCAATTCTTAATTATTTTTACCAACTAATGGCAAATTCTTATCAGGTGAATTCTAACTATATTTTTTGGAAATTAAATTTAAAACAAATTAATAACTGATTAATATTTAAATTATTTTGTACTAGAATTACTGTCCAAATGCCCCGGTTGTTTATCGGGAAGCATCGAATATTTCAGAACGATATAAGAGGCAACGAAAAGCTCTAATGAACAATAATTTCAATGTCCTAGAATTGTACAAATACAATAATATCAGTAAACGCGACGCAAATAAATCATTGTTTAAAGAACGGCAAACCGTTTACGTGTTCGACATGCCAGTGATCCAGCAAAACCGCCAGTTGACCGAATTTCCCCCGATCTATGGCAGCAAGCATCCTTACTCAATCATGCACCGGCATCTTGACAATACGCCATATGATCAAATGTGGCAGTTTTTCCAATATGAAACTGCCAAATCTCATGCGAAAACGGTGGTTAATTCACACACTCGAGTGCCACATTTCAAATATTAAATATTTTTTATTCATCTATTTTTTCTGATTTTTGATTGGTGTGATTTTATTTTTTCATATTTTTATGGTGCTGTGGAGATTTATGGATATTTTTTTATTCGATTGATTGCTGTGCATTTTTATTTTGTTATTGTCTATCGCATTTGAGGTGAAATAAAATATTTATATTTTATTTTGTTTATTTACTTTTTGTGTTAGTCGTATATACAGGCTTGCCAGACCTCCCGATTTCGTCGGGAGTCTTCCAATATGGAACGCATATTCCCGTCTCCCGATATATGAACCGTAACTCCCGATATTGAAAAATTTTAGATTTTGAATAGATTTTACCCATCTTGAAAGGATTTTTTTTTAATTAACCATAAAATTAAACGAAACTAAGAAAAATAGAGAAATTGTATTTCTATCTTACTTATTGCTCGCTATTTTTTACCATAGGGATTTGTGATTTCACCTTTTCCTTATCGATTGGTGTTACATTTAATTTCAAAATGACGTGCAATTTGTTTCAGGCATTCTTAAAAACAGAAAATGCACAAGGAATACTTAAAAAAGCAGCAAATGCTGATAAATATTTATAAATAAAATTAATTGTTACTGTTTTTTTTACGTTAACAAAACATGAAGACTTATTTTTTTGTTTTTATATCTAATATATTTTATTTATAAACGTATATAATAAATATGAATGAATTTATATTTTTTCACAAAATATAATTGATTTCTTTTGTTTTTTATTCCCGACAGGCTTTCCAGACCTCCCGATTTCGTCGGGAATTTCCCGATATGATTTTTCGAAAATCTGGCATCCCTGCGTATATATGTTGTTTTCTTGATCTCCAATTCGGTATTCGAGCTTCCTTTGTTTTGCCGCTGGTGACATAAAGCCCCTTGAAATTACCAATATCTGCACGTGAAAGTTATTTACTAATAAATTCTGTTACTTTATATATATATATATATATATATATATATTATGGCACTTCCTCAAAATTTAATTATAATCCCAAAATGCAGCTACGATATATTTTTCAAATCTAATTTCAAATATTCGACTTTTTGTAATTATTCGATGCCGCTTAAAACTAATAAATAAAATGAAATATAAATAATGTAATATAAAAATACAGTAACTTAATAAGTTAATGATATAATAAAAAATAAGCAGTTAAAGGGCTTTTCCAAATGAATAAAAGTGTTTTAATCATTTAAAATAATTTCGATAACTAATTAAAAATATTATGAACATACTTTAGTTTATTTAATAGTTATTTAATTGTTATGAAAGCTTTGTCTACGTAAATTATAACGTACGAAAATTATTACCACAAGTGGTTCGACGTTAAGGCAATTGGGCAAATTTAATAGTTTATTCAATGGTATGAAAAATGGTGCTAAATTGCTATTAAACTTTAATTAAATACCAATCAAATAAATATTAATTAAAAATTAATATTAATTCTATCGTATGATTATTATTAATAATATTATCATAACTTCTTTTAATTTTCAAATGATACTATATTTAAATTTATTAAAAATATATTTGACTACGAATCAGTAAATATATGGAAAAGGCTGGGCCGAAAATTCTTGAATATAAAAAAACAGCGATATGATTGATTCTTAGTTGATTCTTAGCGAAATATATTTTTTTAAAAATATAAATATATAATGTCATTTTAAAATAAATATTATCATTATTAAATCAATATATTAACTATTATATTTGACTATTTTAAAAAATATCTTTCTTCGTTTAAAATAAAATTTTACTTTAAAATTTTAAATAAATGTAAAACAATTATGGCGAACATTCTTATAATATTATTTACTTTTAATATTAAATTTCAGTTTATTTTTGAAATATTTGAATTTTATTTATTAAATTTTTGAAGTTAATTTAAAGTATAGCTGCTTAAAATTTTCACATTAAAAAATATTATAGATCATTGTTCACAATAGTTATTAAACAAATTGTGACATTTAACATATATTAAAATCTATTAATGAATTTTTTATCAACTTTCACGCCGAATTCCTTCTTATCCTTTTATAAAAATGGAAATAGTTGTCGGGTGAATCAAAATAAACGCAATATAAAAATTTGATATTTTTAATTATTTTCCAAAATATTAATATTTTGTAAAAAGCAAGTTTATAAAAAATATTTGTGTTGTTAGCCTGAAATATATTCAATTCATTATTTAAATAAAATAAAATATTTGATAATAAACACATCGCAAGAATAAATTATTTTAACCATAATAATTTTAAAATGTAGAAATTTTATAATTCATTTTTGTAAAACACGCTTTTTTGGAAATGATTAAAATATCTTTGTTTTGTTATGTGTTTTTTGAAAATTATTTTAAATTGAATTTTTTATTATGTAAATTGTTATTCTATTTAAAAATAAATAAATAACTTAAATTTTTTATTTCTAAAAAAAAATTAAAAATAAGTTAAAATTTGTTCATATATTATTTTATATATAATTAAATATTACAATATATCATAATTTAAAGAATGTCAAATCAAATTCCAAAACTTATCTCAGTTATTTCTGGTTCTGACAAACTTGAAGCCTGTTTCAAAGTAAGTGAAATTTACAATGTTAGTGATGTTATGAATATTGATGAAAAAACAATTCAACATATGGAAAAATTTATTCAAAAAAAATGCTCAAATATTCCTTTGTCTGAAAGAAGTAAATTTCTTGATGACAGCTTATTAAACAATCCTGAAATGTTTATGATACCACCTGGATTGACACAGAGAATAATTAACAATTGTCAAAAAGTATCAACTATTTTCGAAAACATTCCAGCAAATGATAAAAATGTTGCAATTGTTTCGAATAAATTATTAAAAAACTCTGTGAAATCTAATTCAGCAATTAATTTGAATATGTTAGAAAACGTTTTGAAATCTGACCGTTTTTATTCATTAAATCAACGTCAATTATGTCTGACAAATTCTGAACATATTCTATCTCCAGTCATCCCAAGGTTTTCTCTCGACAGCCGTCCTCGTCGTAATTTTATAAATAACACAGATCTCAATAATTCATTTCCTATACCATCATCCAACTTGATTCAATACCAAATCAGAGAGGAAGAAGATAAACATTCTAGAGAAATTAGTTTAAATCCTCCAAATATTGACGATGTTTTAATGGAAACTGAATTTGAGATCTCAACAAATCGCACTAAAAATTTCATTGATAAATCAATTAGAACTCCAATCAATGAGCCAAGACAAGTAGCAATGAAGACAGAATTGACCACCAATGTCATTCCTATCCCAGTTAATTCGATTACCATAAAGTCTGAACTTGCAAATGTCACATTGGAATCTCAAACGTTTCGACCAAATATGAAATCCCCCTCAAAATATCGAACCCCAACGAAGTCCCGTGTTAATCCAATCGATTATTACTATACCAAAATTGTCGATGATAGCAGTCGAATGTTCTATGATTGCAATCTTGTGCCAAAAATTGATTTCGATGTCGAACTGAACGTCAAAGGTAAAACCGAAACGAAACCATGCGCACATTTCGTTTGTTATACTTGTCAACGAACAAGCAAATTAAAAATCGAGAAACGTTTGAAATTTTATCTCACATCGAAAGGAGCAATTATCAACTCAAATATTATCAATCATTTGAAAATCCATTTCAAACTGAAAGGAGACGTGTAAATTCCCGAATCTATTACCATTCTTTTGATAATTATGTTGAATAAATTATTAATATTGTCTTTGATTTTCTATTGATCGCTATTTTGTATGTATAAAATTAAGAAATGATTTGATTGGTTGATTGAAATAATGGAGAGTTTTAGACATTTGACTATAAAATATATTTTTTGCTAATCTTATGTATATATACCTTCCATGAAAATAGTAGTAACAAAGGGTAGGACGCATAAAAACGTCCTCAAAATGTATGTGGTGTGACGAAACGGACGGACGTTTATTTTTGTCCTTCTCTTTTCTGAGTTAGTTATAAGCATGGATTAAAATATTAGAAATTAAGTGTATCGGACTTGAAGTAAAAAATGCGTCTTTATGAATAATCGAGCACCCGTTGTAAGGTGTAATTGGAGAGGGAACCGCCCGGTTGACAGCTTAATTATTAATTGTTTATTCATTTATTTTGTTTATTTATATATATAAAAATAAATATATACAGGCCCTGGAAAAAAAAGGCCATTTGACATGAGCCTCCAAAATATAGCTAGCAACTATGAAAAAGGATCAAAAAATATCGCACTTTTATGTAGTTTCTACATTTTAGGGCAGCAAAATTTTACACGCAATAAAGTCGAATATAACTATGATTGACGCCGTAATAAACAATAATCCAGGATCGCGTCAATCGTTTGGTGACACTCAACATTAATTGGCATATTGCAAGGACTTTAGATTATTCCGAATTGATAAGTTCTTTTGCACCTCTAAAGTCTTGAGAAGCACTTTTTTAAATTTCGTTTTTGTTTCATTCAAGGTCATTAGATGACTCATCACAGTTTTTCAAGGTCATTGAAACAAAGACCATGACTCATTCAAGGTCATTGGATGACTCATCGAATTTCCCACGGTCATTTAAACAAAGACCATGACTCATTCAAGGCCATTGGATGACTCATCAAAATTTTTCAAGGTCATTCAAAATTTCTCAAGGTCATATTATTTTTAAATATTTTTATATTTTAATTTACTACTTATAAAAATAAGTAGTATATATTTGTAAATTATTATTATTATTATTATTTCTTATAAAAATTTATTAATACTTATAAAACTTTTTATAATATTATTATTACTATATAATGAAAACCAAGACATACAAAAAATTTATTATAAAGAGATAATTCTACTATAGTAGTATTGTCGAAGAGCTTTATTCAAAGCCCATTCCACATATCTCCGATATCTGGCAGCACAGCAATGACATCCATCACCACAGGGGTATTCGGGTTCCATATCTTTTGACAAATTGTTTTGTTCGATATCCCATAGGAACTCATCGATTACAATAAATATCCATATTGATGTATGATTGAATATCAAGTCTGGAATTATTGATGGTGGCTTATCCATGATTCCATGTATTTCTGGATTATGGAATTCCAGACGTTCTGTAATAACTTTAAAATAATCATCTAAAAACAAGTAATAATATTAATAATAGTAATAATAAATTACCATAATGTTTAATTTCATTCATAGCTTGAACTGCGCTCGGTACAATCATTTTAATGATAAAAATTGAAATAACAATTACTTTTATACTAATTTAGACACACACACACACACAAATCTTTAGCTATAAACAATAAATATTAATTTATATAGATTTGAAAATGATTAAAGAAATTTTAATAATATTATTAATTTTTAATATGGTCAATTCAATTGTTGTAACCGTTCAAGGTAAAAATTCAACAAGATGTGTATGTCCTGATACAGCAGTATTGATGGATATTTTGTATAGGATAGATAGGCCTAGATATTTGAAAACTCCAGTCAAAAGATTATCTGAAAGAATGAGTAATTTAGAATTCCGATTTGAACATACATATGAGACTTTAAAAAGAGCTAAAAACGAAATTTATGATGATATTATATATTTAAATAAGACCATTGGTATTATCAAAAATGAATAAGAAAATCAATATTAGAATTGAAAGAAAATCATAAACTTAATGAAAAAATGATGAATCAAGTTCAATATAGTATAAAATTTTATTCTAATAAAACAACTGATCAGTTCAATCGTATAATGAAATTACAACAACACCCAGTTAACAGTGGCGGCAACAGCTTGAAAGAAGTTAACAGTGCCAACAAATCATCATTGCCATTTCCATTATATATTTTTACATATTTTCTTAGTATTACATGATTCTGATTGGTCGAATATAGTATAAATACGCTTACACTTTAAAATATTTTTATAAAATGTCAGAAACTAAATTTTTTATAACTTTATTGAATGAACTGGTCTCTAATAATAGTGAAGAAGATGAAATCATTAAAAACATGAAATTTATGGTAAACCGTACCGAGAAAATTGTTGAAGCCATACCATTTGATTATGAAAAAATTCTCAATTTGCCAACATTGAAGAGAAAGAAGGCATTCCAATCATTATTTAGTTACATGTTCGATGAAAATAATAAATGGATGCGAATAATAGTAGGATTAATGTATAGGAAACACATGATATTAAAATCTGGATCCGACTATGAAAATTATTTCCAATGGTCTATAGAGGTATATTACTTTATATTGTTATTAATTTATCATTATTTAGGTAATAGAAACAAAAATTGACCCGTGGGTAGTAACAAACGGTGGATGGACAGCGATTATTCAAGTTGCAGCAGAAGCCAAACGCTCTGATATTTATATCGAAAATTGCAAACTTTTATTAAAACTAATCATTGGAGCATCTGTTTTATATTTATGTAACAAAGTTTATCGTAGATTTTAATAAATATTTCTTTGGTATTATTATTATTATTATTAAAAAAACTAAATTTTTAAAGATTAATTGATTATTACACGAACAGTCTTCATCACCACAATATTCTATCATAATATTTTCTATAACATGGTCAATACAATTCTTAAATTCGGTCGGCTCATCTTTACTAATTTCGGTAGTATCTTCAGTATCATTAATATTTTCTTCAACATTACCATTATCATCAATAATTTCTTCAGAATCATTAATAATTTCAGTATTAATTTCTCCATCATTAACAGTATCATCACTCTGACATCCAGAATCACAACTCGAATCTTCTTTACTCAATGCTTCAACTAGAGTTAACATATCTCTAATTTTTAGACCTGTTATTTCTTCGAGTTTATCAAACAAAAAGTTTATTAAATATTCTAAACGAAATTAATTAATTAATTATTAATTATTTTATATTTTATATTTTACCTTTTGCAGACATCATTTTTAAATCTATTTTAAAACTACTTATAATTTTGTTTATAGAATAACAAAGAAAACATAAATACATTTATTAAACACTAAACACTATACATTAAAATAACTGTGAAAGTCTAGCAGTAACAATTTTCCAAATTGGAGAAAGCACATCGTTTTGATCAGCTTTATATCCTTGGATTGTTATTGTTATATACCAGTTTTCCTGTTCTTTGAATCCAATTTCTGTAAATGCATCATAATATCTGGTATATTGACTCGTGAAGAAAGCATTTTCATTGCATTTTAAATTGGAATTGATCTTTTTGAATGTATCATCAATATCCTTGATATCTAACATTGAGAGAGTACCAGCAAGAGATTGAAATTGCGTTTTATTGAGTTTGAATGGATTTGCCAATTGCATATTGATAGGCTCCTTTAAAAAATACATTTTATAATTGTGGAACATCTGAACTGGTTGGACACTTATTTTCTTGGTCATGTTTGATTTATGATCTTTATAATGTGGTGACGCACTTTTATACCATTTACAGATAATGATTAACCAATCAGAATCATGCATGATCACAAAGACAATGCATGATAAGTGCATGATAATTGCAAGATAAGTGCGTGACTGGAAAACTGTATGTAAATTAACCCGTTGAGTTTACATATATGATTTTACACATATCATCTATTTAAAATGTATTATTAATATCACGTGTTTTATTATCATTATTAATATTATTGTTATTATTATTTTAATTATCATGATTTTTATTATTATTATTATTATTATTACTATTATTACTATACTAATAAAATTACTATTTTTATTATTGTTACCACCATCAAAATAAAACTATTACTATCAAAACATTTATTATTATTATTATTATTACCAAAATAAAACTAACAAAACAACAAAAAAAATACAAAAACATTTATTACCAACACTAAAACTGTCAAAACAAACAAAAATAAAATACAATTATTTTCTTTAAAGTTTCATTTTTTGAAAATTTCGTATTGAATTTGTAAGATTCCATTCCACATAGCGTTGATATCTGAAATCACAACAGCTACACCCCAGAATGCAGGGGTATTCAGTTTCCATCTCCTTGACCATTCGGTTTATTTCATTGTCCCAAAGAGCTTGCTTAATCAGATTGGAAATATCGATTCTTGTTTCATTGTATATTAGCTGTTGATGCATTGACGGTTCTTGATTCTTCAAAATCTCCTTTATTTGAGGATAGTAATAAATAATACGATCGATTATCATTGGGGCATATTTGTCTAAATAAAATATAAAAAAAAAGAAATAAAAAAAAGATAAATTTACCGTATTCAGCGATATTTTTCTTTGGCATAGCATACATAATGGTATAATATTTTAAAAATGAAATCAAATGAATAAGCAAGTTGTTTTAATCAATCATTAGCCAATCAGATATCGACCAATCCGGTGATTTCATTTTGTATGTCACAAACAATATTTTTGTATTCTAGATTTCGCATCCCTAATATAACTATTTTGCCACTAGCAAACACGTTAACACACATTGGGTTGTATTTTAAAAGCCTCAGTGCAGGAAAAAATTCTGGTTCGAACATACAAAGACATTTTGTTGACATGTTGTATAGATTGATAGATTGTCCTATATCCATGGTAACTGTAATTGACTGTATTTTAATATCCTTTATTCTATATTGTAATTTATTGACATCTAAAGGTTTCTTACATCCCATGATTCTGCATTTGCCGGATTTGAAAAATATTATAGCATATTTTCCACTCCTATCTACAATTTGCTGTGGTTTACCATTTGGAAACGTCATTTTTGATACATCGAAAGTTCCTTTATAATTTATATTTGATAACATAATTAAAAAATAAAGAAATATTAAGCTATATATATATAATTTTTAGGAAGAGTTCATCGAAACATATAATATAAACAAAAACCTATAATTATACAAATTAATAATGGAATTAAGAAATGATGCTGTATATCAAATCGTCGGCCCAAGTGGTAGTGGTAAAACTATGTCTGTGTGTAAATTACTGAAATCTAATTTGTTTCAAACAAAATTCAACAAGATTTATTGACATAAGGGTGCAGATGAAGAACATGGATTAACTCAGGATAATTTCTGTAAATTGAAAAAATGTCAAATTAAAATTTAAATCATCTTGTTGTAATGGAGAAGATTTGGACGAACCCAGAAGACGAAACAGGTTTCGGTGGAGTGGCAAAGTTAAAGAAAAGAGTCCCAAAGTCGAAAAAGGAAACGCAATGCGGAAAAGATTTCCAACGAGAGCTTATAAGACATTCGGAATTAATGATTTATGGCAAATGGATTTGATGGAGATGATACCGAATTCGAAGATTAACAAGAGTTATAAATATATTTTAACGTGTATTGATGTTTTCAGTCGTTTTGCCCGCGGTGTACCAACAAAGACAAAATCTGCAGAGGAAATATCTAAAGCGATTAATAATTTATTTAAAAATGGGCATCCAGACAATTTGCAAACCGATTTAGGTATTATTATTATTATTATTATTATTATTATTATTATTATTATTATTATTATTATTATTATAGGCAAGGAGTTTTACAATAGTAAAGTTAAACAAATCCTGGATCGTCTCAAAATAAATCATTATTCTGTACATTCTCAATACAAAGCCGCACATGATGAAAGATTTAACCGGACATTGAGGGATAGATTAAAGAAATATTTCGTGCATCAAGGTAATAAAATATGGATAAATGTATTACCGAAAATACTTGTTAGTTATAATAATTCATCGCATCGAGGTCTGAATGGTTTGAGACCCGTAGATATCAGCTCGAAAACATTAGCTAAATCAGTACGGTCTAAAACAGTTGATATTACAAAACCAAAATATAAAGTTGGTGATCACGTTAGAATTAGTAAAATATCTGCTTCACCTTTCATCAAAAATTTCGATAGTAATTGGAGTGATGAAGTATTTCAAATTATTAAAATTAATACTAAACAGAGTCCTGTAATGTATGTTATTAAAGATAGTGATAACAATGTAATACAAGGGAATTCTATGAACAGGAATTACAAGTTATTTCCAAACCTACAGTGTTCAGAATTCAGAAAATATTGAAAATTAAAATAGTGGGTAAGGATAAACAATACTATGTCAAATGGCATGGATATCAAAAACCCTCATGGATATCATCAAAAGACCTAGTAAAATGAGTTTCTATACAATTTTACCGAGTAACAGTTGCCCGCTAATCCATCCGGAAAATCAAGCAAGTAAATTTATGGTTGATCTTCAAAATCCTATTTATTTACATGGAAATTGGGAAGTTGCTTTGCAAGACTTTACATTTGTGTACATTCCCATTTTATAGTCCTTGTAAAATCAGTTACAAGAAACGTGTACCCAAAACCTGTAGTGGTATTTTCTCAATCAATAATTTTGAACGATATTGTCAAATTCCGAATCAGATTTTAGATGAAAATTGTGGCATGTTTTTCAAAGATGGATTGAATGTTAGTTGTGATTATAGTTCATTTACAATAAAGTTTGAAAGTATTGAGGATGCCAAGCGAATGGGTTGTGATAAGCTTAGCATTGTTGTTCCTGGTACTGAATACCTAATACGTTTCAAAACATTTGATGAGAAAAGTGTAACAATCGAAAACATCAAAATATCTGTATCATATATTAATGAGGTGGAAGATACATTTACATTTACTAATGATTTATATATTGAAACACTTGAAGAATTACATAAATATATTTCATTCAATTGTTCACATATATTTAAAACTATTGAATTTGTTAAAGATGGAATATGTAAATTCAGTCTGAATAATAACATTTGTGAAGTTACATTTGATAAAAATTTGGCTAATACATTGGGATTAGATAAGCAAACATATAGGGCAAGTGCTTTTGGTGTACGCAAACCAAAAATAATAAAACTTCATAGGCAAATGTTCATATATACTAACATCATCGATCCTATAATTGTTGGTGATTCTTTGGTTCCTCTATTGAAATCTGTGTGGGTTGATACACATGACCAGGATGAAGTTGTCAATATAAATATCGATAATCCTATGTACTTACCGGTATCAACATCATGTATAAACAATATAGAAATAAATATTCGTGATGATAGCGGTAAATTTATTGAATTTAGTAAAGATACAAAAACTCATTTGACATTACATTTTCGTAATTTAGATGGCCAATAACGATATTATTACTATGTATAGTGGTAGCCAAAGTGGTGGCGAATTACCATATTTTATTGGTAAACAGTATGGATCAGGATGGTTGAAAACTATCGGTAGATTTGAACTTCCTATTCTTAAACGCCTTGGTAGTTTTGGTATGAAAACCGCTAAAGATGTGATAATGAATGAACAGAAAATATTACCATCTCTGAAATCAAATGCATTATCCGAGTTAGGGAAATTTCTACCAAGTGTTGCAGGTATGTTTCAAAAACAAGAACTTGCACCGGCTCAAAAACGTAAAAGACATCATAAACATATAAATAAACGAATGAAAGGACATGGAACTATATTTCAAAAATGATTTGTGGTAAATCTGAATTGTGCTTATTTGATAGACCATCTCCCCAAGCAGTAATTGAAATGGGGGCCTTTGAAGAAGTATTTCCGATGAATTCTATTATGGATAGTAGAACTGATATTGAATTTTATATTAACGGTTCCCAAACTGAATATTTAGATTTGAACGATACATTGTTAACTGTTCAGATCAAAGTTGTAGATAAAGATAGAAAACCGTTGGGTGAACCTAGTGATGTAATACCAAATAATTTCTTGTTTCATACACTTTTTAAAGATGCAGTTCTCGGATTTAATAATATCAAGATTGAGGGTGGTAACAGTACATATATTCACAAAGCTCTAATAGAAACTATTATAAATTACAATAGCGATACTAAAAATACATGTTTAACTCCTATGGGTTATGGTAGTGATGACGATAGGAAAAAGTGGATTAAGGATTCGAAATTATTTACCATGTGCTCATCATTACAACTCGATTTTATGGATCAACCGAAATATTTACTCCCAGGTGTTAATGTACACATTAGATTGAAAAGATCAGAGTCGACATTATCACTAACAAGTGCTACCAAAACACCAATTCTTCAATTAGTTGATGCAAAATTATTAGTGAGAAGAGTTCGTGTTGAGCCTTCTGTATTAGCCGGTCATCAACTGGGGCTTAATTCTAAACATGCAATATATCCATTGAAAACAAAGGAAATTGTTCAATTTGCAATTGCTAAAGGGTCAGCTTCTTTCTATAAAGAACAAATATTTGGAGATAGAAGAATGCCCAACTATGTATTGGTAACATTTTCAAAGTGAATCTCAATATAATGGATCATACTTAACATCGAGCTCAATTTTCAAAAATTTTGGAGTAACATCGCTAACTTTATCGAAAAATAGTGATTATAGAGAAACATATACTCAAGATTTCGATAATGATAATTATTGTGCTACAAATATGCAGAGTATAGTGAGAAATATGGGTTATTTGGATAAAAAACTTAATTGTGGTATAACTCTTGATGATTTTAAAAACAAATATCCATTCTTTACATTTGTTTTGGCACCCGATTTTGATTTAAATCAGAGTCAATTACCTCAAAATGGAAATTTACGATTAGATATAAAGTTTGCTAAAGCTACAACTGAACCGGTACATGTTGTAATATATGGAGTATTTGAAAATGAGGTTCAAATAACTGCAAACAGAACAGTGTTGGTATAAATGTATAGATAATTTGTCATGGAGTAAGTTTTTAAATGTATTCTTAATATTATTGATGTAGTTCTGTTCAGGTCTATCGAATTGGAAAACAAATTCTAGGACATGAATTTTTAGGGGTTTTTCCTCTTGATAAAATTCCATATTTACGTAATAATCAATCCATAATCGTCAATACTCAATCGTCTCATCTCGGTTAGCAATATATATGAAACCTAGCAAGATATTTGTATTTGATCCTATGGGTTTCTATTATCCTGCTTTAATGGTTTCAAAACTGCAAACAATGGGTAAACCTATTGTGTATAATAAAACTATGTATCAAAAACCATGGACCTTAACATGTGGTCAACATTGTTTAGCATGGTTATTATCCAAGCGATTTGATGTATAATAAATGTATTAATGTTTATGTTATGTTTTATTATTATTGTTATGTTTTAACTAATAATATATATATATTTTTTAATTATTATTATTATTATTATTATTTTTATTATTAATATTATTATTAATATTATTATTATTATTATTAATATTATTATTATGTGTTTAATTAATTAATGTTAACAAAGCCAGTGCATGATTTACAAAGACACTGCATGATAAGTGCATGATTAGTAACAAGGAACGAATACATACACACTCAAGACTGTATTTAATTTACAAAGAAATCACATACATACTTATGTTTGTATGTGATTTACAAAGAAAACATACCTACACAATATAGGCTGCATGCGTAAAAATCTCTCACCTATATGTGTGTATTGCTTAAATGTGATTGGCTAAATCCTGAAAATATTATTCTCTTAATGAACATATGCAAATTCAAAATCTATCACAATTAATTCATAAATTTTAATATGGCAGGACAAAATAATATTTTAAGAAGTCTTCTAACTTCATCCATTGGTAATTTTTATTTATTATTTATTACCATTAATCTTTTAGTAAATTTCGACTGGTTCGATGTAACCGAAAATGAGGATCTTTTGGATTTGGATGACGTTTTTGGTAAAATTTAATTTTTTTTGTTAAATGATTTTATTAATATTCTTTTAGATTGTAACAATAATAATGTTGAAAGAATTATTATTGAAGATACTCCCACTTCAATTAATGAAGATGTTTATGAGGTTATATCTATCGGTAAGTTTAATATTTATTTATTTTCAAAATATAAAAAAACAAAACATTTCAGATGATGATGATATGATTCCGGCAACTTACCCAATAATTATTTTGGATGATATAGTGGATGATGCCCCAACTTGTATTGATGGAGATGATATAGTGGATAATGCCCCCACTTGTATTGATGGAGATGATATAGTGGATAATGACCCCACTTGTATTGATGTTGACGATTCATCTGATGATAATATTGATGCAGATTTATGTTAGTGATTTATTTATTTTTAAACTTTATTTAAATATATTAATTAATTATATTTTTAAAAATTTAACGAATTTTAATAATATTTTGAAAAATTATGAAAAGTAAAGATTTTGTGAAAAGTTGATTATTGAAGATTTTATGGAAATTATTTAATAGCGAAGAATTTATGAAGATTTTATGAAATCATGCAGAGTTGATTCTTAACTAATTCTAGGGAATGATTTGTGTAAATAATAAAAGGTTGTTTTTATTAAATTTTAGGTTAATAAATATCTATTCTTTATTAATAATAATAAAAAATAATAATAATAATCTACAGCAAGCATTGAAAACGGTATTCCTTTTATATTATAATAATACTTATTTGATGTGATAATAATAATCTGCAGTGAGCATGCAGCTATATTTTGAAAAAATGATACTTATTTTATATAATAATAATATTTTATGTGATAATAATAATAATAATAATAATAATAATAATAATAATAATATTAATAATAATAATAATAATAATAGTCTGCAGAGGAAATATTTTGAAAATGATATTCAGTTTATATGATAATAATATTTATTTTATATGATAATAATAGTCTACAGTAAGCATGTAGTTATTCGCCCTATAATTTGTTAATAATAATAATCTGCAGTGACATGCTATTCACCCTATAATTTGAAACATTTATTATTAACAGGTCTTTATGTTATAAACTTGCATAATAATGAATGATTCGCGAATGTTGCAATATTTATGCAAAACAATTGCAAAGACATGTCTAATACATTTGACTATATAAGAATTATCATTTAATATTATACAAGTCTTTATGTTATAGACTTGTATAATAATTAAAGATAATTTTATGAAATATTGTAAAATAATTATATATATATATATATATATATATATATTTTTTTTTAATACAAGTTATTTAATTTATTATTATTTTATCAGGTAAATTTTACCAAAAATATTACATGATCTCTAAGAATCATGGTGAAATATGTCACGAAAAAATGAAACAATACTATGTCCATAGATTTAATTACATTAGGTTTTTTATTTGCCCTGTATGCAAAACATCCCAGTCCATAAAATACAAAGCTTTTTATAACATTCACAAAGACCATTTAGATTCATTTAAAATAATTAAAAAGGAGCTGTTTCGTATCAGTAATAAAAATAATGTAAATATTATGAATATTATAAATAATATACGCCCAACAAAAATAACTAAAAATAAAAGACCTGCTGAACATAGGCCATCTAAAATACCAAATAAACTTATAAAAATCGAAGTCATTGAAATCAGTGATGACGAATCAATTAATAATGTAGATATTATAAATAATGTAGATATTGATTTTATTACTAATGCAGATATTATAAATAATGCAGATATTGTAAATAATGCAGATATTATAAATATTGCAGACATTGTAAATAATGTAGATATTATAAATAATGTAGATATTATAAATAATGTAGATATTGTTAATAATACTATAAATCAAGTATGTGGTTCATTAGAACCTATAATACAAATTAATTTAAACGGCGCAATTAAAACAATTAAATTTAATACATCAGAGGCGCGACTGATAAAAATAATGTTAACTGAGAGAATCAGTTCTAAATTAATTGATGAGATTGGAAAGATGGGGGTTGATGTTAAAATTCAATTTGTTGTTTTAATACAGTTTGAAAAAGATGGGGAAATCCGCGATAATTATTTTTCCAACAACGCAGAAAAATTTTCAGATAGTTTTTTATCTGAAGGAGTTAATAAACTCAATGAAAAAATAGAAAAGTTCACCCATTTAGGCAGTGTATGGAGAGTAATCAATATTTTAGAAATAGATTTTATACTTACCAAATTTTCCCCAATTAGTCGTTTATCAGGTCATCGATATATTCAGACTCCTTCTGCTATTGCATCTAAAAAAGCTATTATAAATGTTAAAAATACTGATGATAAATGTTTCTTTTATAGTATTCTGGCAATTCTTAAAAAAGATTTAATTTTAGAAAATCGAACTAGACCTGCAAAATACACCGAGTTTTTAAACGACTTAGTATATGACGAAATTATGGATTGTCCAATGAAATTAATAAATATACCCAAATTTGAAAAGAAAAATGACAGTTTAAATTTAGAAATAAACGTCCTTTCTTATACTCCAACTGTGATAATTGACGAGGTTCCTGATAGTTATGTCTTCCATCATCCTCATTTAAGTAAGATTCATCGTTCAAAGGTCATTGGCGGAACACCTATTTATTTGCTTTTATTAGAGAAAAGTGATAGGAATCACTACACCGCGGTGAGTGATCTGAATAAATTAATGAATTGTCATCAGAATCCTGATTGTCCAGTTCAAATTAGATGCAAATGGTGCCCACACTGCCTAAATGGTTTCAGGCTGGATAATGTCTTTAATAAACATGTAGCTCTATGCGCTAAAAATCAGACGGGTACAACCCTTTACACATTACCCGATAACAAAAATTTAAAATTTGAAAATTATTCTAAAACCATCACCCCTCCCTATGTAATTTATGCCGATTTCAAGTCGGTTTTACCACCTGACGTTAGACATCACCAAATTCATATGCCTAGTTCAGCAGGCCTTTTACTAATAAATAACTACAGAAAAACACAAAAATATTTTGAATTTTATGGACCTGACTGTATTTCTTTATTTCTTAAAAAAGTAGAGGAAATTGCTGTCACAATTGTCCTACTTTATTATGATGTTAAAGGGAAAACGTAAATAA
This sequence comes from Schmidtea mediterranea, assembly GCA_022537955.1. Classification (NCBI taxonomy): domain Eukaryota; kingdom Metazoa; phylum Platyhelminthes; order Tricladida; family Dugesiidae; genus Schmidtea; species Schmidtea mediterranea. The sequence continues at coordinate 38,463,918 of CM039681.1, forward strand.
GTTTTATGTCTTTCGCTGAACAACGAGAATTTAAATCATGTAGAACTTGCTATCTTTGCAAGAAACCGATTGTAAATCCTGCTAAAGACCATTGTCACTTTACAGGTTAATATCTTGGTGCAGCGTGCCGAAAATGTAATTTTGCGCGTAGAATATATAAGTTGCTTCCGATAGTGTTTCATAATTTAAAAGGTTACGATCTGCATCATATTTTCAAACATGGTCTCAACGGTTTTCCTTCTTGGAATTTAGATATAATCCCTACCTCGACTGAAAAATTTATATCTTTAATTGTATATATAAAAAATCTGGCTGTTAGATTTATAGATAGTATGCAATTTGTAAATTGCTCTTTATCTAAGGCTGTAAAAACACTTACTACACTACCTCTTACTACCTCTGCCTTTCCTGGTTCTATGATAGATTCTAAGGGTATATTTCCTTATGATTATGCCGCATCTTTTGATGTTCTTGAAACTACTTATGAATTGCCTCCTAAATGGGAGGGTGTGACAGATGATGAGTATGCGACTGCTGAATTGGTTTGGATGCAACAAAACTGTGGTAATTTGCGTGACTATATGATGCATTATTTAAAAGTTGATGTATTCCTACTCGCTGATTACTTTCAACAGTTTCGTGAAAAGGTCATTGCATACAATGGTCTTGAACCTTTAAATTTCTATGGTATTCCTGGAATGTCATGGGCGTCAGCGCTTATGACATTAGATGAACCAATAGAGCTTTTACAGGACATGAAAATGTTCAATTTTTACGAGGGAGGAATACGAGGAGGGTTAACGTTTGTTAACAAACACTATGTTGCTTCTTCAGAGGACACCGAATTGCTGTATATAGACATAAATAATTTGTACGGCTGGGCTCTTAGCCAATCTTTGCGTATGCTGATTTTGTTTGGGTGTATGATGGTTTGGATGATGTATTGAATGAGTGTATGAATGTTGCGGATATTGAAATCCTTCCATATGGATATACTATGGAAGTTGATATTGATATCCCTGAAAATTTCCATGATTTTTTAAATGACTTTCCGATTGGACCGGAAAAGATGTGCCCACCAAATTCAAAAGTTGAGAAGCTAATGCTCACGCATTATCCAAAGAAGAATCATGTTCTTCATTGGAGGCTTATCAGGCTTTATCTTTCGCTTGGGGCTAAGGTTGTGAATGTACATAGATGTATAAAATTTACACAGAAACCTATTTTTAAAAATTATATAGATAAAAATACTGACTTGCGAGCAAATGCAGTCAGCGAGATATATAAAGATTTATTTAAATTATATAATAACAACTTGTACGGTAAATCCGTTGAAAACCTTAAGAAGCGAATGAATTTGCGACTATGTAATTCATTTGAAAAGTTAATTACATATTCGTCAAAACCAGCATTCAGAAAAACCATCGAAGTTGATGAGAATCTGTTTGCCGCGCATCTTAATAAGGATTCAATATGTTTGGATAGGCCTAGTTACATCGGACAATCAGTACTAGATCTATCCAAACTACGGATTTATCAGTTGCAGTATATAGAGCTGCAAAAGTATAGAACTATTTATAATTGTGATATAAATTTAATTGCCAATGATACGGATAGCTTCTTTTTAGAGATAAAAAATTTAAAATTAGATACTTTATTAAAAGCGATGATTTCGGATGACCTTTTAGATACATCTAATTATGGTCTTTGTCTGAATGACCTTGGAAGTGTTTGATGAGTCATCCAATGATATTGAATGAGTCATGGTCTTTGTCTGAATGACGTTGGAAGTGTTAGATGAGTCATCCAATGACCTTGAATGAGTCATAGTCTTTGTTTCAATGACCTTGAATGAGTCATTGTCTTTGTTTCAATGACCTTGAATGAGTCATTGTCTTTGTCTTAAAAATTTTTTGTACTTTAAGACTTAGAAAAAAAAATTTTTTTTAACCCCCCGGGGGGGGGGTTGATCCAGTGGTGACACGATCTAGCGGTGACACATCCCACTACTTACAAGTTATAAAATCTTTTAGGTCAAATCTGTAAATTATATTTGCAATGGCAGTCTCACCCTTATCACCCACAACTTCATATCTTGTCCCATGTTGAGTTGGCATTAATTATCTTATAATATTTTATTTGAGTTTGTTTTTCTGTTTTTATCAATCTCTGATTAGGAATTCTGTCAGTTGTGTATTCCAGTCACGCGTACGTTATCTATCCGTATCTTATCTCTTAGCAAAGGAACTCGTTAGCAATTTGTTCGGATATGCTGGGAAATTTTATTTTTCAATAATTATATGTTTCAAATTGTTGTCTCATTGTTGACATGACTTTTACAGTCCTTTATCAAATTGTGAATACTGCAAGTTGATAAGAATTAGCGCTGTATTCAGCAAAATATTCCTATGATAATCATGCTTTCAGCGGTAGTCACAACTGCACTTTCAGTTTTGTTTAAATGCGTTTAACTAATAGAGAAAAGAATAATAATGAAAGAACCGATTAGTAAGACCTAAAATTAGAATTGATCCGTAATCGTATTTACATACAAAGAACAGTAATCAAATTAATTACGAAAGTCATGGCTCGTTTTTAAAAAATATTTTGATAAAAATTGCAGAATTTAAGCGAGAAAAGTAGAAAACAAAAATTAAATAATAATCGGGTAGAAATCTCCAAGAAAAATCTTTATAGAAATACAAAATAAAATAAAATTAGTATAATTAAAATTGTTTTAAACTATTAATGGAATGAATAAAATTTAAATAAATAACAATCTTAGCCAAATTTCCGCAATGTTTATTCATAAAATATGAAATATTTCCACCAATTAACGGTCCTGATCACTCATAACAAAACTTTAACTAGACTTTCGCTTTTTCCTCTTCTTCTCTGATATTTTCTTTAGGAGTGAAAAGATTAAAGGATTAAAAGGACAGTTAAATATTTTATACATTGATAGTGATAAAATAATAATCATCATATACCCGAATAGCTTTAAGAATATAATAAAAATAAATATTATTAAAATAATTTATTGATTTAGACATGAACCAATTTTTCCATTTAAGATCGGAAATCTTGATTTGATCCTTTTTCAGGAAGTTGACTAACTGAAGAGATTGAAATATGGAAATATTCATTTTTTTCTATGAAAAATACAAAAGATATTTTGATTCGTGGAAAAATATCTGTACTGACCAATCAGAATGATTCTCGTCCAGTATAAATAAATATTTGCAAATCTGTTTTATTAAACTTCAGCGGCGTTTACAAAATGTTAAACATTATTTTGCACCTCAAATCTCTCATATTGGTCTTGTTCGTGTCTGCCATACTTCCTGGGGTAATATCAGAATTCATGGGTCAGAACAGGTAAGTTTTTGTGAAATTGTTTGACGTTAAAATAATAATAATAATAATAATAATAATAATAATAATAATAATAATAATAATAATAATAATAATAATAATAATAATAATAATAATAATAATAATAATAATAATAATAATAATAATAATAATAATAATACTAATAATAACAATAATAATAATAATAATAATAATAATAATAATAAAATAATAACAATAATTATAATAAAAATAATTAATATTTATATTTAATAATAATAATAAATAAAAGTATCTATTTGAAATTAATTAAGAAATTTGTTGTCATAAAGAGAATTTATTATTAATGGGGCTAATCAAAATGTTGTCATTTCTGATCCCATTACTGAATAAGCTTTCTTTTAAACGCAATCGGCGACAAAATAAGTTTTCTATTATAATTTTAGATCAATGATCCGTAGAGCGGCGCCATTTGTTTAAGGCATCATTAATTTTATTGATAGCAATAACTAATAAATAATAACATTTCCTGATCAATTTTTTCTAGGAAGATAAAACTGAATTCGTTTCTAAACTTTCAATAGATCATTTGTTGTTGTCGAATAATGGGACCCCTACAGCAAGGAGGTTAGTAGCATAACATTATTGCGACATCAATCTGCAATTTGGAGAACCTTATAATTTGGTTTATTGTGAATATTAACAGACACCATACTGACATATTAAAAAGGATTTAGCTTCCTTTTTGAACCCCTCCATGGCAATTTTAACGGTCCGATTTCGTACTATATGAAAATTTGCTTTTCGGTTATAACCTTCATAACCTTGTAGCGTATTTTTCTAGTAAATAACAAATTAACGAAATTAGCAAGTTATAAAACCTTGCCTTGTTCATAATGCGAGTATAACAATGGATAACAATATTAGGAGCCATTGGCGTTATCTTATCATTTTTGACTGAGCTCGAAAAAAGAATTCCGACTCCTAAACAAAGCGTTTTTGATTTGTAAAAATTTTCATATTAAATAATTGAAAGAGAATTGAGGGGGCCCTGTTTAGCAAAAGATTGCTCATAGAAAAAAAATTATTAATTTAAATAGTATTTATCTCTTTTCTGAAGGTAATACAAAACTCTGGTTTTTAATATCGGTTTGACAGAAAAGTTTCATTTGAAATTTTCCATTCATTCATTCGGTTGAAAACGACTTCCGGTTTGACCATTAAAAAATAGATCATTTCGAAAGGTGAATTCTAATATTAAAAAAATCTACCTTAAATGTCTTCAATAAATACACTTTCACCTTAATATAATAATAAATGAGATATCTTTTTGAGAGTAATAAACTTTTAATATTTACCTAATTGTTATGCAAGTTTTGCCCTGACTCCCCTGACTCCCCTCCCCCTTTCACTCCTGGAGTTTGTATGGTATCGATTCTACACAGTAGCCCAGGGAAAGCTACTTACTCAAACAAATATTTGGATAATTTCATAATTTTATTTTCTGAGAAAAAAAATCTTTCGAATCAATTTATCAGCAGCGATTAGCAATAGATTGATTGATTAGCGCGTGCCAAGTGATCAATAATTCTGTAAATGCTATCGATGCTTTCTGTGAATGGCGTCACATTTGCAGAATGAAATCGCCCGAGGCCCATTTGATTTATTGTCGACAATAAAGTGAATAAAATCTCAATTGAAATGATAAATAAAAACTGCGATGAAAGTATTATAAAAAAATTGGGTTAATTATTTCCGACAGATATCTGAAAGGTTTTTCTAATTCATTTAAAAATTAATTAATTTAATTTAATGGTCAAAAATATTGAGAACTGAGGGCCAGAAATATAATTTTTTGGCTTTTATTAAAATTTGAATTGTCAACTATTATTGATAAAAATGTGCTTTTTTGATCTCGTTGGAGGTTTACAGTCTTTATACGAATGTTACATTAGCAGAAACCAAAGAGATATGTTTTAAGATATAGAAAGAAAATGTGAGTGAACATGAGAGAGTTGATGAAATTGCATCTCGTAAATTACTTGAATTTGCTACGTCGAATGTGAATTTTCTTTATAATAACGGGTGATATAAACAGGTAGATGAGGTTGCTGTGTGTTCTTCATTGGCTCCCACACAGCTTCTAGTTTTATGTCTAGTTTGAAAAAGAAAATTTTATCTTACAATTTAACTAAACCAATTGTGTACAAATAGTATGTTGATTATATTTTTTTGTTATTTGAGCATTGTAAGGCTTTTCTTGTGTTTTATAAAAATTTATTTAAAAATTTATTTTAAAAAAAATAGAATTAATTTTATATTTTTTTGATACAATTTGATTGCAATTATTTGTGGTTTATTTGTTTAAATATTCTTAATTCCATTCAGTTATTGTTAATGCAATTTCTAGTCTGAAAAAGACTGCTAATTGGTCGAAATATAAAGCGAAATGTTATACAAAATATATAGTTGATGTTTTTCAATTATTAAAAATTTGTCTTCTCTTTTTGTTTATTTAATAATAGTAATAATAATTAATAATAATATAAATAATGATAAATATAAATTGCCATTTAAAAGAAAAATTTTAAAAATAAATAAAATTGAATAAATATTTTTAATTCCCGTTCTCTTTAAACAACGGAAAATACCAAAAAATCAATACAAATTACAAATTGCCCCAATAAAATCAAAGCGTGAATATGAGCTCAGTTAATTTAATTTGATTGATTTAAACAATGTTTTTCCTTCGAATTTTGTCACTGATAACCAAGAAAAATTTGCTTTTATTTATTGTTTATTTAAGTGACCCAATTGTGAAATTTATCGATTTTCCAATTACAAAACATGGGAAAATTTGTAAAATTGATTATTAGAAATTTTACATTTTTGGCCCAGCTGAATAAATGGATTTTCAACGGTTGGATTTATCAAATTTTTCATCTGAATTTTGTTTCTTCGAGTGCATGCGTTTTGTTCTGGTACCGGAAGTGGGGGTTTTCCTGAGATTTTAGATATAGTTTCCGGTGGAATTGTGTCAGAGGAACAGCATTAGTACGGGGACGTAATGTGGTAAATCCGTTAGAGGTTGATATCCATCAAATATCAAGATAATTTATTGACTCCCCCCTCTCTTTCTCTTCATTTTGTATACTTCTAGGATCTCTTGCTGACATTGATGACTTTTATGATGACGGTCCTTATCCTTATGATCAAGAAGTTTATACATATTGAATATTACAATTTGGAAGTCATGGTTTTAGAACTAAAGCATTCTAAAACTTGGTCATGAAACAGCTTCATAATGCAGAAATTTGTTGAAAATATCAAATTAAATCTATCATTGGATTGCCAGTATAAAGACAGTACTAACTCTGACTCTTCGTGCTCTTTCTTTCAAATAACCAAATAAGACCCATCACAAATAATTTATTCAATTTCAAATAATTTTCATATTGTTGTCAATTACACTTTAGAATAAATCTGTAATTGTTCTTCTTTCTTTACCGAGTTCCTCTGCAATATTTATCGTTGTCTTAAACCAAACTGGAAACTGTCTACCGGTGTCATTGCTTTTTATACAAGTTTCTCTCCAGAAAGTTTTGAACAACAAAATAATTAAATCAGGCAAATGACGAAAACCCCAATTATCGTCCCTCCACCGTCAGTCAGTGTTAGGAGTTCATTCTATTTTTGTTTCTATCTAATTTATTAAGTTTAGTCGAAGGCCGACAGCTTGGGGCTTCAACTACCAAATTAAATTTATTTGGGAAACTAATTCCATTATTTACAGCTTGGGTTTTCTGCAGCTTTCGGGGTTGCCACATACCAATTAAGTTTATTCTTGGGAACGCTCGTTTATTTTATAATATTGCATTTACGGGCTTCTCATCCTTTTCTATCAGCACATGCCTTTTCCCCTTCAATGTGCCATAAAGGACTTTTTTAATTTTTAATTAATTTTTGTATTTTATCTATAAATTTTGATTTTTATTTTCTTGCGCTAAATTCTCTGGAATTTTAAATATTTTTTTTTGCATCACTCTAAAAAAACCCCAACAATATTGTTGAAATTGTTTAAATTGTTTAGAAAAAAACTTTATAATTTAAAATTTTTAAAATTTAAAAATTAAAATTGAGTGCAAAAGATTGAATATTTAAAATTCGAGAAAATTCAATTGAAGTAAAAAGTTAATTAAAATTTGAAAAATCGATAAGCTAATATTTTTCGGGAGAAAAGGGATTGGCATGTCGCTATGAAAATGTATAGAAATATAAATTTTTTAAAAGGCGGGTGTCCATATGCAATTTTATTTAAAAAATAGAAATTAAATTAAAGCTAATGGATTTCCGAGAATGACGGGCGTAACATTACCTTTTATCCCTTTTTAAGGTGGTGACAATATACTGTACACCATTTTAAACTAATAAAAATATCTAAGTGTAACGCTATCGGTAATCATTTTTACTTTTGGTACAACTACTGACATATATTGAGCCACAAGAGAACAAATTTATAGTATTTGAAACCATAGATGTGTTTTCCCGCTATATTTATTGACAGCTGACAGACAAGTGTGTGTGACTTTTAGTTTCCTTTGCCTTAGAAAAGGTTAATGAAGTTAAAAACTAATGAACTCAAATTAGATTTGGTACAAATCTATACCAGAGGACTCTTATAGTTATTAAAATAAAAATTGAATTTGCTTTAGAAAATCTAACTACTGATGGAAATACTCTCTATGGAAAGGAAAGCGGTTTACTTAGGGTGACCAATAAAGCTGAAGGAGATTAGAGTCTGTGTGCTAGAGAAGTTTAAAAAATAAATTTAGTTTGTTGGGTTATGGTTCGAAATCAGATTCGAATTACTTATCGAAAGGTGGTTTCCCATCGGGTCATCTGCATTTTAATAGTAAAAAAATAACTGTGATACCGATTATGAGCATTCTTATTTAGACTATTTATTACGCGGGATCATTGTGTTGAGTCTTTTGTCCTTTGAATATAAAGGATACGTGGAATTACAATGTGACAACTTTATTAACCTAACAAAGTTATTTTGTAAGAAAGGGTTAATATTTTAAGAGAAGCATAAGGTATTCCAAATATTCAGCCCCATCACTTTAATACAATATAGGATTTATCAAAAAAAGAATTTTACTCTATTTGTCATCCTCCCTAATTCGCACATTTATAATAGATATCGAAAATTAATCCAATTCAAAGAATAACTAAATATTTTTAGATTAAAGCGGCTTTTTTCCGATCAAAAGCTCCGAGAAATGAATTATGCAATGAAAGTCGGGCACGACCTCGATTTACATAAGCTGTAAGTTAATAATAATATTATTATTATTTACTGTGTCAATATTATTTTTACTTCATGAGTGTACGACAAGCAATAATATATATAATCATGATGATGATGATTATGATAGTAATAATAATAATCATAATAATCATAATAATAATAAAAATAATAATAATAATAATAATAATAATAATAATAATAATAATAGTAATAATAATAATAATAATAATAGTAATAATAATAATAATAATAATAATAATAATAATAATAAATAATTTTGACTCCTCTGCTGGGTAGATAGACTACAACCCTATCCGTGGATTTCGCGTTCAATTAATCGATATAAATACGATTGAATAAATCACTGAGAGAACGATGTCTGTTTAAAATATTTATTAAGCTGAATAACAATTACAGATTATACAATAAATACAATGGGACAAAAATTATTGAGTTTTGGGGGATTAACTATTGAAGCAAGATAAAGAGTCGATATTATATCGCCCTAAGGTTAACAAGTCGATTGGATCTATGTTTCCTGATCAACTGAGAAAATAGAGGGGAAAGAAGAGTGCTAATTAAATTAATTTTCTTATCTCACTATAACTCACAAATTGATGAGCTAATGGAGAGTATTTAACTAGCGTCTCACCTGATTTAGATCCCTTTTAAAATTGTTGATATATCCGAAGGCTTTTTCTAGCGATCTTTTATTAGTTGGATAGGAATCCTTTATTTAGCTAGTCTATATAAAGTTTGATAAGACAAACTAGTGTTCCAAATAATGAATTTTGACGCTGTTTAAATACTAAATTTCTTAGTCCATTGACCAATCAAAATTTAGGGATTTTTGGTTTTCACAAATTGAAAATAAAATTCCTATTTCTAGTAATTACGTCATTTTTTGGAAAAACCAAATTATATATAATCATTATATATTAATTACTAAATATATAACTACCAAATATATTAATTACTACGTATATATATTTAATTACTAATTTTAGTACAAATGTCGTCAACATTTGGGGAACTCAACAATAATAATAATAACAACAACAACAACAACAATAATAATAATAATAATAATAATAATAATAATAAAAATAATAATTTTGAGGTCTCACTATTGCTAACCGAGATCTCAGCGTGCACTGGTACTAGTATATAATTATTTCAATATATAAAAGGCAAGTTCAATATAATAAAATTTATTAAATTCAAAATTACCGATTTCTAAAATGATAATGATTTCAAATTCGGATTGATTATAAAATACTGTTTACAATTTCAGATGTATGTTTGCAAATTATATTTTGTTTTATGTTATGTATGCGTGTTATTTTATCCTTGCAAAAAAATGATGTTTAGCTCTGCTCCTGATTCGTCAACATTTGAGGAACTCAACAATAATAATAATAACAACAACAATAATAATAATAATAATAATAATAATAATAATAATAATAATAATAATAATAATAATAATAATTTTGAGGTCTCACTATTGCTAACCGAGATCTCAGCGTGCACTGGTATTAGTATATAATTATTTCAATATATAAAAGGCAAGTTCAATATAATAAAATTTATTAAATTCAAAATTACCGATTTCTAAAATGATAATGATTTCAAATTCGGATTGATTATAAAATACTGTTTACAATTTCAGATGTATGTGTAAAAATACTATTTTGTTTTATGTTATGTATACGTGTTATTTTATCCTTGCAAAAAAATTATGTTTAGCTCTGCTCCTGATTCGTCAACATTTGGGGAACTCAACAATATACCGAGTTTTGCGTCAGTATATATACTGATTTTATTATGGGTTAATCTATTTTAATTGGTCCAGATGTTTTATATTTCTTAAATTAATCTATTTTATTTTATTACCATAACTATTGTTTTTTTGAAATATTAATCAATAATACGTTATTAATTTTCTTTTTATTATTGAACCAGGTGTTTCTAATTGTTTTATTAATCAATAATACGTTCTTAATTTTATTTTTATTATTGAACCAAGTGTTTCTAATTGTTTTATTAATCAATAATACGTTCTTAATTTTTTAAGATATTTCTTGTTCCTTGGAATTAATGAATAATAATAATAATAATAACAATAATAATAATAACAATAATACTAATAATGATTTTAGTAATAATGATTTTACCCTTGTATATAAAAGTTTATGAAAATATATTGAATTACACAAAATTACACAAAACGGATAAATTTTGTTTGATGTCACTAAATAAAACAGATAACCGATAAATAATTGTCAATAAATAAAATGAATTCAATAAATAAAATGAATTACACAATTAACAGATATCCGATAAATAATTGTCAATAAATAAATTACACAAAACAGATAATAATAAGAGAATATTGTCTATGTACAGATGATGTCAATAAGTCAATGGTAGATTGCACGCTGTTCATCATTCGGCTTTGGGTTTGGTTTGGGATTTGATTGTTGGTTATCTGTCCACATGGATATTAACTCGGTACTTTCTAGGCCCAGTTCTATAATACTTTGAAAGTACGAAGGTGTTTAAAGGTTTTCCTTCGTCATTTAACAATAATAATAATAATAATAAATTCCTTAGTATACACATGGTGAGGTAACAATAATCCCAGCTTGCTATTGTTAAGAATACCTAAATAATAAAAAAAAATTTGAAAATAATTCGCGCAAATTTAATAATCGGGACAGTATCTCGTTCCGGAACTCTGACAAAAAAGATTGGAAACAAGAAATGAAAATTGCGAAGAGAAAAAAGTTAATTCAAATAACAAATCAATAAGAGTTTGCTCAATACAATAAACGGATTTTCAGTGCAATCGAAAAATGAAAAGTTGCATATCGTAACAGCCGTCATTGATGACAAAAAAGAATTTACACGTAGTATTGTTTTATAAAGAAAACGAAAAAATTGAAATAATCTCAAGTGCCATCAAATGACAACACATAAAAGGCTGAGAAACAAAGGGAGAAATCAGAATTAAACCAAGAAAAATACAAAAAAAAACCGATTGTGAAAAAACAAAGGCAAAATCCAAATAACTTGAAACCTTTGGATAAACTATAATATATAAAAACAGTATTACTGGGGAAAAATATTCAAAGAGAAGTTAAAGTAACCAGTCGATTGCTCCGAGAATAGCGAGAATTTTTATTGAAGCAGCCGTTTAATAGATATTAAATGGAATATTACTCAATGTATGACGTAATAAGTTCTGAGTTTGGAGTCTTGATTGGTGAATCTTTGGTCTAGTTGTGTTGCTAAAAATAAAATTGATTGTAATTCTGACAGAATAAATATTGAGAATATCTAGAACCTGCCATTATTGTTAATATTTCAAGACACACTTGCAGTTAGATCAGCAACTGTTATTTTCATATTTCACCGATTATCCCAACAATCCAATATAAATAATAAAGTTTTATTTAATGTGACTATAGGAAACTATAGCTTTTGACAAAAAATGTGGAAAGATTTATGTATGGCTGTAAGTATATGTAATTCCTGGGCTCGAAATTTATTCTGAATTCTCTGAATTTTTCGGATTTATTTCCGTTTAATTTTAAACCAAAATTTATAATATATAATTATTATATGGTAATATATAAAGTTGTTATTCATCTGAACATTTCAGCATTTTGAAAACTTGTACGAATATTATACCATGTGTTGTGTTTGTGTGTAATTTTTTTATTTAACTTTCTAACTTCATAATAAAAGTTGCTAATCATTCGAATAAATTAATAATAATAGCTTAACAATAATAATATAATAATAATAATAATTAATATCAGGAGTCGTCTAGAAATTTAAGTTCGTCCAATCGTGGAATTTCACGATATTTCCCAATAGGATCTTCACAATAATTATTCAATGGTTTCCTTTCATTGTCATGAACTGTTGTAGAATACATAATTAATGCCTGATTAGGTGACAAAATCAGTTGTTGACAAAGAGCAAAAAAGAATTACTGAGAGTAAAGATGGAAATTCACTGATACGCAATCTATCACGATCACCCAATCAAATGAGTAATTGATCTCAGGAAAAAGAATCAAGGGAAATTATTATTCCTTTAGGTCATCATTTCCCTAGATTACGACAGCATCTGTCTGGTGCGTTTTGACACATCTGTCAAAGATTATTAGTAGAATTTCGCTCCTGTGATCTTGGGGATGAAATTTAACCCGGGGTTACTGTATTTCTTGCAATGTATTCTGGGAGAATAAATTACTGTTATATCATAATGAATATATCCGATTTCTTGGGGCTATTCGAATATTTTTGTAATAATAATGTAATTACAAGAGAATAATAATAATAAATAATAATAATAATAATAATAATAATAATAATAATAATAAATAATAATAATAAATAATATTAATAAATAATAATAATAATAATAATAATAATAATAATAATAATAATAATAATAATAATAATAATAATAATAATAATAATAATAATCAAATATTGTTGTTTCATTTTTCATATTTCTGTTTTAATTATTCATTTATACCAGCTACCAATTTTCTAAAAAAAAACTTTCTTAATTTTTAAAAAATTTGAAAGAACATTTTGGTAAAATCATAGAAAAATAAATATTGAAATTAAATAAATGGATAGTGAAAATAATTTTAAAAACCAACGTAAAGCATAAAATGTAAAAATAAATAAATAAACATTCACAGAAGAAAATATGTCTGCCCCCAGCTCTTGAGATTCTATGTGAGATATGCAATTTACAATTTTTGATAATTCTGAAATATCAACTTCTATTTCAGAAAGGGAACCCCTCTATTCATCTTGAAAATTTTCCATTCTTGATCATTTTTAAGTTTCCATATTAGTGAGAGTAAAATTTCCTAACTCACATAAATTCGATAGAATAATTGCAGAAAAATATTTACTGCCTGTTTACATATCTTTGGTTATTCATCCAAAAAGCATTCAAAAGAACATCCATATGTTTGATAAGTTGAAAATCATGTCTGTTCTTCTGCTTCTTCAACAAAAAGATCCCGGTTTTAAATTTCTTTATCAAATGCAAATAACTTATCTGTTTGATGTATTCCTTTTATACTTTCAAATAAATGAAGTATTGAAGAAGCACCGAATTAGAATAAAGATATCGAAGAATGGAACCAAATAAAAAATTTATACACTATCGAAGTCTTTGATTTATTTGCTATGATTCCGAAACAAAAGCAGTTTCAAAGGAGAAAACAAAATCTTGGATTTTTGAAAAATTTTTATTTTGTATTTAAAAATCCTTTTAAAAAGCCGTTGATATATTATACGAACATACGAAAAGGAAAGAAAGTTATTTATTGCGTTTTTGATTTATAAATTCAGCTCAAAAGTATACATTATGAGACAGAGATTTATAGAAAACCAACTGATACTGGTCATTATACTTCTTCATAAAGTCTTTGGGAATTTAATTATAAGAGAAACATGATGAAAGGATTGATTTATCGTTCATGGTTTTTAACTTCTACGTTTGAAAATTTAGTAAAAATTGTTCATCAATTGGTTGAGTTTTAGTAAAGAATTATTATTTACATCACAATCCAAATTACTGCTAAATTACAGATTTGTTCAAACATGGATCCTTACGATTTTTTAATAAACTTTTCAACAGTTTTACTTATCATCATTAATAAAATGATTTTGAATAATCGTTCTAATATTATCAAAAAGTGCATATAAGAATGATGAGCCTAAATTTGTGTTGGTATTGCCGAACTCGGAAGGTTTTATAAATTATAAGATAATAATGAATAAGCAGTTGGGAATGTTAGAATAGAATATCGATTTTAATTTGTGCAAGATAAGCAATCTGTTCATTATTAAGTCAATAATTCCGGTTGGATTATTTCGGATCTCGCTTACCAATTAACATATAAAGGGTGTAATGCCACATATATTGGAGAGATTTCTCATAATTTCTGTCTCGAGTACTTGAACATTGTCGATTAAAGGAATTGACCAATATTGTGTACACAATATGCATGTCTGATTTAAAAATTTTATTAAAATTAATAATATTTATTGAAAACGTGTTATGTGTGAAGCATTGTTGAAAATGTCATTGAATCCAAGAATTAATGTGCAAAAGGCTTTGAGTACGAATGTTTTTAAATAGTTTGGTTGGTAAATTTTGGAATATGTCGATTGATTTTGCTGTTGTAATCTAGTCTTTTAATTACAAAAAAAATTACAAAAAAAAAACAAAAAAAAGTTGTTTTTTTAATATTTACATTAAAGTCTTTTTAACATTTTAAAAAATAAAATTTATTTAGTAATAAAATATATTGTTTAAATAGATTTAAAAAATTAATTTATAATTTGATTTATTATGTAAACTAAAATCCATGTAGTTGTTTGGTTGTTTAATATTCGATGATGACAGTAAATCTGGCTAAATATATAGTACAATAAATGTTTGAATTGCACTTGCTTTGTTTATTTTAATATTAATTTTAATATTTATTTAATAATAATAATAATAATAATAAAAATAATAATAAAAAATAAATAATAATAATAATAAAAAAAATAATAATAATAAAGTAAATAAAATGTAAAAATTAATTAACCAGTTTAAACTAAGTCTCCTTGGAGAATATTTTTATTAATTAGTCAGTAAATTATTCAAAGCAGTCTGTTTTCTCTATTTTTACATCTGTTTTTAATTTTGTTGTTGTAGTCAAGTTGTTTATCGGTTGTAATTCTGACATTTCAACAAATTTACTAAACTCTATCTTATCAACTTCATCCGGGGGTTCCTAATCTCAAGATATAATTTTCCCGGATTCAGGATTATCCGGCAAGAGAAACTCTCCTGGCAAATTCTGGGAAATATATTTTTAAATTATTAAAACCACATATAACTATATTATTGAATCTTTGGAAATTAAATATCAGTTTTCTCGCCATCGAAATTGCTCCGCAAACAATCTGGGAAAAAGTTATTCAGTCCGTCTTATGGGGAGGGGGGTGCTGTACATCGTTTGAATCACAAATATTTATTTCGCTCTCGAATTGTTTTGATAAATACTTTAGGAAACTCAACAGGGAAATTTCGATGAGTAAATCTGGAAATTCTTCTTTCTGTTTCGAATTGATACACAGGCTATGGGACTCTGAGAATTGGCTAATGAATTTTGAATTATAATCCGCCAATTTGCAGGATAAATGGTGACCAAAGTGGCTGGCAAATTTATGAAATAAATTTTATAAACATGGAGAATAAATATTTACCGAAAATCTTTATCAATGCATTCTGTTTCAGACCATCATCAATATTTGTTGAGTAAATGTTGTTTGTTTGTTTCATTAAACCAATAAACCGGGTCCCGCGAAAGGGAGAACAGCATTAAAAAGGAGGCATGAATTCCCAGAATTGATAATATTTATAATCTTGAAATCTAGCAAAACCTTACAGATTCGCCTGAGTTGTGATATATCATCTTCATATCTCCCTAATTGGCGTCTCGCGAGAGTAAGCAAGACCATATTCATTGATGGAAAATGGCCAATAAAGAACTGTTCTCCCATTCATTTAAATCATTAATGACTGAGATACCCTTATAAGGAATTTGAAATGATGAAAGAAGAAACAAATTTTGAAACTTAAACAAAAGAGATCTCTTTTCATTTACTAGACTTTGTATTTTGTCGGCAGTCATTCGCTTCGCCATAAGAGTATAATGAAGTATTTGCAAAATTGTCCTGGGAGAAATTATAAATTAAGAAAAGCGACCGAATTTGGCATTGAGGTTGAAATTATTTTGTCGCCATATGGGCACTTAGAGTCTATTTTCTATTTCACGGAGTCGTCCCGATTCCCGATCAAGGGAACATTAGCAATTATCTTTACTAAACATTACTTTTGCAATATTTTAAATATTATCAAATTAGATGGAAATTGAAAATTATTTTTATATAATGATATTATTTTTTAATATTATAAGTTTTATTAAGTCGTTGGAGATACTTATATTCATAATTTATACCGTTATGTTATCATATTTGTTCACAAAGTTATGTACCTGACTTGTTTCTATTATTATTATTATTATTATTATTATTATTATTATTATTATTATTATTATTATTATTATTATTATTATTATTATTATTATTATTATTATCATT
Source organism: Schmidtea mediterranea (assembly GCA_022537955.1). NCBI lineage: Eukaryota > Metazoa > Platyhelminthes > Tricladida > Dugesiidae > Schmidtea > Schmidtea mediterranea. The sequence goes on from CM039681.1 coordinate 38,480,781, forward strand.
ATCATCATTATTATTATTATTATTATTATAATTATTAATATTATTATTATTATTATTATTATTATTATTACTATTATTATTATTATTATTATTATTATTATTATTATTATTATTATTATTTAACATTGATAACAATAAGAAAATTTATTTTAGATATCAATAAAACTAATTAAAAAAATATTTATTTTAAAATTTGTTTAATCTGTTTAAATATTCTACAATATTCATAGTTTGTACTATCTTACCTGATGATCACAGGAAAACTGTCGAACTATATTAAAGAACGTGTATTTGAATGATTTTTTTAGCAATTATCGCAATTATTATTGTTTTTACAATGTATATAATAATAATTATTATTTTTATTATAATTGATTTTAAATAGAATAATTTTTGTGTAATTTTAGCGGAAAACGATTTTCTCTCGATTCGTATTACTGGAGAAATTAAGAAATTGTTGATAACGATTAAATAAATGAAATCGTTGTTGTTAATTCAATTCATTAATTGTTTGTTTGAATGAACAGAGCAGAATTTTAATGATGAGAAAATGTTGAACAATTAAAACAAAAAAATATCAATTGTAATGTCGCGCATTAACTAATTTTCTTTAGAAAATTCAAATGAAAATAAAATAATTTTCGAATTAAAACAAAACATAAAAAATAGAGTGTTTCCTTTTTGTTAAAGATTATTCGATTGAAACTATTTAATAAAATTATTTTATACAAAACTTACCAAATGTTTTTATAATAAATCGATAAAAAAGACATTTATCACTTAAAAAAATTAAATTTAGTAAATTCAGTATCAAATAATTTTACATGATTAAAACATTATTCCAAACACTAAATGAATTTTGTTCGCATTAACTTGACGGTTGATAAATATTTCATTCAAGATGGAAAGGAAGTAAATAACAACTTTAAAATATTTCTATTTTTCTCTTAAAACAAAGGTGCTAGGAGTTTAAAATGAATGCAAATAAACTTTAACATTTTTGTTATCAACGATTTATTCAGACCAGTGTTTCCCAAATTGTTAGTACTGCGTACCCCGTTGATCATTTTCATTATGTAATGTACTCCTTTGCTTTAAAATTTCATATATAATGATTAAATTTTTTTATAATATCTTTTTTAAAATATATGACCTTTAAATTAATAGCATTAATGAAAAATTAAATACTTTTATAATAGAAATAATGTAAAATAAAAAATACTATAATTAATTTATTGTAATTAATGAGAAGGATGCTCAGCACAGAAGAAGATACTTATCCTCAGATAATAATTCATCATAATTTGGTTTATTTTATTTCTAAAAATATGTTATTGACTCAAAAATATAAAGAATAAATAAAAAATAAGATTATATTTATATTTTTCTGTATTAATAAAATTTTAATAAGACATTTTAATCTAATTTCCTTTGAATTAAAGCGAGTATACAATAATGTGAAATAATCTGAACTTTTTATTGTGCTATCTTATTTTTATTATATTAACTTATTAGTATTATTATTATTATTATTATTATTATTATTATTATTATTATTATTATTATTATTATTGTTATTATTGTTGTTGGGCCAGAACACAAACGGCCTTGAGATTGTTTAACTGAATCGGTAACACACACGCAAATACAACATGCAGATTTAAATTCAGACCCATAAAACATCAAATAACCCTGCTAAAATATAAGAAAGAGAACAATTAAATATAAAATCAAAAAACATAAAAGTAAATTAAAATAATAACAAAGTGCAACAAGATCCGCAAGAAATAAACATAAAAATAACACGAAAACCTAACCATTTGACCGAAATTTGACAATTTATCGAAAAATGCGAAAATCCATGAAAATGGAGTAAAAAGCAAATAATTTGAATTGGAAACAATTCAATTTAAAAATTAAAAGGATAAATTGTCAAATTAAATTATAAAAATAATAAAATTAATATTAGAATATACTAGAAAACCACAAGGTCAAATTTTGTTTTACTAAATCAAATTTAACACGCAAGGTTAGGGTCGTACAATAGGTATATATACCGATTCATTTTCACATTAATCAATCAATTAAATCCTCGTTTGAATAGTAAATTCAGTGCATTTAATGGAACTCGGAAACTTTGAAAAAATGTGAGTGAAAGAATGTTCGAAAAGAACTCTCTCCACGTCGCATCCTTGCAACCTCGAAGGAGCTTTGCTTGGACGTTTGCGTGGGGAGAGAAGTGTGATGCATTATTACTAGTTGGTCAACTATGCTGTATTATACGAAAATAAACGTTTCCAATAATGATTTAATTCTATGAAGTCGAAATTTTTCCGGCCCACAGTCGCTCATGCACCGCAAGTCAATAAAATCTACACACAATTCAGGCTGTGTAAGTGCAGTTTATCTGCCAATAGCCTGTGCTCGTGAAGGTTCCGGCGTATATAACGCAGGGCCCAAACGTTAAATCATAACCGTCATAGAGGAAATTGGAAGGAGGGGAAGTAGTCTTTTGGCTGCTCCTCCAGCGCCCATTTTCCTATAATTTCGACCTAAAATTCAGTTTCACGTATCGGCCAAAATCATAAACATTGAGTAGCTCGGTGAGCACTCTTAAAATCATAATATGAACACAATTCTCCTAAGGTCAACTTGGAGGGAAAGAAGTGGGGATACATTCGGAAATCATTGTTAGGTAAAATATAATCTAACTCGATCTTAAACAAATCAATTACGTAAAAATTTATTAACTATTATGACTAAAATTATTAGGTCAAAATGGAGACGGAGAATTAATGATAGTGATACCCAGTAAAGATCAGTATACTTGCATAATAATAATTCCGAAAAAATTCAACGAGAAAAATTAATCAGAGTCAATAAATTGCCCATGAACCAGTTAATAAAAATATTAAGTTAGCAGCTTTATCTGTAGTTATTTTCACGATAAATTATTCATTGTTTCGATTAAATCAATCTATTCGAAGTTTCATAAAATCCCTCAAAAATGTAGCTATATTATTATAAAAATATCTTTTCCCAAATATGACCCAAACCCCCGTCAGAATAATAAGAGAAAATGAGATAGTATAACCCAAAAAACGGCGACAAAATTAAATAATAATCATATTAACAGTCTCTAACATATTATTCTAACATAAACCTGAGCATAACATGTACAATCCAATAAAAAGTCGAATTAACTGAGAGATAATCAAATGGGAAATAGAAGGTGATCATAGGTAGTGAAGAGCATACTATAAATTTGCAGACCATTACCAATTACGAATCCTCGCCAATTAATCATAACTAACCAGAAAATAAATAAGATTGAGTTGTGTACACGTATAGATCATAATAATGGCGTCTGACATCAATTATAATCAATAAATAAAGCCCAAATAAGTGGTAGGAAAGGAAAAAATCGACATCCTCGTAAGGCAGTAAAGATTTGCACACTCATCAGGGTTATTGATCATTTCACTAATTCCTAGAAAAGATTTATTAATTTAATGAAAAGATAAAGAACAAAAATCTAACCGAAAATCTTGGCTGAAAAAACCAATCTTGGAAAATAATAACGAAAAACCAATAGATCGTTTAATAGATTAAAAGTAGTCAATAAAATCAATATGATCACAAGCACATGATCGACGTGGCGAGACATAGTTAATTCCAATAAGAGAGATTGGCTGTCACTGAGATAAATCACCTATAATATAAAAGAAAATCAATAAAGTTATAGCATATAAACACACCAACTCACCTTGAGGTTGCTTGTAAAATCGTCAATGAGAGAAACCCTAAACTATAGAGACACAAAAAGTGATAGAGAAATAAAATAATGCACATTAACTCAACCTATAATAAAACATGCATGCTAACTTTTAACATGTAGCCATCCGAAGTTGAAAAAACCCCTATAATAAATTAATTTAGACATTTTTGAGATATTTTTAGAAAAAAAAATGGCGGAAAATTTTTTTAAATTTAATGCTAAGGAAACTTATCCAAATTTTTATGAAAATGATGAAACTTCTTCGTAAGATTTATTTGAAAATTGAAATAAATTACATATTTTCATAGGCTTTCAGACATTTCTGCAGAAACAATTCCATTTCGCGATGAAGAAGAAATCACATTGTACGATTTATTTGAAAATTGAAATAAATTAAATATTTCCATAGGCTTTCAGAAGTTGCTAGGCCCTCAACAACATCTGAGACGAACAAAAAAGCATAAACCGTAAATTTTATTTTTAAGTTATAAAAAATTATTCTTCTTACAGAATTTCGGAAATCGATAAAATACGAATTATCAATGCCATGGAAAATGGTGAAGACTATTTCCATTTTGGAAAATTATTGGGAATAGCTAGAAATTCCATAAAAACAATAATTTATAAATACCGGAAATTTGGAAAATTGTCACAAGGCAAGATTGGTGGCAGTATATCCAAAATTTCGGAAGAAAATGGCAACAAACTACTTGATTTTGTGGAGAAAAATGTTTATGCTTCATTAGAGGAAATGAAGATTTTTTTAATTTCCGAAAATTTAAGTGTTTCCACAAACACTATTTCCCGTTTTCTCGAAAATCATCTCATAACGACCAAGCAAATAAGACCATCGGTCGCTGAAAGAAATTCAGATCGCGTCTTGGATCTCAGAATGGAATACACGACGCGATATTTAGAAGAGGCATGGATGGATTCCCAATTAATATATATTGATGAATGTGGCTATAGTACTTGGACAAGCCAGAAACTTGGAAGGAATAAAAAAGGTGAGCGATTATACGCCACACTTCCAACGAACCGAGGGCGAAATATGTCCTTGGCTCTCGCAATTGGAGTCAATGGACCAGTCCATCATAAATTAGTAGTAGGATCCTATAAAAAGGATACCTACCAGATCTTCATCAACGAAATAACTGTAAAATTGAATGGAACTGGATTTCGTTTAATCCACGACAATGCTTCAATTCATGGTGGTGCAATATCTCTAAATAATGTTATTGAACATTTACCACCATATAGTCCTTTTCTGAACCCGATTGAAAGTGTGTTCAGTAAAATCAAATTCAATATTCGGAAATCTATATCAAGAGCAGGTGGATTGAGTTCAATGAATTTCCAATTCAGATTCGATTTTCTGAAGGACGCACTGGATAACGAGCTGGTGAAAGAAGACTACAGAGATTTAACTAATTACTTTTGGCATATTAGGAGATTTTTTCCGAAATGTATAAAAAAAATACATATTTTTGGAGACTATTTATTGTTACTTACTTGATTTCCTAAACATTATTTATAGTAATATATGAAATAAATGATGATTAAAAGTTATATTTAAGAGCTTGAATTATGATCATATTTCCTTATGAAATCATAATTCAACTCTTAAAATTTAACTTTAAGTTATAACAATATAAAAAACAACTTACTTAGCAGCCATTTAAAAAATGGCTGAAATGAATTCACAAAAAATAAATTCCGCCAAGTTGATTTATGTATCAACTTGAATTATAGCGGAATTTATCTCAGTGACAGCTGGTGTAGAAAACGACTACGTGGCGGAAGACACCTGGCGCAATCGATTTCCGTAGTAGCAGGTGAGGTACACAAATACATAACATTAATGCACATGCAGGCAGGTAATGGAGAGAAAGAATTTGACGACACACATACCCGACAGAGGTAAGAGATATGATATAAATAGACGATCAGTCAGAAAATTCACAGTCATAGGCAACATAAACAATAATCAACAGAACGATCCACGGTCTATGAGTCACCAATCACGCTACCCGGATTCGAACGAAATTACAATGGAGCAAAGAACCGGCGCTCAAGGAAGTAGGAATTTATTTTTAATTAACTAACTTTGATTTATAAAACATTTATGTACTACGATCCACCTACTCCATGAGAAAAATGTTAACCAATCTTACTGATAAAAAGGCATCATAAATATCTTGGAAGACAAAGATTTTTCATTCCCATTGTTGTTGAATAAATACTACATGCCAAAATCCTGCTATGATGAATTTATGTACATAAAAATGAGAGGCCTACATGAAACTTCACATTAACCAGTCGCTAGCCCCGAGATTAACCAGTGGACAATATGCCCACTACTTTGTTACGAGTAAACGGTGACCGGCCTAAATTCCTATTGTAGAGTCGACAAAAATGATGCCACGTCTAAATAGCATGATAGATGCCCAAAATTTTATCCAATTAAAGGACCAATTGTTTCAATTAGTAGTTAAATGCACCACACGTTCGAGTATCACCGAAGAGTATCGAGACAGCTATACGTTCAAAGGAATTCCTTAGATCAATAAAAATACTCTGTCGAACTTATCACTAAGGATATTCCCCTTCATATAACATCTCATTCGAGCTCGATGATCCGAGAGTAAACCGTCAATCCCGCCAATAACTGTGTCGATGCCGAAGAAGATCCTTCCCAGAGCAAAGAGAGCAAGAGATGAGGATAGAGGACCGGAATGGTATCATTCCTATACCCGTTAGTCATCAAGATAGGATCCAAGAGACCGACCTTCTACTTCACGCTATAACTGATCAAAACAATATTAATTCACGCTATGGTTGATTTAAATCTAATAATGCTAGTTTCGTTGTCCTTCTATATTTATATCATTAAAATATTCACCTAAACAGAAAAATCCTTTTACGACTCTAAATTAATGCGTCTTGAAACTTTGTACTTGTAATCATATTCATTGTATAAACTGAAACATTCATGATCTAATTTTTCTTTTCGCAGAAATGGACACCGGTACAATCTTAAACAAGGCTCTGAAAAACGCACGTAAGGAAAATACAGACCTCCACAGACAGATGTTGGAGTTGACTCGAGAGGTCCATCGTATTAAATCAACGTGGATAGAACCGTCAAAGGCAAAGGTTCTATATCAACGAGTAACCGCTGCCCAGCGTGGTTGGGCTGAGGAGAAGCGGTTGTGGCAGGCCATGAAGACGCAGATTCGCGGACTAGAGGTGGCGCTAGCGGCCTGTCAAGAAGGCCAAGCCGTCACCTATCCCCTAGTTTTCGCACCGGCCCAGTTGGCGTATTGCGATGCCACCAGAGCAACTAAACCGGCAATAAAACCACCTCAACGACGCCCAGGAAAAATCGAGCGTGCAAGGCGACGAGTAATGAGATCGACGGAACAACAAAAATGAGAAAATGTCGTACAAATAAATGTTTTTAGTTAAAATGTCTGCATCTTTATTAAATTTATTAATCATGGCTAAAACCAAGTTATGCAAGATAATTAAAATTCAATCAGAGAGAGAGACGACTGACCGTGTTTGTAAGCAAAAGGGACCAGGAACAGAAAATCGCACATATACCTTCTATCGGTGGTGCGTTGAACCCGCTATAGGATCGGGCCTTAGCAGTTCCTATATGGCGCTCACCTTTGGCGATCCTATAACCGGTGGTTACATTACCAACGTTGCTTGGCAACGGGCAACCATTGGGGGCAAGATGATAATTTTCATATGGGGTCAAGGACATTGACAATACCAATAACCCAACATTATTATTATTATTATTTGAAAAAGACATTGTGTTTTCTGCAAACTTGACTATGAATACCATAAATAAATCTGATTCATAGTCAAATTTTGTAGAAAATACAATGTCTTTTATAAATAAAAATAAATTAGAGGAGAAAAACAAAAAAAGTCTTCATAATCTTATAAAGATTATAATATTTATGTGGTTATTACACTCACTAGCATATCTCACTGGTTTAAATTCCATGAATTGTAATATTATTTTTTTAATATAATTATTTCAAAATCAATTTATGTAAAATTATAAATATTTTATGAGTTTTAGTGGAGAGAGCACTCTTCTTTTTGAATTTATATGGTAAATTTTTAAATTTTTCATTATTTTTAATAACTTCGCAATATTTTTTGGGGATTGGTTGATTTTTAATTTCTTTCTGAAACATATTTTGCATTTCAGAAATAATTAAAATTTTAATATCATTAATTGAAGTACTCATTTTTATCGATACATTGAAATATAAAATTGAATTTCTCCTCAGTATTTTCTGAATTTTGGAAGGTTTTGACGAATTCTGGGGCAGAATTTTCTTCTGAGTCCGAATTTGGCATTCCCGAGCTGTTACCATAGGGAAAACTGGCTTGTGAGCGGCCTGCGTTCATAGCGACGTCGTTTTTTTCCTTCTGTACTTTCTTGTTCTCGCATTGGAAAACCAATGACGTGTGACTTTATTTTTTCAGATTATGAATAAGCAGCTTTTATTGGCTATAATTTTAAATTTTCAACGATTATTCAAGAAATTTTAATAAAACTTTTATAATTTGAATAAGACTATTGATAATTTAGTCAGTAAACTAAATTAATAAATGTTTTTATATTCTTATTCAGACCGCTTAGGGGTAATTATATTTCATTTTATGTATTGTTTGATAATTCTATATGGTTTAAATCCATAAACAATCAATTAATTTCATGTATTTTTTATTTAAAATAAATCTCATGCAAATGATAAATATCAAAAAGAAAATACATAGATTAGCATATATAAGACACTAGACATAATAATTGCTTTGCTACGGTTATATTTAAGATGATGATTAACAATGAACAATTTAAAATGTGTGGCAAACAAACAAACATGCTTAGAATTTTCTTTATAAGATTTAAACTTTTATTTATTATTGTTGGGCCAAGACTAAGTGATCCCGAGATTTGTTTAAATGAATCAAAATAACATGCAAACACAACCGTACAGATTTAAAATAAACCTACAAAATATCAATTAAGCACCCTAAAATCTGAGAAGATGCAATTAAATATAAAATTAAGAGACATGAAAGTAAAGTAAATATATACAAATGCATCAAGAAACGCACGAAATTTACATAGATAATAGCATAGTAACAAGAAAATTGTTGGAAAAACAGAAAATGAGTAAATATAATATAATTTTAGTTAGAAAAATTCAATTAAAAAATCATAGAAGTAAATTGTCAATTTAATCAAGAATTAATAAAAAAAAATTAAATAGCACAAATTATCTCAAGGTCAAATTTTGTTTTACCGAATTAAAAATAACAGCCAAGATTAGAGTCACAGATTAGGTATATATACCGATTCATAACTCAATCCCTTTTTCCTTGGTAAAAATCACTTTTTCAATAAGACAATCACTTTTTTCAGTGTGAAAATTACGGTTTCCCTGTGAAAAATAACTTTACAGAACACAAGTTACCAGCGAGACGTTACTCAGTATTGTGAAACTTATTATTTTTACAAGAACTTATGATTTATCTGAGATACCGTAGCTTATTCCAAGTAGTGATATTAATTGGTTGAGAGATTATATGGATTATTTTATAAATTAAATGTATACTAACTGTAATGGTCCAAATTATATGATATAAATTTATATGATTTTCTTTTTATGTCGAAAAATTTCCGACCCACAGCCGAAACATATTAGAATTCATATTACAACATATTTCAAATCAACACAATAGTCGAGATGTATAAGAGCGGTTAATACGCCAACAACTCGTGCCCGTGAAGATCAAGTCATGCGTAACGAGGGGCCCAAACGTCCACTTCATGATCTATATGAGAATGAGAGGATCGAGAATTAGTCTTTTGACTGATTCTCTTTCACCCATTTCCCGAAAACTCGACTTAAAATCAGCATCAGATATCGGCTCAAAATCAATCACAGCGGATAGCTCGATGAGCATCCATTAACAATAATCTAGACATACGTAATTTCCTAAGGTCAAATAGAAATAGGAAAGGACTGGGTAATGTGCAAATTCCGTGTGATGGCCTATGCACGACGATATCCATCATAAGATTCAGCTTATCAACGTCATGAATACCGAAATGAATTCAGGGGCGGCTGAATTCGAACAACCGGTATTAGGCGAAGTGCTATGGATTAAATAAATGTTTGACGGGAAATTGCGCAACAAAATGCGCAACTGTTGCAGATGAGTTGAGAGTTGCAGAAGGTGAAATCTACCTGGATTGAACAATCTTGGGCTAAACGGACATACCAAAGGCTAACGGCTGCACAATGGGAATGGATGGAAGAAAAGCATTTGGTACAAACCCAACGCACGCAGATACGGAGCTTGGAGGTCGCTTTCTCAGCCTACCAAGAAGGCAACGCAGTCAGGTATCCGTTAGTCTTCGCTCAAGGTCAGATAGCTTATCGAGAATTAACTAAGCCAATCGAAACGGGGGAGACGAAACGACCGCACTCAGGCCCGGGAAGTCGGAGGGCAACAAAAAGCTAACCGACAAAACTATAGCATTAAAAAGTTTTGGAAATTTTTGTTTTAATTAAAAATAAATGTTCTTTTTCATATTGATTTATAATTTCGATTGACTTTAAAACGATGACTAAATATAGGCGATGTTTTCAAATAAACAAAGAGTGAAGACACAGAATCTAAGTGACTAAGAACTGAATAATGAAAATAGAGAACAAGCATTCTTAAGGCAGCTAGTTTAACATAATGTGAGGCCGAGCTTTAGCAGTTCTTGAAAGGAACTCACCTTTGGCGGTCAAACAACCATTGGTTTCATTAACAACGTTGTCTAGGAAAGGGTAAGCAGTGGATAGAACAAGTTAATTGTATAAATGGGTTACATGGTCACGGACCACAAACCCACCATTAAAAATATCAGTGCCAGTGAGAGGTTAAAAACAACGAGAGTGCTTGTTAATTTTTAGTGTGCGAGCGTATAATAGATTAAGTGTGGATCATCTCTATAGTGTTTATTTGTCTTGAGATATACATTAATTACCATTTAGAAACTAGGGCACGTGTGCTCACAAGTCGATTATGGTAAAAAAGAGGTCAAAGGTCAATTATAACGTAAGAGGTCACATATTAATTATGACATAAAATTCAAATACCAATTAGGATGCAAGAAATTATATAATAATAAAAATTATGTAAAAAACTTTATATGGTTACATATAAAAAACTATATCACCTAGAGCATTATGTAATTAAACTTATGAAATACTGTATACCCAGGGACATCTGGCTTATTTTATTCTCCTTATTTCTCACTAGTGTACCAAATTATGAAATCGACTTGGTTCTGTTCAGATAAAATGGAAAAAGAAAAAAATAATTAAGATTAAATCGGAGAGCATAAGCTGCTTACAATAAATTATTTAGCGACAATAGATGTAATATCTTACAAGTATTTTTGTGCCAATAGCCCTTTGCTATATAAATTTTATTGGTTAAAGTAAAATCCAGATATAATAAATCTTTTTCATGGCGATGATGCTTTACTATAACCGGAAGTTAATGTACTTAGAATTATTAAAATTTTGTGTTAAATACATTTGAGTGATAAAGAAATAAGTTGTCATATTTCCCGCATTCAAAAGAAGTTCAAAGTGAGCTTAGCAATTTAAATCTGATATAGACCTTCTATCTGTAGTCCGCGAACACAGGTTTACCAAGGCCTTAAAAGTTAAAGTTTTTTCACTTTTGGTTATAATCCACCCATTTGATACATAACTAGTAAAATCGAATGGTTTTTGATGTTTGTTAAGAGAATCAAACTAAGAGTGAGGCTGCAACTTCAGAGTGAGTTGAGTATTAAAAAGTCATTTACAATTCACGCGACAACCAAAATAAATAAGACCTAACCCCCAATATACTTTTTTTTAAATTTCAAAATTTTTAGTTGTATTAAAACAAATTTAAAAATATATATATTTTAAATAATCAATTTCACTTTGGGTAACGTCTTTTTTATAGCATCAATTTCAATGTTAAACATTATTATTCCATCTTTCTATAAATTTAAGGTATCTCAGCATAATTTTTGATAGTTTTCTGATATTGTTTCTATTTCAATGAAATGGACCCTAAATTTCACTATTTAGTTTGCAATTCATCTCAGTTTCTTGGCTTACTTTTTTTCAGATGAACTAGAATTAATTTATAAATTCTTAAAATGTTATCTCATTTTTACCACAAATTTTATTATTAGATTTCCTGCTGAATAAACCAAAAAATACAAAACTTTCTTGGAGAATTTATTTCAAGGATTTGCAATGATTATTGTAATAAAAGGTTTTAATACCCCCTTTTGAATCTTGTATATGTTTGATAGCTATCGTCTTTGCATACATACGAATCGAAATGCATTAAGAGGTGATGTTTTTAATATTTTCTACCTCCTTATCAGTTCAGATAAGACGTGTTACATTTAAAATTATTCAATACTCATTATTAAAAAGCACCACCAAAATGTTAAAGATATGGCAAGGCGTTCCTTGACAAAAGGGCCTACATAAAGGGAACAAAATGCTAATTTATTGAAAATTACCCCAATAAATTGTAATTATTCTCTAAATAAACCTTATTCACCCCCTCCATTAAGTTATCATTGCTAACGGTTATGCACTATAGGTAAGCCCCACCAGACTAGACCGATTATCGAACGACCTTTATGGAATGAGGCTAAAACATGCAATATATAAACTCCAAAGAATAATAAAAGTATTTTAATAAAACATTTCCCAAATAATCAGAATGCCCGCAAGGGATTTACTCGATTCCAGGAACACGTGTACACTTATCAATAAGACAAAAAAAATGTAACTAGGATCCGCAGATTGCCTCATACTTAACACGTTTTTACCTTTCCGCCCGAAAGCGCTTTATCAAAGGATTAATTTAGGCAAAAGTAAATTATTTCAAAAAAAGCAATTTTTAAATATAATTGGTAACGATGGAAACAGTGGCCAATAATAAAGAAACGAGGTTAAACGGAAAAAAAAATTTCAAATGCATAATTTTAGTTTTACAATAAGAAGAACATGTGAAAAGCCCATCTTACGTTCAAAATTTACCTTATCAAATGGCCCCGAGGCAATTTGTGACCGATATCGATTTTTTCCCCATTATCATTATTTGTACAAACTTAACACAAATTTCCCTGAGCAGTTGACAGACAGGCTTACTAGAAATAGAGAAAGACAGAAGGCCAATGAGGAACCAATAATCGGACAAAACTATTTTAATAATTTCCCAAGAAATTATAACAAATATGGAATATCAAAAATTTTCTGCTTCAGTTAAAATGACGAAAGCTTTCCCAATAACACTGATCATATCTGTCGTGGTCATGGCGCGCTGTTTCTCCTCGTATGCCAAACGAGAACATATTCTCGTGAACGTGCATGCAACTGACGCTGCAGTTATAGCTTCACACCCGGCATTGTCAGCTTGTATGGTGAACCTGCGCACCAGAGACATCGCAATTATAATAACCATTAATATTATAAATTAAATTATTTTTAAAAAAATAAAATTATATAATGAAAATTATAATTCAAAACAATATAATCAATATAGTTTTAAGTTCAAAGCTACCTGACGATGACAGCGAGGCTGTCGAAATATATTGTAGTAAAATATATATTTGTGCTTTCTTTTAATTAATTATTAATATTTAAAAATTAATAAAATTATATAATGAAAATTATAATTAAAAAAAATTAAATAATAATTTAATGAAATAAAAAAATAATTTTAAAAAATCACTTTAATAAAAAAATTAATAATTTAAAAATAAAACAATAATAAAATAACTAAAAAAATTATTAAAAATTACAAAAAAATAAATATCCATTAATTAAAAAAAATTTTTTAATCAAAATATAATTTTATTAAAATCGTTAATATTAAACTTATATAATAGAAAATTTAATTCAAAACATAATTAATATTTAAAAAAATAATACACTAATAACATAACTAAAAAAATTTATAAAAATTTATAAAAAATTATTAATTTTTAAAAATATTTTAATCAAAAAATTGTTTATATACCATAAAAATTATAATTCAAAACAATATAATCAATATAGTTTTAAGTTCAAAGCTACCTGACGATGACAGTGAGGCTGTCAAAATATATTGTAGTAAAATATATATTTGTGAATTGGTGCTTTCTTTTAATTATTAATTTTTAAAAAAAAATTTAAATATTAAAAAAAATTTTAAAAAATCTAATAACATTATATATATATATAATATCAATTATAAAGTAATTAAAAAAATGAAATAATAATTTTTTTAAAAATATTTTAATATAATTAATAAAATTGTGTTTTTATAATAACTAATATAATTCAAAAACTTAATCATAAAAATAAAATAATAAAAAAAATAATTAAAAATAAAGGATTTAAATAAATAATAAAAAAAAGTTAATCAAAATTTCAAAAAAATAAATATTTAAATTAATTATTTAAAAAAAAGATTTTAATAAAAAAATTAATAATAATACTAAAACGAACAGTTTAGATCTATAACACCAAGAAAGCATTAATCCCATGGTTCCACTCAAAACATCCCCTTGGCCCCCACAACGCCTGGGAGAACCTAATACATCACAAATCGTTTCTATCGGAAAATAAATATAGATTAATAAGATTTCCTATTAATAAACCTTTGGTGCCATCGGTAATCAAATCATTCATCCCCTTGGCAACAATAGTCACATTACCCATACAGGAAGCCAATTGAGAAAAAGTGATCATATCAAAATTAAATGAACCACCTTTCTGCGCCTGGATAAAAGATGACTATTACACAACCCAAAGCAAGGTTACCGACCAGTTTATCGTAAAGCATCTTTGATTCGTTGATATTCGGTGTAAGTATAGCCTTTCTATATCCTGTAACTAGTGACGGGTCAAGACTCACAATATACAGGCCATCAGCGTCGATAACTAGAGGAATATCTTTCTGTCTAATATATCGAATGAGCTAAATAGATTTCATTTTTTCCAATGACTAAAATGAGGTTAAGTAACACATTGATTAACTTTAATGATATCGCATTGCTCCTGGGTGTAATGCCTGCGCAATGAAAAGCGAAGGGGAGATATTCAAAAATAAAAAAGAAAACCCACAAAAAATAAAAGCCTTCGTAAATGGAAAATCAATGTGTCAATAAGAAATAGTAAAAATACTTCCATAGACTCGTCAACATTATCTCGCCCAAGACCCGGTCCAACCACAACAGCATGCATTTTGTCAAGCCACTTATGACACTCTTCCACATTCGATCCTCTATATTTCAAGAAATAAAGTTTTAAAATTTCATATATTTACAAAATCGGATGAACAATCAATTCTGGACTATAACTTTTAATTGATAAGGCCGCTGACTCCGGACAGATAACATGAACAAGATCAGCACCCTTAAATGTTATAAATACTAATTAAATAACAACAAACACTGTTTATATATGAATTTAAAAGTAAAATTATAAATGAAAACTATACACAAATTAAAGCTGATATTGCAGAAAAATATGGACCACCCGAGTATCTGGATTAATATTATAACATACTAATATCATATCACACATACTCTTTAGATCCACCAATAACGCAAATCTTTCCTGCCTGTCCTTTATGGAAATTGTAATCAAGTGGTGGTATTACATTTCTCAACCAATTTAATAACGATTTAGAAGGTAAACTTCGCATCTAATTGATAATATTGAAATTAGAAATTTTAAATATATTAATACATGATCACATTAAAAATTATATAATAGTTTAAGAATATATAATAAAAGATGATATTTAAAAGACATTTCTAATATTTAAACAAACATTTGAAATTACCTAGAAAGAGATCAATTTTGTGTTTTAACAAAATTTGTTCATATTAGCAACGATCATAATTATCAACACCAAAAAACATTTTTTTAGGTTTTTGAAAGATTGTAAATAAAAGAATTCAATCTAAACAATTTATTCGTAACATATAGAATTTTAAGTTAGTAAATAAATGTAATTTCAATTAAAAGTTTTCTCTTAAATAACTTTTAAATTATTTAAGTAAATTAATTTTTCAATAATATTGTTTTAAAACATCAACAAACGTTTGTGTCTTCGGCACCTAAATTAAATTTTTCCATGATTTCTTTTATATTATTTGTCTTTTATATTTTATTAAGTTTTTTCACACTGTTTTTGATAAATCATATTTCAAAATTTATTAAAACAATTTTTGCTCAAGTACACATTTCATAAATTAGTTAATAAGTTTTTTTTTATTAACATGTGTTCAGGTGAAAACTGGTTCAGCCGAGCACGGTGGATTAATTGTAGCTGAAGTACTAAAAGTAACAAAATTTTTTTTTGTATTAAAGCAATTTACATTAATCAGAAACACAATGTCAAACATATATTCACTTTATGTGGTGGACATATTTCACCGATTTTGATCGCGGCTGAAAAGAATGGGATACAAGTCATAGACGTTCGTCATGAAGCTAATGCAGTATTTGCTGCTGATGCAGTTGCTAGAGTAACAGGTTCAATTGGTGTTGTTGCGGTGACAGCCGGTCCTGGATTGACAAACACTGTGACCGCAATTAAGAACGCGCAAATGGCAGAATCTCCGGTTTTGTTATTGGGTGGAGCAGCAGCAAGTATTCTTAAAGGCCGAGGAGCGTTACAAGATATCGATCAAATGTGTCTTTTCAAGCCCCTGTGCAAATACACGAAAACTGTGACCAGAATTTGTGACATTGGACCGATTTTGCGAGAAGCAATCCGAGAAGCCCAATCAGACACTCCAGGACCAGTTTTTGTGGAATTCCCCATCGATACACTGTATCCATACAATTTGGTACGACGCGAGATGGGAATATCCCCTCACCCGCGCAATATCAAACAACGCGTTGTCAACTGGTGAGCGTTTTTTCCCTATAGCTTGCCAATTGAAATCAGTGATTTATTGATTTGCACATTTCCATTGGGTTAGGGTTAGGTTAATTCATTTCTGACATTCTTAAATGGGGATTTATTGATTATTTGTTTCGGGTCCGGCTGTTTTCACATTCAATTAAAGGTTCCCTATTTACTGATGTTCCCCAAACACTAGTTGACTTCCGTAACCAACGCAACCACTCCATATCGCCACGAGAGAAAGGGTTTATTCGTTTGATATTAAATTGGCATTATGTGACCCAAATAGTTTATTCTGAATGGCCTATTATTACGGTTGCCGTGGTAACCTATGACCTATACTCATTTCTATTTGCTAATTTTGATCTATCTGACTTGACGTAAAGCCATTTATGTGATTTCCTGCTCAACACTAGCGCTCCCCCGCCCAGCCTCATTAACAATGCTGACTTTATTCAGTTTAGTTGTTGATATTCATTATTGCAAACTATTTGTTGTTGGTTTAATTGTAATTATGGACTTTTACCGCCGTGTGACATTGTAATGTTGGTTTTCACGCATTTGATGATTAATTGGCAATTTATTATTATTGATTATTAATTTATCAGATATTTATTATTATTGAATATTAATTATTATATTGAGTATTATATATAATTTTTAATTTTGTGGCAATTTAAAGAGGCAGCCGGAATAACAAGTAATGCATTTTTATCACTGTTTTTATTTGCAAAAAATTGGTTCCTCGACTTTCTGGTGGATTAACGAGAGCTGACTGTATTATACTACAATATATATCTCGACAAACTCACTGTCATCGTCAGGTTGATTCGAACTTGAAACTATATCGATTTTAACTGCTTTATTCAAACAAATTTCTTCATTGATCTTTTATATTTTAAAATATTATTAAATTAAAAAAATTTTTAAATTCAGTTTTATAAATCTCAATGTTTAAAACTTTATTTTATTTTAGATAAATTTTTAAAAAACTTTCGGTAAAGTTTTTTTAAATTTTCAAACAAAAATATTTTCCATTTATTTTCATCTTGCAACACAAAATTGCTTTTACTAATATCAATCAATTTCATGAGTCGATCTGTTATTAAGAACTTGAGAGCTGTATTGACGGGCATTTTAAGTTATATTTGCAGAACATTTAATCTTTTTTTACTGATTAATTAATATTAAGCTTTTTTAAATAAAGCGGTCAAATTTCTTCTTGAACGAGATATAGCTGAATCTTTTATACTTTTAAAAAAATTCAACGGTTGTTTTAAAACCAAAACTCTTTAAAATTAAGGACAATTAATAAAAAAGTAAAATTGTTGAATGTTTTACTTTAGAAATGATTAGATTAATTGGATCTTCTACAATTGTTAAATTTTTCTGTCGGTTCGCTTCTACCGTATTTACAAATATCTTCTGACCAATACAACGGATGTCTAGTTAAAAGATATCAAACGGTCCAAATCAACATCGAAATTTGTTGTCATAAAGATTAAAAAATCCCTTGTCATTTCAGTTTGTGGCAAATAACGTTTGTTGAGAACAGACTTGTTCAAATTTCCTTTGATACACAAACCCCAAAAATCCAAATAATCTCTGAAAAACATATTAGAATTCATCAATTCAATTGTTTGAGACAAACCTAACTAAAGCCTTTTCTCATATCAACTCAGCAAAATAACTATTTGTCATATTCAATAAAATTTCATATGACTTTGTTAATTACCATCATCATTGTAACTATACTTATTGTTTTCATGTTTATCGTGATATCTAAATTTCGAAAGATGATTAAACATTCTATGAATCAATTCGATGATTCGAGTCCTAAACATTCATTTAGAGCAATACAGTTTTATTTTGCATGCAATTATAGTATTCATTGGCATTTTATTACTGGGTAATGTGAATCTGCACTTTTTCATAATAATTTGAAATAATTGGATTTGATTGGCTAATGTTATGAAAGAGTAAAAAGGGAGAGAGGTTTTTATATGGTGATTGTAAATTCAATAAATTGAATAATTTCAATTTAATTAAAATAGGTATTTATTATTTATACCGTCACTTTGGATACTTTACCGTGGTTCTGTCGTCAAACTGAATTAAATAAATTTTTTTTATAAATCCTGGTGATTAATACATAGTTGCGTATTAGTTGGCAAAAGCCGGAATGAAATAGAGAATCCCTTTACAATATTTCATTTTTGTTTCTTGTATTTGTTAATTTCCTTTACAAATTGTGATCATTAGGAATACATGACGAGAACAAATCGACTTGTAAAAAAACTCATGATTAATTACACGCTTCAAAATATTTTCACGCTCCACCTGAGTTATGTCTATCTGGCTGCCTTAGTTCCATCTCTCTATATCTATTTATAGATTCCAAAGAAATTTCTGTTGAAAATCAAACTTGGAAATATAATATAAGATTATTAATGACGATTAGCTTTATTTATTATTCAGGTATTTGGAGTTTTATCTAAAAAATCTATTTGGTAACGCGTTCACTCCTATTGATTGTGAACCGTTGCCTTTATCAATCCCTCGGCCAAGTTTTGGGCTGATGTCACGCACTGCGATGTTATTGGCCAGCGCCGAGAAACCGTTGATCTTAATGGGTAGCCAGTCGACTTTGCGGCCGATTTCAGTTGAAGATTTAGCGAGTTCCTTAAATGTATGTGAATTCACAAATATTTGAATGGCTATTGGTATTTTATATAGATATTGAATGTGCCATGCTATCTCGGAGGCATGTCTAGAGGTCTGCTGGGAGTGGATAATCCAATTCAATTCAGGCAGTGTCGTAAGGAAGCTTTAGCTGAAGCGGACGTAATTATATTGGCTGGTATTCAATTTCTGTTATCTTTTCTTTCCAAATACCTCTCGATTTATTCCATTTCTTCGACCAATCAATCCAAATCATGCTTGTCAGTTACTCATTGACTCTTGTTTTTATCCTTTTCTGAAAAATTGATTTTTGACCACTTAATTAGGCTCGATTTAAAGAAAATTGTCTCAATTCCGTTATTGTTTGTCATTGCGACTGGTTCAATGGTTTTCTTAAAAGGTAGCGACAACATCATTTCTTTCATCGATTTTGTTCGTGGATTGAAAATGGTCCCTATCATCTACATTAAAATTGCAATTATTAATTAAAGAATTCATGCTAAAATTTATAACATTCCAAATCAATATTTCAATACAAAATATATTTACATCAATCTTTAATATTTAGTATTGAAACAAATTTATGCATCTATAATTTTAAGGTGGCCAAATTTTTATCATCTGAAAACAATCCAAAGAATGAAAAAATGCTAGTTGTTTCCAGCTATTCAAAACGTTTTTATATAAACAAAGATCTTAATATTTTTATTTTCGTTTTTTTATTTAGATGAATCGTCTTTAATAATGTATCATTATCACTTGCAACTAACGTCACTTCTGAAGTTTCTATATTTAATCTCGATTTCTCAATACTCCAGAAATCATTAATAATTGAAAATACTCTTAACTATCGATAAGTAGTCGGAAAGCACATTTCAAATTCAAGAAGTAATTTCAGAGATTTTACATGAATATTCATATCTTAAAAAGCATTTCTTAAAAAGTGCATGGAAAATGTGCAGTAGTGACTATTAAAAAAAGTGCTGAAGTTCCAAAATTAGTACTTCTGCCCATTTTAACAATTTCAATATCATGAATCATAGCTATGATTCATAACAATTTAGTAAAATCTTTTGGAAAAATCTTCAATCATTTCTCAATACACTTTAAAAATTTCACATATTTGTAAATATAATCCTTAATTTTCTCACATTTTATAGCTTCTCTATTGCATGACCAATCATATCCACCGGTGCAACACTTGGGCTCCTAGATGGTCATTTTGATCAGGCTTATATTGCATCCAATGAGTATTTAAGGAAAAGTGATCTAAAGGGCTTATTGATAAAAATATGGCTTATGGAATCGAGGTCTAAAAATCTTCATTTCCGATTATTTCCAAATATCTGTTTTTAAAGCACCGAAACAATTTCCATTAGTATACTCAATAACCTGGTATTGTATCTTATTTGAATCGATATTGTCCGTGTCCAGATATTTTTCAATCTTGACCTTGATTCATTGTATCATTTCCATAATAATCGAATAATTATTCCCTATAGGAGCAGTTTGCGATTTCCGACTCGGATACGGTAGGACATTGAATAGGAAGGCGAAGATCGTCGTTATCAATCGGAATAGGCAGCAAATGTTCAAGGTAACCATCATTATCATATTCTCACTATTCTAAATTATTATTATTAAGGAGGAGGGAAGTGTTTAATAACTGTGACTTCACATCTTAAATTTTGTAATTTTTCAACCTAATTTTATACTAATTTCAGCTTTTCCGGGCCTCCTTTTTAATACATGTTTTTTCATATGATATTAGTGCAGCATTACACTAAACACATTAAATGTCAATAAAGTAATTTGAAACATGTTCATTTTTAAAAAAGTAAATATGGCTTTTTTGGGGGACCAAAGGTTTGTGACATCATATTTGATGGGAGTCCCACGTTTTGTGACAATGGTAGGAGTAACAAATCAACCAAAATCGCGTGTCGTTTATGGATGGTCCCTAAGTGATAAATAAGATAAGCCCTAGCTGCAAACTAATAATTATATTATTCACTTCTCTGATATCTTAATTTATGCTTCTACCAAGGAATCACCGTTTTATACTTTCAAAAGGTCTCAGCCATTCAAAAACCATGGAATTGCCGAATCTAGCTATAATCAATGTATTTTGATTCCGCAAAAAAGTAACTGAAGAGGATTATTTAATAATCGAAACTTTTTTCAATATAATTATTACTTTGTAGCAAACGCTTATTTTATTATTTTCATATGTGATATATTATTATTATTATTATTATTATTATTATTATTATTATTATTATTATTATTATTATTATTATTATTATCATTTATTTATTTATTATGGACATTTTTATTATAATAATTATAAAAATATGAAATTTAAGGATATTTCAAGAACTATATCACATTTCACTGTTTTAAGAGTAAGATATCAGCAATGCATTTATAATTTATATTATAAAATACCAATTAGATATCTTTTTTTAGAAATTCAACAAATGACAATAGATTACCGGAAATTATGGGAAATATAGAACAAAAGCATTGAAAGCGTAATTTATAAGTGAAATAATAATTTTAAAGTCAAATCATTTTAAGTATTCCGAAATTGATGAAAAAAGATTAATCTAAGTCATTAAACGCGGAGAAAATTACTCAAATAACATAAGAAAAAATATTTGGGAAAAACATTTTAAGAAATTTAAAAATCTATATTTAAATAAAAAATTAATAAATCTTACCTTTTTTAAAAATAAGCATAAATGATCTGAAATTCATAATAAATAAGATTCAATTAAATGCAAATTTTATTAACATTAAACCACATTTACCCATAATATTCGTCATAGAAATGAGTCATTTCTAATGGTAATTTATAAAAGCTGGTGTTTTATTTATTGTTATTAATAATTATCATTTTAAATAAATTACTACAGTAGATACCGCTTAAAGAGAACATTTTAGGGACTTGAAAAAATGTTCTCTATAACCGATACTTCTCTTTAACAGATACTTTTTTATAAGGATAATTTTAAAAAATATCAAAAAAAACTTTACTAATCAACACATTTATTTTAAATCCAGTTATTTTCCGCTGCTTGTTTTTTTCTTGAGTAAAATCTTCTCCAAATCTTATTCAATTGCTAATAAACTTTCTTGTAAATGGTCAGTTTTATCCTGATTTGAATAAAAAAGAACTACTTGTTGCATGCACTCAAATGCTTTATGAATGTTGGGAAGCTAAACACATTGATTGTTATCTGACGTATCAGATAGCGATAAATTTAATTCTACTTCCTGTTCAGTGACATTTTCTGTTACTAAATTTTCTTCAGCATTAACAAAATCAGTAAACGGAGGATGGGAAGAGCAATTATCTACTAATAAAATAATATTTCTTCCAATTTTTCTTAATTTAGAATCCCATGACACAATCCAATTTGAAAAAATTGTTGACGTCATCCATGCATTCTGATTGTTTTTATAATTTAGGGAAGTAATATCAACATTTTTAAAACATCGGGGATTTTTTGATTTTCCAATTATTAATAGAGGCAATTTTTCACCTTCCATACTTGCACAAAATAACAAAGTTATCCTATCCTTGGATAACTGACCTCCAACGCACCTTTCTCTAACCTTAATTGTTTTATTTGGCAAAAGCCTGTAAAATAATCACGTTTCATCTGCATTAAAAATATCTTTGTTACCATAACATTTCCTAATTTCCGGCCATTCATTTTTAAGCCACGACGCCACCAACTCATTATTTACATCACCAGCTTCTCCAGAAATAGATTCGAAAACAAGAGAATGGCGAGCTTTAAAACGTTGGATCCAACTCATTGTACAAGTAAAATCTTGAATCTTTAGGTATTTGGCAATTTGATCAGCTTTTTCAATAAGTAATACACTGTTAATGGGAATCTTTTTAGATCGTTGCAGCAAATATCAATCCCTTAACTGAATATCTAAACCATAATAAAAAGATTGTTTCAGTTTCTTGGTTGATGAAGGCCTGGAACTATAGGCTTCAAGTATTTCTTCCCTTTTCTTGTGACAAATGTTTGATATTGATGAAGGAGATATTTTATATTTTCTGGCCAATGATGCTTGACTTTCTCCTTTCTCAAAAAGTGCTATGATTTCAAATTTCTGTTTGAGTGTTAGAATTGTCCTGGAAACTGATTTCATGATGGCCTAAAATTTTTAAGTAAAATAACATTTTCAATTAATCAAATAACCTTTAATCAGGTTACCATTTAATCAATTACCTTTTTAAAACAAAAATAATTAAATTATATGTTTACTGTCTAAAATAAACTGTATTTTGAAAAAAATAAAACCAAAATAAAAAATGTTTATTTTAATAAAACATGTTCTCTTTAACCGATGATCGGTTAAAGAGAACTTTTACACTGAAAAATTGGGGAAAATGCCATTTTTGAACCAAAAAGATCTCTTTAACCGATTTTGTTCTCTTTAAGCAAGTTCTCTATAAGCGAAATCTACTGTATCTTAAAAAAAATTAATTTTATATAGCGCATTTCTATTGTATCTGTATTGATTTTCTTGATAAGAAAAATGATAGTCAAATCGTTGTTTGTCTTTACCAGCCGAAACATGTATGAAATAAAATTCTCTTCATGGTTGGTAATTAATTTTGTATCCTTTCTAATCTATTCAAATCTGTAAATTTCACCACAATTTCAAACCAATACACCGATTAATTCATTCAGGAAAAGTTATTCATAAAACGAAATTTTATTACTTAACCGAGACTTTGGTTGAATTTTGAAATTACTTTATTGTGAAATTTTGTCTAAAGAATTTTTGTTAAGAGAGGGATTGTATATTCCATTTAATACAGTTGATAAACATTAACTAACTATGAAGGATAGATTTAAGAATAGGGATTATAAGTGTTGAGATTTCGCAGCTTACATGTGAGATTCAAATCAAAAGAAAGATAAATATCCAGTCTTCTGATAGAATTATTCCGTATTAAGGATAGACTAAGCTAGAAGAACTGGAACAACTATTTCACGAATCTACTAACTCTGATTCATCATATTATAATTGAAAAGCTACGAGTTAAGGAATAAGGGGGAACCTTAATATAAAGTTAATGTCAAATGAGGATATTAGTGCCGTATCTAATCCAAAAATTTCAATTTATGAAATTTCAATTAATTAAAGTAAGATTAATAAATTATAGCTAAGCTTCATTCTCAATATCGAACTGCAGTTTTATAATATTGGAATAATTCCTAGGGCTCCCCAGTCGTAAGGAATCACCACCTTGGAGGAGTTACTGAGACAGTTAGAACGTGTGTAAAAAAACAATATAGCGAAAAATTTTTCACATTGATTCAGGTTGTTAAACTAACTAGAAAATCTTTCCATAATCCCTTTACTTAAAATATATTTTATTGCACAGAAATATACCAATTTTTCACTGCAATAAACAATGAACCATCTTTAAATCTGAAATAACACAAAACAAAAACCCGTGTTATGGGATTAAAACGAACCCTGTCTAAGAGAGTGCAATAAAATAACGAATTGTTTATGTTAAATTTGTCTGGGGCATTTAGTGTAGATCGAGTAGTAAAAATTAACCCTAATATATGGTGATTGGTTTTTTATCTTGTTTGTTTTCTGATGAGTAATATGTACAGTTGTGTACACAAAAATAAGGACGATTATCTCGTTTTGACTATTTTTAGCTCCTCTAACCCTGAATCCGTCCCTGGGTTCCATAGTATATCTTTGTTGAGATATTAAATATTGGACGATGGATAGGTCTCTAAATCTAACTCCTCGTGTTCAATGATCAGTAAGACAAAATCCAAAAAAAGAAATCTTTATTCACAAATATTCACCACAAGATACAATTGTTTACTTCTCGTAAACACTCTAAAGGTATCACAAAATAAGTCACGGAAATCTGATTAACTTCTGTATCTGTTTACTGCTTTCAACTCGTTTCTCAAACTCGTTAGATGTTTCTCTTCGACCACCTGGCAACTTATTTTGTTGTCAGTTCCTTTTATAATTTTGGGTTGCCATAAATTTGGAATAGTGCTAGCTAAACAATTTTTCCCGTTCTGACAATTTATGGCCGATTTTCCTAATTCCGGAAAGCCCATTCATCTCGGTGGCCCTTGATTAATGTGTTCGTCGGTAAATAATTTAATTAATTAATTTGTTTTTGGGCTCCTGACCCTTCAATATACTTTATCTGAATCTAATAGTATTTTATTCGTCTTCAAAATCAAATTTGCCATCGGTTACCACTTTTTCCCCCAGAAAAATATTGATTTTTACTTTTTTCAAAATTGTAATTAACTTTAATTGATTTTGATAAATTTAAAATTTTATTATTTTTATTCATGTTTTCTTATAACCCCAACATCTTCTTGAACTCTTTTGTTTCTATTTCTGTAATTTTTTCCTAGAATTCTGACATGTTTTGGAGGCCGACAATAGCTATTCACGCTGACGTTGCTTCAACAATGTGTGAGTTGGTGGATATAATCGAACAGAAAAATATCAAGATCAATTCTAATAGATGGATCACAACTCTAAGAGAACGAGAAAACCAAAAGGAAGAGGAAAACAAGTACGATTTAAGTGACATATTGATATAATAATTTATTGACAATTGTGCAATCTCACGGCCCATGAATTAGATTTATTACTCCATATGTGCTGATAAGTATGAACTTGGTATTAGGTTGAGTCATAAATAACTTTTTTAATACATTTATTTTTCAACAACAAAAATATAATAAAAATTTAATCTAAAATATTTTTGTACTCAAATTGTAAACATCAAACGAAACTATAACATCATTCATTCTTCGTTTTTGTAACTGTGCAATACAAGGCACAGTTACAAAAACTAAAATATTTTCTCCGTTATTTGCTGTGATGTAAAGTCTGTGAAATTCTTAGCTAAAATAAACGTATCAGAAAAGGCGATTGTCCGTTGGGTTACCTGCCTTATGGTTTGAGAGGAAGATGCAAATCTATTGAACTATACACTAGAGCCTCGAGTTGCGTTGTTCCAACTTGCGTCCTTTCGAGTTGCGCCACAAAAATTTTGATAACCTAATTTTGAGTTGCGTTGCTAATTTTCGAAATGCGTCGAAAAAAAGTTTTAAAACAAAAATTTAATCAAAAAATAGCATAACGTCTATATTCAAAAATTAAAATTTAAACCGAAACTAGAACGCCATGATTTATTTTTAAATGCATCTGCAAATATAATTTTTTATTCTGTATTTATTAGTATAAAAGTTTAGTTCTTAGTTGTTTGTATAACTTATAACTTAGTTTTTGGTTTAATAAAACTTATTAAATAATAGTTAATCTATTCATACCTATTTTTTATTTAAATATGTAGCAATATAACTAATTTTTTTTTAAAAAACATGGATTTCAGATTTTATCGGAACCTATTATATAAAAACAGGTACAAATGTATACAAAATTAAAATTCGAATTGCGCTGTTTCGAGATGCGTTGCGATTTATTGTAGCGCATTAACGACGCAACTCGAGGCTCTAGTGTATGTGTAATTATTTAGTATTCGGATAAATTAAAATTATTATATTGTGTTCAATTTATTGATTTTTAGAGTAGGGATAGGAATCGTTAATAACCAAACACGTAATACTGCTAGGTATTAGCTTGGATTGGCCATGTGTGAGGCAGGCATATAATGTGATTGGATATATATGGTCTGTATTGGTCAGGGAAACACAAGATTGCGTGATATAATTATAAGTGTAGATCTTCCTGGTTGATATGTTTATTGTAAAGGTTTTGACTAATTTCAGATCGAGATTGTCCTTTATTCCTGAACTTAACCTCAATCCATTGACAGTATTACAGACGTTAGATGATATCGGTTTAACAAAGGAGTCTATTCTTGTGGCAGACGGTGGGGATTTCGTTGGGTCAGCAGCATATATTTTGCATCCCAGGGGACCTTTAACTTGGTTCGATCCAGGAGCTTTCGGCACTCTTGGAGTTGGTGGAGGTTTCGCACTTGGTATTAAGTTATGCAAACCAGAAGTATTGTTGATTAATGACAAGGGAATTTGATTGAAATCTGGATATTTAGAGTGACGTGTGGATAATCTATGGGGATGGCTCACTGGGGTACACCATAATGGAATATGACACCTTCACTCGACATGGAGTAGGTGTGATATCTGTGGTAGGCAATGACGCCTGTTGGTCACAAATAGCTCGAGAGCAAGTTCCCATGTTTGGCAGTGATATTGGTTGTCAACTTGATGTATTTGTCTTTTAGAGTTGTATTTATTGATAATTGTTTGATGCAGTTCACAAGCTATGAGAAAGTTGCCGAAGGATTAGGTGGTAAGGGCTATCTGATTAATCGTGACAATTTCCCGCGTGATATTCGAAACATTTTCAATGAAGCTCTCGAAACGTCTCGAAAAGGTATTCCAGTCTTGCTCAATTTTCTTATTGGTCGAAGTGATTTCCGACAAGGAAGTTTGTCGGTGTGAATTTTAGTGGAAGAAAATTACTGATTCACATAGAATATTTTATTAGCTAAATAAATTCATTTTGTATTGAAGTTTTGATGGTGGTGGAGTCGCAATTCTGTAGGTTGTTGGTAATATACTTAGACGGATAGAGGCTTTTCTGGTCATACTCACCTTTATTTGAAATAATTATCAAGTAGAAATTACATGAACAAGACTATCTAAATAATATCTAATTAATAGTTGATTATTTGTTGTTATTATCGATTATCGATTCTTAATAATTCTGAGTGATGGTTTTAATGATTTCGTTGGTAATTACTTATAGTTGGTTTATAATTGTTAATAATATTGTTTGTTATTGTTGGTTAGTGATTGTCTACTATTTATTAAGGCCACATCTCGTCTAGATTTCTCGATATCCAGTGTCTCAGTTTGATTTTTGTTCACTGAAATTTTATACATGTATTTAAATTAAATTAATAATTAAATAAATTTGGCAACGATTTAATTAAATGATAACGCCAATAAAAAACTTACGATTTATTTCGACAGCATAACTGTCATTATCTCGATAAGACTCTGGAACAAAGTCAACGAGCCGAGGCAATGATCTGTCGATACCGCAGGATGGAGGAAACAAGCGAAGAAATTAACCCAAAATAATAACCTGCTGAAATTGCAATATTCCGAAATGGCCATAGAATTAGAAAAAACAAAGAAAGAAAACCAACAACTAAAACTAACAGAGACCATTCGAATCGAGATTGGCTACCACCCATCTACCGATACTACCACTTGCATCGATCCAACATTTCTCCCTTCATGCTCAAGTCCAACCATCAATGTAGACCGCAATATGGGAAAAATCTAATAAAAATCGTCCCAGCAAAGGAGAGAGAGAGAGACGCCGGAGATTAAAGATGGCTAGACTAATGGGACAAATGAAGAAGTCCACATCGCACATCTTAGGTCAAGATTGATCCATCGACTCAATTTTTTTAAAAATCTATTTAATAAATGATGTGTGTCTTTACTTTGAAAATCGTTTTGGAACTAACACAAATTATCTAATAAGTAATACTCGCGAAATAAGATAAATTTGCTAGATAATCGATATTATTTCAATTGAATTACCAATAAAGGGACCCGTAATCAAAGTGAGCGTGAATACTTTCTACGGTAGCTCATGAACCCAAAGGTTTTCTAGGATATTAGCAGTCATGGTAATGTGGGGTTAGTGGTTTCTAACCTTGACCCCTTTACATACAAGCTTTCCTTGCCTGCCAATGGTTACCCGTTGCTAGGCAACTTTGGAACTGCAACCATTGGTTATGAGACCGCCAAAGGTAAGCTCTAACTGTAGAACTACTAAGGCCTGGCCTCATTGTGGGTTCAACGTGCTACCGATAGATGGTCTACGTGCGATTTAAAACCTGGGTCTCTTCTGTGTGAACTTAATATTCATAAGAATTCAGTTTCAATTACTTCTTCGTTTCTAATTCATCGATTTCGCAAAGCGGAGATAATAAATTCACAGGATAAACATGAAAATATTTTATTTTGATAATACAAGATACTCAATCATGAGTCAGTTATTGATGGGATCTCTATTGTTAATTATGCTTCGTCGCTTGTTGCGAGCGGCGCTTTGCCCGCCCCGTTTTCCCTGGTTGTCGTTGAGGTCGTTTAGCAGCTACCGGTTTAGTGGTACTACCTGCATCCCGGTAAGCTGTCTGGGCTGGAGCGAACACCAGCGGGTAGGTCACTGCATTGCCCTCTTGACAAGCCGACAGTGCTACCTCTAAGCTCCTGATCTGAGTCCTTTGGTTCTGAACCAGCTATTTTCCTCCGCCCATCCTTTTTGAGCGACGGTTAATCTCTGATATATGGCTTTTGTTCTGGAGGGTTCGATCCATGTCGCGCGGATTTTCTGCAATTCGCGACTCAACTGAATTAGTTAGGAGTGGAGTTCCGCGTTTTGTCTCCGGGACTTTACTAATTCCTTACTCAAAGTTTTGAGTGATTGTATATCTATAAATAAGCTATTGGTTAACCAAGTTTACGTAAAATCAGCAATAATTTTATAAAAATAAGTATTGACAGGATTTCATTTCGTCGGTTACACATGAGCTTATCTTTTTCAAAAATCTATCAAGTCTCTATTAATTATTACCTTACGATTACTACGGCTAGATGTCGACATGTTAATTAATTAGAATTAACTGTTGGTATATACTACTAAATTACAAAACGTGACGATTCTAAAGTTTATTTTAACTACATTGAGACTTCATCTGTGGCTTTCATCTTCTCTGATGATTGAAGTTGCGAGAACATGATGGATATACAGGCCGGTTGGAGCATATGAATGCTTTTGTCGTTGAGGCGATCTTTCGTTGCAATTCAGCATATCTGCTGGTAGTAGCCGTCTTGGTACTACATTTGAGCGTCCATTTCTTCTAGAGCCGGGTCGTCGAGCTCATAAGATACTCCGTGTCTGGGGGTGTATCCATCGGTACTTGGTATTCATCTCGCGGCGATCTCCGCGTTCACTCGTTCTAGTAGACGTCTGTCCATGGCTACTTACCAGTTCGTCTGTATTTGATTGGCTTCTAGTCTGTCCAGAGTAAATTTGGCTCTCTGACGAGCTTCTCGTGCTGGGATTCGCCCTGTCTCATGTTTTATGGCCACGTTGAGAAGTTCCACCTCGTCGTTCCTGGCTAGTCGACGTTCCATTAACTCTTACTGGGGATATTGAAAGCCGGCATCCCACATCGCCTGCCTGCATCGTGCTGCTTTTTTTGCCGGAAATCTGATCGTGATTTTGGACGCATCGATCCATGAACCCTCTATAATAGTGGAATATTATACTGAATTACATCAGTAATTGGTTTACAAAAAAACTGATAATATGTTAATAGGGTTACAAATAAATTTTAAAAAATATTATAGATTTAAACGGAAAATGGGAGGGTTTTCGTTCGTATGGTTAGGGAAGGTCATGATCTGTGCTGATTTTCCTAACGTCAGGGTTTATAAGCTTTATTTAGATGTATATCTTTTCATCAATTGGTGATTTATATTATTTAATATTATTTAAACTTGATTCCTACGGAGTTTATATTAAAAAAAGTGGCAGGTTGATGGTGAATTTTGTTTATGAAATTGTGGTTTTTGTTGAGACTCCGGGCTTAACTAGTTAAAATCGATCTAATAATAATTTTCCATTACGCGGTATCCGCATTATAGAGACGAGTTGCGAGATGGCTGAAATTCTTTCATTGGAATATTGGCAATGTCGTAAAGCAAAAATAGGAAAGAAATGCTGGCACGAAATTAAAAATGCATGGGTAGTCCCAATCGCCACGTTGAACCCTCGATATTGTGGAGCTTCTGGTTAAAGTAACCTTGACCCCACACATAATTATTCTTGCCCTCAATGGCTACCCGTTGCTAAGCAACATTGGAAATGCAACCGTTGGTTTTTGAGGTCGCCAAAGGTGAGCGCTATGAAAGAACTACTCTGGCCCGACCTCAAAAAGGGTTCAACGCACTACCGGTAGAAGGTCTGCGTGCGCTTTTGCCTATTCTCGTCCCATACTCATGCTTTGGTTTATCTTATCACGTAAAATAAAATCTCCTTTATTTTGTATTTACTAAATCTTGGCATTACAAATCTTAATCGAGAATAACAATATGAACGACATAATATTTATTAAGTGATAACAAAAAGCAGGTTTTATTCTGCTGGTTGAGTGGCTCGGCGTTTGGCACGCTCGTTCCGGCCCGGCCGGTGTCGAGGCGGCTTGCTCGCAGGTTTGATGTTTGATCTGGCTTCCTTGTAGGCCATTTGGGCTGGAGCAAAAACCAACGGGTAAGTTACTACGTTGCCCTCCTCGCACGGAGATAAAGCTACTTCTAACCCGCGAATCTGGGTTTTTTTACTCTGATTTAGTTGTTTCTCTTCGGCCCAACCCCGTTGGGCGGCGATCATCTTCTGATATAGAGACTTCACCTTCTTCGGCTCTACCCAGCTGGATTTGATATGCTGGATCTCAGTTGTTAGTTGCACAATTTGTTGATGCAACTCTCGGTTCAATCTTTGGGCTTTGTCTAATTCGTCTTGTAGGATTCTGTGGGATTCCATATCTGTATAACGGAATAATCATTAAACTCTCCTTCGTTTGAAATTCACTTATTATGTTTCTCTTTTTCAATTTAAACAAAAATCTGATTCTAAGCACATCAATTATTATGAGTAAGAAATAAGAGAACTAAAATGAAATGCAATCTTTATTCACAATTTTTACTTATGTTAATCATATCTCGAACGGCTTCGGTCTCTGAATTGCCTTGGGAATGGTGGGGACGTATATCCTCGTCTCTCATCTATCTGGTCAATATTCTTCGCGGAACCACCACGTTCATTGCTTCCGACTCCTCGTTCAAGTTCGGATCGTCGAGGCTGAAGGATACGTTTTATGGAGGGGCATACTCATCCGTACTGGGGATACTTCCAGTTGCTATTGCTTTGTTGATCTCGGCTAGATGTCGCCTAGCCCTGTCGACTTGTCTGTTTGTCTGACGCTGGTGCTCTTCCAAGCGCGCTAGTAAGAACTCCGCTTGCCCACGGATTTCTCGGGCTGGATTGCGGCCGGGCTCCCTTTTGATTCCCTTACTGGAGAGACTGAGAATCCCGCGTCTCATATGGCTTGTCGACATCTGGCGGCCGATCGTGCAGGAAATCGCACGGTGACGCGGGACGCGTCAATCCAAGAGTGGTCTGAAATTTTTTTATCATTAACTCATTTAATAAATCATGACTATATTCTTGTTATTACAATTATCTTAAATAAATATAACGTATCGATGGCGGCTTTATTTGTTGATGGAAAGATAACTCTAGAACGGTGAACTAGCATGGGGTCGGATCGTCGGATTTCCAGACAGGTATCGTCATGGGTACTATTGTTGGCGCCGTCACGTGGCTAAGCTATTGCTTATCTATCAATGTTTCTCGTCATGCTTTAGGAAAATTTTCCA
The DNA here is from genome assembly GCA_022537955.1 of Schmidtea mediterranea. Lineage (NCBI taxonomy): Eukaryota > Metazoa > Platyhelminthes > Tricladida > Dugesiidae > Schmidtea > Schmidtea mediterranea. The sequence goes on from CM039681.1 coordinate 38,513,811, forward strand.
TGTCTTGTCGGTAACAGTCGCCTTACATATTCATCTTTGTCATATACTCGTGGTCATTATGGTTATGATTCGGAATTCGTGAATGGGCTTGTCTTCATCTGAGCATTATTTTACGGTGTCTCCACACCACTATGTCCATTCGTTTTCGTTTTGGGGTTGTAGAAATGTTTGTCGTCTGTATCGTTGGGGATTTCTTGGTAATTTGGTTTACTCTCATGGGAGTGTGATGTCTTTGTTATCATGATTATTAATTTTGGTTAGTGCATTGTGGCTATCCCGATACTTAGCTAATATTATGGCGGCTTCAGTCCAAATTGATCTCCGGTGGAATTCGTCAAGAGTCATGGATGGACGAGTTATGATATGGGTTTCAGTAAGTCATTGGAAAATAGTAAATTCATGATCTTGTCGATGTAAATTATTAGATGTTAATGAACAAATAAATCATGGAATTCTACAGAAAATTTTTATTGGGCATCACATTATTGGTAGGTTGCGAATTGTTACTGGAGATTGTACATGATTTGGTTGGTTCCGGAATTGTAGTGTCTCACAGGTTGGTCCTCGTATGAATTAATAAAATAAAATGGTTTGATAAGACAGGAAACATACCATCTTGCGGCATGACTGGCTTTCTCCCAAGTGCGGTATTGGTCTTTCTTCGAGCGTTGTTAACTTCTCCTATTCGTTGTCGTTCGTTACGTGAATTCATGTTTGTATTTATTATTTCTACTAAAAATTGGTGGAATTGTCACAACACTCTGGTTTTATATTAACTACCAGGGAAGTGCCACGTCACGGAATAATTTCTGTTAGTTGAATTTTGTTAATCGCTAGTTTGTTAAATTTTTACAGTGATCACATTTATTACTGATTCGTGTCGATTTCTTCGTGTCATTATTGATATTTTCCTGTCTTTCTCGTTGGTGTGCTGTTACACTAATAATGAGTAGCAATCAACCGGTTGTGCGATTATAATTGGATTTAGTCGGTTCTACCCATTTTTCAATTTGATTCGACTATATGCGTGTCAACATTTATTGATCTGGCATTAAAGTTTATGGCTATCTCAGCTCGCTGAACTATACCAGCTCTGAATTTCTTTCTAGGGTTCGTTGCTTCAGCGATCGGTAAAGTTGGGTAAATGATAATTTTATTTCTCTTTAATAATTCGACTAGGTCTAAAGCCTATCTGTCTGTGGTCGACTCGTGGATGATCAGCTTACACAATGGCTGTACCGTTTTCCAGCTACGAACTAATCAAGCTTAGATTTCCGGAATGAGGATCCCTGTTCTCAAAAGCAACTTTCTACTTTACTAGTGATGTTGAGTACTATAGTGGCCTATGCATCCGATGTTATCTTGTCGTCCGGTGGATCCAACTATCTAATTCAGAACTATTTTGTCTAATGCTGATCTCCAGCGAGAGGACTTCGGAAAGTCATCATTACTTATAAGAATTATTATTCATTTTATGGGTCTCGTTTCTCTGAATCCTGCCTATCATGCATGACCTCAAATTTCCATGGACAGTTGTAATTTTTGTGTCAAATTTAATGTCGGATGTTTTCAATGTTATTCGTCATTATGTTAATTTTCAGTTTTATTGTGAGTTGTATTTTACAAATGCGTTTGAAGTTTATTCTCCTTGAGTATTACAGTTACTGATTTTACTATTTATTTATCTTGATCATAACAATTTAAGTTCATTATCATCGTTACTGAGTTTATTATTCATTTATTTAATCGTGACCATAATAGCTGAAATTTATTATCATTAATTTTTACCATTACTGATCTTATTATTCAATTGTTTAATCGTGACTATAGCAACTTAAGCTTATTATCATTAATTTTACTATTACTGATTTTATTATTCAATTATTTAATCGTGACTATAGCAATGATTTACAGCGCCCTTTCCCGTTATTCCCTTTTATTTGATCCTAAGACTAATTATGTTGATATTAGAATATTACGAGTGTCCACTGGACTACTCGGTGTGGTGATTTTGAGTCGACTGTCATTTAAGATTTTAGGTCGAATTTTCGGGAAATGGAATGCAAAGGGGCAGCCAAAAGACTACCTCACCACCTCCCAATTCCCCCTATAACGGATAATATTGAAGTTCCAGCTACTGCGTTCTCACGTCGTAGCCTTCACGGGCACAAACTATTGGCGGACTTACACCGCACTTACACAGTTTGGTTGGGGTGTGTAGATTTTATTGACTTGCGGTGATGTGTCGGCTGTGGGCCGGAAAAAATTTCGACATGAGTCATTTCTAATAAAGCTTTTTTTGAATATAATTGGCATAATACACTTTCATAATTGGCATACACTGTTTTATACATCGCAAATACAAACGTTTCCCTACGCCGACGCCTCAAACAGAGCTCATATGAGGTTGTCTGAACTCGACGTGGAGAAAGTTTTCGAACATTTCTTCACTCACACTGAAAGATATAAATTGGCTGCTACTAGCTAAGACTGGTTAGTACAAAACTGATTAAAACTGAGTCTCAAAGCTGGTTAAAACTGCTTTAAAAACTGATTAAAATTCTGTAAAAATGAATCGGTATATATACCTATTGTACGACCCTGACCTTGCATGTTAAATTTAAGGAAGTAAAACAAAATTTGACCTTATGATTTTCTAGCATATTCTAATCTTAAATTTTTTATTTTCGTAATTTAATTTGACAATTTTAATTTTTGATTTTTTAATTGAATTGTTTCCAACTCAAATTATTTAATTTTAGTTCCATTTTCATGGACTTTCGCTTTTTTGGTAAATTGTCAAATTTCTGTCAAATTTTCCATGTTCTCATGTTATTTCTATGTTTATTTCGTGCGTATCTTGTTGCACTTTGTAATTATTTTAATTTACTTTTGTGTTTCTCGATTTTATATTTAATTGTTTCTTTCTCATATTTTAGCATGGTTAGTTGCTGTTTTATGGGTCTGATTTTAAATCTGCATGTTGTATTTGCGTGCGTGTTACCGATTCATTTAAACAAAATCGTGTCTTGGCCCAACAATATATATATATATATATGTGTGTATTCCGAGTTGATTTTTTGTTAGTCTAGCGGGCTTAACCTCTCATTATTAGTTGTTTTTGGAATTCGTAGGTAAACTGTATTTCTGCATGGATTTGAAGAATAAACAATAACAAAATTTCCTTTTTTCTCAATATTGAATTTATTTATATATGGAAAATCTCTCATAGCCATATGAGGGCTTATCTTTTGCTCACATACCGCTCTTCTCGCAATGGATCTTTGGGGCGGTCCTGAGTTAATTCCTGGGGTGGTATTCGTTTTTCGACGGCCTCCGCGTTCCTCGCATAAAATCGGTTAAAACTATTCATAAATAAAAACTGCAGGCTTACCCCCGTTATCCAATCTCTCCACCAACTCATTTGGTCCAGCTTCGCGTCGTCTGTCATGGTCAATCCGGCTCTTGATTCTGCTGTTCGCCTTTGGGATCATCGAGATTTCGTCTTGTTTGCTAGTTTTCGTGTTGCTCATTTGTAACATCAACTGTCTGTTTCTCCGCGATAGATAATTTATACCTCTCAAACTCGTGGGTGCAGATATAGCATTTAAAATTTTTAAAATCAATGAATTCTCTCCCAACTGCTTGAAATGGTATTTTGAAATTGGTTTAATCGAGAATCTGTCTAGTCAGCACACAGAAATTTATTATTCCGGGTGACGACATCAGTTTCCTACCCACCTTAAATCGACAAATCAAATTCATTTATTTGTCAGTATTTTGGAATTCTTTGTAGGAGCATATCAATTAGATCTATTCGGTTTACCCGGGATCATGGCAGTACTTTCGTTAAAAAATAATTTATGGGAATTATCACGTCGCTTGATTTAACCTATTTGATCTATTAAGTCTTTTCATGGTGACACTTTTACTTCGAAGGGTACAGCGGAGAGTCGACGATAATTTTCTATTCTTTGGCGTATCTCGTAAGGTAATTTCCCGTTTTATTTCGTTAAATTTCTTTTAGGACATTAATCAGTGAATGGTCGCCCCTAATTTTTGCGTTAGACCTCGGTGGCGTTACACAGAGCAACTCTTCACTCCAGCCGACTGATCATGACACCTGCATCAGCCATCATGGAGCTTCTCACACAAATGAACTTATTGATTTGTATATTTCAATATGTCGTGCTATTATTTTTATTCTTGTCTGGTGTATTTTTCATTGTGATCAGGTCTTATTAGATTTATAATAATTAAAGTAATTTATTTTTCGATCTCGTTAAGTGATTTATCTTATTGGTGGGTTTTTCTAGCGTGAATATTAATGTTTATTCTCCTATACAACTGTTGGGCCAGCACTGGATTTTGTTTGAATGAATTAGAAATAGCACGCAAATATAACATGCAGATTTAAAATCAGACCCATAAACATCAACTCATAAACCTTAAAATATGAGAAAGATGCAATTAAAATATAAAATCAAAAACATAAATGTAAATTAAAATAATAACAAAACGCATCAAGATCAGCACGAAATTAGCATAAAAATAATTAGAGGACATAAAATTTGACCGAAAAATGAATAATTCATAAAAATTAGCAGTAAACGAATAAAAAGGAATATTTTCAATAAGAAATATTTTATTAAAAAAGTAAAATAAAAAGAATTATTCATTTAAAATAGAAATTGATAAAATAAGAATTAGATATTACAAATAAAATCAAGGTTGAATTTTGTTTAAACGCATCAGAAAGAACACGCAAGGTTAGGGTCACAGAACAGGTATATATACCAATTCATTTTCACAGAATGCATGCAAACTTTTGTGAGGAAAATTTAAACTTTCTCGCGGACAATTCAAATATTGACAATTTTTTCATACTACGTTTCAAGCAATCTCAAGTGTTGGGCCAGAACACAAACGGCCTTGTAAATGTTTAAATGAATCGGTAACACACATGCAAATATAACATGCAGATTCAAATTCAAACCTATTAAAACACCAATTAACCCTATCAAAATATGAGAAAGAAGACAATTACATATAAAATAATAAACATAAAAATAAATTAAAATAATAACAAAAAGCAACAAGATCCGCACGATATAAATATAAACATAACACAAAAACCTAACAAATTTGACCGAAATTTGATAATTTAACAAAATGTGAAATTTCATGAAAATAAAATAAAAAATCAAAAAATTTGAATTAGAAATAATTCAATAAAAATTTCAAAAGAAAAATTATCAAAAATAAAATTGCAAAATAATAAAAATTAAGATTAGAATACACTAGAAAATTCCAAGGTTGAATTTTGTTTTACTAAATCAAAAAGAACACGCAAGGTTAGGGCCAAAAAATAGGTATATATACCGATTCATTTTCACATAATTTTTAATCGTTTTTGAAAATCGTTAAATCAGTTTTTTAAAAATCTATGTAAGTGAGAGTTTCATTTGAAAACTCTCTCCACGTCGCATCCTCGCAACCTCGATAGAGCTCTGCTTGGATGTCGGCGTGGGGAGAGTGATATTTTTATGATATTTCGTTATGCTCGGAGCAAGTAATTGTTATGTTATTTTTAATATTAATAAACTATTTATAATACATAAAATTATCTTCTTTAATTATTTTTTAATTGTCGAAATTTTTCCGGCCCACAGCCAAAGACACATTACAAGTTAGTAAAATCAACATGTTATTCAAATTCGTGTAAGTGCGTGGAATATCGCCAATGATTCGTGCCCGTGAAGTCCGGCGTGCGGAACGCAGGAGCTGGAACGTCAATATTATCCCGTATAGGAGAAAGGAGAGATAAGGAAGCGGTCTTTTGGCTACTTCCTCGTCTCTCAGTTTCTTTAAATTCGACCTAAATTATTTTACATACGGCTCAAAATCACCACACCGAGTAGTCCAGTGGGCACTCATTAATTATAATATGAACACAAATGCGCCTAAGGCTAACGAAAGGGAAGGTAACGGGGGATATAAAATGAAATCGTTGATATGAATTAAAAATCCAAGCTTTGGGTTTAATTTAATATTACTTTGAATTTAATATAACCATAATTTGTAAGCTATTAATATGAAGTTAAAGTAATCATAAATATGGAGCGGTTGCCTTGAGCGTATTAATAAGCTTTAGTAAGGGATACGAATCCAAATGAATTATAGACTCAGGTAGTCGTCATGAACTTAAACTATCCATGAGTTCAAATGATTACTTTGCAATTAAAAGCGACAGGATAATCATTAAAAATTTTCATTAGTCTAGATAGTTGAAATGATTTGCGCAAAGCAGTACAAATTTTCACCTCAGGAACCCAAATAATTACCCGAGTGAGGTAGACTAATTTAACTATGCAATGTTGTAATAGAATTCAATGGGATAGCACGATTACCATAAACCACAGAAGTGAATATCTTAAATCAAATCGAAGTTTAAACACTATGGACGCTTAAAACAATAATGAAAATTCGTAAAAATTCACAATAGTGACGAATAGATAGTAGGGACCTTATAGTTTACTAAAATAGTACCTAAAGTCAATTAAACTCAAGAGAATAGGGGATAAATCGGACTAAAGCATACACTAGAATACCTTTAGAAAGTTTAACTCCTTAAAAAAAAATCATCAAAAGACATACAGAGACGATAAATCAGAGCTCCGTCCATATTTTGGAATACCGCAGATTTTACCCCAAACGAACGTCCCAGCCAACCGCTCATTAAATGTATTCTTCTTGTTTATTAGACATAATAACTAACAATAAATCCAAAAAAAAGGTTTATTGAAATAAAATAAATCGAAAATATAATGTCAAATCTCATTATTCAATAACTGGTTCCAACGAATAATCTTCTAGAAAAGCCAAATAAAAAAGATCAATAGGTTAATAAAATAAAATTGTACCGTTACTAATAAATCAAAATTGCCCATTTAAATAAAATGGATCGAAAATATGATGTCAAATCTTATTATTCAATAACTGGTTCCAACGAATAATATTCTAGAAAAGCCAAATAAAAAAGGATCAATAGGTTAATAAAATAAAATTATACCGTTACTAATAAATCGAAAATTGCCTATTTAAATAAAATGAATCGAAAATATAATGGCGAATCTTATTAATCAACAACTGGTTCAAACGAATAATAGTCTAAAAAAGCCCAACAATTAAAAATCAATAAGTTAGTGAAATAAAACTAATACCTACTATAAGTTTATAACGACCCACTAGTGGGAAGGGAATAGTTGTCGATATATATAAACTGCCAATTTGTCAGTGGTGTCTTGACCGATCGTTAATCGTGTTTTCCCCGTGCATATTCATTACAATTCCGGTAGCAATAGACAAAACCGATTCTGCATACCGCACACACCCTTGGTAAATGCCAGCAGTCGCGGTCCACTCCACACATTCACTGTATCAACTGTTCCTGTCTGTCGAACCCACACAATTAACCCACGAAAAATAGGGAAATAGTAATCGCTTTTCGAGATCAGCTGTACAGCATCACCAACACCCCCTAGTAGGCGAGAACCAATCGATGTGTATACGACGCAGTGGACACACACACGTATTTTCCTATCGACACCCAAACTATATAGGGAAGAATCGACAGATCGAGACTCCTAGAACTTTTAGAACCCGACAAAATGAAATGCCAACTAAAACCCGTGGATAAAAACCCAACGTCCGAAACACCCGATGAGGTCATGGGCAGGGACTTAGGATCCTGCGGTTCCGGTAATCTTTGTTTTAGTTGTGTATTAATTTAATTTTGTTTATGACTTAACTTGTGATAAATGAATGCCGATTTTGGGAGTTACGTAATGAGTAGTTTCATTAAGCATTTTGATTTTTAATTTCACAAATTAAGTAGCTTATTAAGGAATTTTGATTATATAAGTTTCTATGTTTATTCAGTAAATATTTTATTAATTACTGCGCAATAAGTAAATCTCGTTTCATTCACTATAACAGGTATATGCACCGGTTACAATTTTAACTCTACTCTTGGGAAAACATACTATTAAAAAGTTAATTTTATTTTTGAACAATAATGATTACACCCGGAGGTTTCCAAAATTCTGGCAATTTTCATTTCAACTGAGACATAATCGTTTTGATTTTCTTACATAACCAACCATCCGCTAACATTTATTTTCCCACTAAAAATTGAAATAGAATAATTTAAGTGGTTTTAAACTAATGAAGACTTACTTATATTGATTTTGGGTTTAGTTTAATTTAAGGTATTAGTTTAATGTCCATTAAGTGAATTTTAACGTAAGGTGTTATTTTGATATCCATCCATCGATTTTGACTTAGTGTGATTTAGTATGTTATTTTTTAATTGATTTTTGATTTTAGTTTGATTTAATATATATTATATCCCTTAATTAATTTCGATTTAGTTTGATTTGATGTACTTATTTTAATGTCCACTAGTTGATTTCTGATTAATTTAACGGAATGATAAATAACATTTAAACACCCTTTAATTCTTTGGATAAATCATTATTTAGATTAAAATTCCTTTTCTCCCTTTTCTTGTTATTGTGTTTATTGTTTTGTTTAATTCGATGAATCTTAAAGGTGATAATTTTCGGTCCAATTTCAATGGATAAACGCTGACTGCTAATCTTGATTTTTCGCGTTCATGAATTTTGGGGTATTTGCACGAATGATGACGATTATTTTGTTTTTGATCATTGTTCGTCACAGAGGGATGAATTTTCAAACGATTACCTATTAAGTTCCCTGTAAAAACCTAAAGGGGATAGCTAAAAAGGAACCTAACAAAGAAATAAAATAAAATATAATCTAACTACCTTTGATCAGAATTCCAGTAAAATGGGGTGAATCTTTAAATGAGTTAGAAGTATCAAATTCCACTGCCTAGGAGTCACAGAAAATAATTGACTACCTTAAACAAAATATTTTTTTTGAATATATTTTTTTTTAAATAATATTGGTTTAAACAAAAATATATCCAATACCCCCTGCAATTAACAGTTAACTCCAGCTTATTCCAGTTTAAACGGTATTTAGTTAACACTCATAACGTTAACTAAGTACCTTAAATTAGATTTCAAGTAAGAGGACCCGACAGACGGGTTATCGACCGTATCAAACTTCGCTTACCCATAGACTATTCCCAAGGGCGTTTTAACCATGTTGCTAAATAGTCGGAGATTTTATTAATGTGCTCAAATTATAGATATGTCAGAACCTTTCGTGTTCGTGTCCCCTCACATTGCCGACCAGTGGAGGCAAGCCTGGAGCCAAATCGGGCGAGCGAGAAGCTACGAGGAACCCCAACCAAGAGGACCCTGACAGACGATCGGGCAGTTGCTAGGAATGGACGAGAGACCATCGTTGCTAAATGGACAAGATGTCAACCAGTATCCAGCCCAAGAGATTTAGGAACACGCCCGCGATCTCCTCACCCGCCTTGAGAACCATCAACGGCAGGTCGATTTTCACGTGGTCAGGGCCAGACAATACCTGGCCAACGTGGAGGATGACATCGCGGCCGGAAGGATCGCAGACTTCTACCCATGTATGCCACCGCCCAACTCCAGACCCGTCCGTAATACGAAACGGCCCGTATTCGTATACCCTGGCTACTCAGCTGAGGAAGGGGTGAAAAAATTCTTCGAAGAGCCCTGACCTCGCTGATCTGTGGATTACAGGCCTACTAGTTTTGTTATAAACATTTTTACATAATAGATGATTGTTATTTGAGATTTGTTTAATTTTTCTTGTCTGTTTCCTAGTATAATTTGGTAACTTATGTTTAAATTAAATATACGCTTGGAACTTTTAGATCTGTTAATAAAAAGTTCTAATGTTCATTATTCACAGAAATGGAACCCCTACAAATATTACGGACAGAACTGGCCCGTGCCTAACAAACCAATAAAACCCTTTATGACCAGATCATCCAGTTGACTCGTGAGATCCAACAAACAAAAGCCACCTGGGTGGATCCGAAGAAGATCAAATCAATGCATCAAAGACTTACCGCGTCCCAAAAGGGATGGGCAGACGAAAAACAGATGAACCGAAACCTCCGAACACAGATACGGGGGTTAGAGGTTGCCCTATCTGCCTGTCAGGAGAGGGCAGCCGTAACATACCCCCTCGTCTTCGCCCCGGCTCAACTGTCCTATCGAGAGTCGGTGGCAACTCCAACAGTCTCAACAACAACAACAACGAACAGTTATCGGCACGGACGAAAGGAGCGGGCGAAACGCAGAGCCGCTCGATTATTAAATAAAACCTGACGAAATTATAAAATGTGCTTATGGTGTAAATTAAATATGTATATTTTTGCAGATTATATCTTCTTTGTTAGTAAAAATGAGGTCTACGCATATTTGACAAGAATCTAAAATCCACAACCAACGCACTAGAAGGTACCATTCGACATGTAGCCACCTGTTTAGGGTCTAAAACATCACTGTCAAATTCCTTCTTAGATTACGATGAACTCCAACGAATAAAATCTACACCATACAGGGGACCCAATAATTTAAAGCGAGCATAAGTCTTCTAACGACAGCTCGTTGGACCCGGAGGTCGTCCGAGCAATTACAGCAATAGTAATAACGCTCACCTTTTGCGGACGATCTACCCACTCGAACACAGTTCCAACGTTGCTTAGCAACGGGTGCCGAGTGGTAGCAAGAAATATTTATATGGCGTTACCTGGGTAACCACAGTAAGATTAAAACAACAACACTATCCTATAACCCACCACAAGTAAACTCTACTTGAACGTACGTATAGGAAGATGATTTATTATGAATGATGGGAGTCAGATACTATGTATAAATAATGTGTTATGAAATATATGAGTTACTAAAAATGTCATACTATGTCGAAATCTTTCCGTCCCACGGCCGAAACATCACCGCAAGTTAGCAAAATTTATTAAACTATCGAGATGTGTAAGTGCGGTTCATCGGACAATATCTCGTGCCCGTGAAGATCCTGATTTGCGTAACGCCAGAACCGAAACGTCAATTCATGTGGCTTATAGGGGTATATGGAAGATAGAGGAGCAGTCTTTTAGCTGTCCCTTCGTCATCCATCTCCTGAAAATTCGACCTAAAATCATCTTACTTATCGGCTCAAAATCATTACATCGAGTAGTCCAGTGGGCACTTATAAAATCATAATATCGATATATCTAACTCTAGGACTAAATAAAGGATAAGAGCGCGGGAAAATAGCGAAAAATCATTGCAATGTTGAAAATCAAATACTTCAAGTGAATATTCTAAAATGATAATTCAAGTCAAAGGCCTTCATAAAGTGTAATTATCTACATTATTGTAAATTAAACGACTAAATCACTTTAGTAGCGATCCAAATAGATAATTACAGTTAATAAGATTTTCAATAAATGCCTAAGAGATTTAATAATAAATTAACTAACAAAAATTCAGCACGCGAATTATTAAAGATGAGCCAAACTTAAAGAAGGGAGGAATGAACCGGACTATCCAACTAAAATACTAGGAAATTATAAAATATTAACTGGCTAGTATGACTGAATAATGGATAAATATATCAATACTTTAATGTTGAGTCAATTTAAACGAAAATTATTGGTCTAAAACCCCAACAAAAATCAAACTTCTGACAATGATGAGAGAAATAAAGTAAATTGTTATAGAATATCAATGACTGCCACTTCGCGAGAGTAGACGATCGCGACAAAGTAATCTATCTACTGTCTGATGTAGAGATAGACCTCCTTCATTCCGAAATAGTGAAATATACATCCCAAGAATTAAATTATGAAAACATTGAAATTCACTAACGTTCAAGTTAATAATAGAATTTAAAATAAGACAACAACAAATTAATGTAAAATCGAAACAATACGATTGATCCAATTGTTCCCATCTCTCACGCGGAAGATAAACATCCTCCCAATCACTGTAGAATGCCATGAAGTTTTCGTATATAGATCGAACATTACTGGGAATGATAGACCCACAAGAGCTGACATAATAACTTCATGACAATTTGAATTATAAATTCAAGCATCTAAGAATCTAGTGGGTATAATTAGATAAATAATTTACAAAAATACCCTCGCCATTAATCAAAACTAATAAAGGAAATTATAACTGATTGGAGACGATTCATTGGTAAAAATTCCTTCGAGATCGATAAAAAATAAATTATGACAAAGTCATCGATAGGAGGATATAATATTCAACGATGCCACAACACATCATTGATGATCGGCAGCACAGAAAATGTATGCAGAAGAAATCAAAATTTTTCTACCAGATTTTGTTTATGATGAAATAATTCCGAATGTCAATCAATCGTTATGGAAGAAAATATATTGATTCGTAAACATCAAAAGGTCACGCCTACGCCGTTGGATATATAGTCGATCACATGAAAATTCGTCTCATTTTCAAACAACTTTAATGAATAATCAACAGATCACAATCCATATGACCGCAAAGTCAAAGAATGAAAAGCCGAACAACAATGATTTCGATTGACGAAGCAAGACCAGAAGGAATAATTTGAGAGAAATAAATGAAGATAAAGGTAGCACTATGTTTTATTGTGTAATGAAATGTTTTAATCACTCATTTACAAGGAGCATTTAAGCCGCCAAAAATCAGCTATGACCCATCGCTAAAATCCGAAAGTCTTCAAATCAATTACCTAGAGCACTAACAGGACAACTGAAACGAAGCCGTCAAAGGTAATTCCATCCTATGAAATGAATGATCTTGGAAAATATGAAATGTAAAGTTGAGCTTCATGACCTAACCAATTATGATTTCAATTATGATTTCATTTCAACCGGATTGTTCTTATGTTTTCTTAGTCTTAGACCAAATATTGTGCCTTTATGCCTGTGAATAGTAAATATACTGTAAATCGGAGGACCAATTCGAATCATAATGTTTCCTTACTGTATAGATATGGAGCAAATGGAAAGCACATCCAATAAGGCAGACCCAAGGATACAATTAAACAGGAATTATAATTTTCATTTGATAATAAACATTGCGCCCGTTAATTCGTCCATCTTTTTACCACTAAATTCGTATCAAACGTCGGAT